>CM031874.1:1480844-1615273 GCA_018697195.1 Certhia americana | reverse complement strand
CCCGGTGTACCCGGTGTGCCCGGTGTGCCCCGGCACGGCGGGAAGGCGGCACTGCTACAGCTGGGCACCGCGACACGGCACCGGGGACACAGACCCGCACAAAAGCCATCCAAGGAGAGACGCCACGGTAGAACAAGTGACCGGGGCTTTGTCCCCCCACGGGCAGGGGCCAGCACACCTCGCACAGCCGCGGTACCCGGTGGGAGCTCCCGCAGCAGCGCAGGCAGCGCCTTCTCCCCGGTGTTCCAGCTGAAGCCGCTTTCCCCCACCTGAGTGCGCTGCGGTCCCAGCAGGGACCTGCAGGCGCTGCCCGGTTCCACGCCACTGCAGCCCACGGCCCCGGCAGAACCGAGCGGGCCGGAATTCTGCGCTCCCGCGGCCCCGCGCCGGCTGACACGGGCCGGAGCATCGCCGGTGCCGGCAGGGACACACCCCGCGCTTACCGGCGTGGGTTCCGCAGCTGCACCGTCTCCATGGCGGTCTGTCGGCCAGCCGGCTCCGTCCCTCACTGCTCCATGGCACCGCTCCGCCGCCGTTTCCGCCCGCCGCCGGATGCCAGCGGGGAGCGTCCGCCCCACTCCGCCGGGCGGGGCGCGGCTTCCCGGGCGCGGCGGCAGCGGCGCGATGGCCGCGTCCCCCGGTGCGCTGCGCCGGGCCGGCAACGAGGAGTTCCGCCGCGGGCAGTACGGCCCGGCCGCCGAGCTCTACTCCCGGGCGCTGGCGCAGCTGGAAGCCGCAGGTAGGGTATGAGCCGGGGAGGGCGAGCGGGCGGGGGCAGCCCTGTGAATCGCGGCTGAATCGCGGCTGTGCTCCGCGCAGGGGATGCCACCGCCGAGGAGCGCAGCGTGCTGCTGGCCAACCGCGCCGCCTGCCACCTCAAGGACGGTGCCTGCAGCCTCTGCGTGGCCGACTGCAGCAGGTGAGCGGCGGCGGGGCCGGGGACACCCGGAGATACCCGGGGACACCCGGAGATACCCGGGGATACCCGGAGGGGCTGTGGCGGGCGGAGGAGCTGGCTCACAGCGTCCCGGCGCTCTCTCTGCTCTCCGCCGCAGCGCACTCGAGCTCGTCCCGTTCGGCATCAAGCCCCTCCTGCGGCGGGCAGCGGCGTACGAGGCTCTGGAGCGGTACTCGCTGGCCTATGTGGACTACAAGACGGCGCTGCAGGTGGACTGCTCGGTCCAGGCTGCACACGATGGAGTCAACAGGTAAGGAACGGCGCCCGGTGCCCGCGGTAAGGGAAGGCTCGGGAACACGGCACTCGGTCGAACCGTGCCCATTCCTGCTGCCCTGGTAGGAGCAAGCTGAGTCCCAGACACACGAGAGAAGCACGGCCTGGCCATGCTTCCTTTGCCTGCTAATGCCTATAGCTCCTTTCAAGATGCTGGTCATATCTGGGGATTATTTCTGTGGGACTGTTTTTGGGACTGTTTTGCTTTGCTCAGTGTCTGGTTTAAAGCAAATAATGAACTAAAGTTCAGGACCCTATCCTTAAAGTCTCCCTATTTGCAGGCTCTATAGTCCTGTTCTCTTTCTGGTGCCTTCTTCTTCACTTCATGGCTTGCCAGACCAAGGAGTGAAATGCATGTCTCTTGCTCACCTGAGCAGTCACAGCCCCAGCCCATGTCCTGCTGTTTTTTTAACCCTGCTGGTGCAAAGATGTCCTGTCTGTAGAATGAACCTAGCTGAGATGCATGTAAAGGAATTAGCAGACAGAGAGATGCTGTTCTTAATACACAAGCCAGGTTAGAAGTGACCCTTACTGGCTCCTGTGTGGCCCATCCAGCCAACAACCAGCGTGACTGGGAGCTGTCTCTTCCAGGATGACTAAAGCCCTGCTGGAGAAGGATGGTGTGAACTGGCGTCAGAAGCTCCCGCCAATCCCCACAGTGCCCATTTCTGCCCAGACGAGGTGGAGCACTCCTTCTGCCCAGGGCCCTGGGGCAAACGCTCCTCCTGCAACTGCACCACAGGGAAAACGAGGTGGGAACGTGCCCGTGGGCTGGGCAGAGAGCCCTGTAGCTCCCAAGGGTGATGAACAAGACAGCTGCCACACCTGCTTGGTGTGTCTGCAGCCAGGGCTGAGGCCTGGGGAAACCCAGGCCAGGTTCTGCCACAGCCTCTTCAGTTGTTTCTGGTTCCTTTGATATGTCTGTGTCTTGCCTCTGGTATGGGGATATTTGTTTTCTGTGAGGCTGTGATATTCTTGTTGGTTTTATAGAATTCTGTATCCTTTCACACCATTTCTAGATGAGGCTGCTGCTGGCATGGAGAGAGCTAGAATGCTTAAGGAAGAAGGAAATGAATTTGTAAAGAAAGGAAACCATAAAAAAGCAGTTGAGAAGTATAGTGAGAGTTTAAAGCTCAACAAGGAATGTGCAACTTACACCAACAGGTACTGTTCAGCTCTTTGCCCAGCTACTTCTTGGCCCTGTATAAAAGACACCATGGTACTTTCTGGCAGAACTGTTTAATGTTTGCTCTCAAACTAATGAATAAAACCAAACCACCCCCTCAGGTTCACCCCAAGTGCAACCGCCCCTGTAGTGTAACATCCTTTGATCAGGCACTGTGGAACCCCTTGGAGACACTCCCTTCTGGGCTGCCAAGGGATTTCTCCCTTGGCTGCTTTGTCTGACAGGACTAGGGTATGTTGAGTGGTCTCTGCTCTCCTACAAACCACAAACTGGAGACTGCTGTTCTTAAACACTCCAAGTACTTCTAAGGCAGTTGCATCAACCAGAGCATATGTTGCACTGGTAGAGGCAGGAACCTGCATCCCTGAAATGCAAGTGCAGGTTCTTTAGCTTTAGAGCAGGTTGCTCTAAACATCTTCCTTTTTGTTGCTTTGAAAAAATATTTTTTTCCTCTCCCTGTAAATGAAACAAACTTGAACTCAGGAAGTAAGACAAGGTAACATAGGAGAATGGTTTTGGAGTCCAGCTTTGTGCTGCACTGACAGCTGCTCTGTGTGTTGAGGCAGTAGATGCTGCTTTCAGCCAAAGGTCTCTTAAGCAGGTGTGTGTGTTGCAGAGCTCTCTGTTACCTGACCCTGAAGCAATACAAGGAAGCAGCACAGGACTGCACTGAAGCTCTGAAGTTAGATCCTAAGAATGTTAAGGCACTTTACAGGCGTGCTCAAGCATTTAAAGAACTGAAGGTAAGTCAGGAGTTTCTGGAGGGCTTTAGGCTAGGACTGCATGGCTGTTGATGCATGATCAGAGCCACAGATACTTTTTAGGGCTTGTTTCTGTGCTAGAAAACAACTGCCATCAGACCCTTAAGGACTAAGGCACCACTTTCATTGCTCTTTGCTGTTTGAATTTTATGAATTTTTCAGCATCGGGTCATGTTTTTAGAGATGCTGAAGGCAATTCACAGAATCACAGACTGTGCTGAGTTGGAAAGGGCCCACAGGGATCCTCGAGTCCAACTCCTCACCCTGCACAGCAGCACCCCCAGTAATGATACCCTGGGCCCAAAATAGTTGTCCAAACACTTCTTGGACTCTGTCAGGCTTGGTGCTGTGACCAGGTCCCTGGGGAGCCTGTTCCACTGCCCACCCACCCTCTGGCTGACGAACCATTTCCTGATACCCAATCCAAACATCCCTGACACAACTGCAGGCCATTTCCACACATCCTGTCCCTGGTCACAGAAACCACTGTTGTGTTGAGCTCTATCTTTTTGTCTCATGAGGAATTCTGGAGTCAGTACTGGAGTACCTATTGCATTGGTGTTGGACTCAGAGTGATGAAATTATCTTTCTCAGCCCTAGTTTGAGCACATTTTAGAACAGCTACATTAATGGCAGCGCTTAAGCAGTTACAGAGAAGGGGTCACAGGTTTAAGTGTGCTGTCTTTGTCTCTGTTTTAATGCACTAACCCTTAAAAAATACTCCCTTTTTAGGATTACAAATCAAGTATTGCTGACATCAAGAGCTTGTTGAAAACTGAACCAAAGAACACAGCTGCACTGAGATTACTTCAAGAACTGAACAGAGCCTAGAGTAACCAAGCAACAAGGAAAGCTTTCCTTTCCACTGCATTGAAAAGCTTTCTCCCTTCTGCTGTTGATACAGGGACCAGTTGATGCAGGACTGGTGTTGAAATCTTTATCTTCCAGTGCTGCTGAGATCTGAGAGGTTCTGTACCAGCACAATGATTGTTCAGAAATAATCTGTATCAAACTCTATTAAGCTGGCTCTATGATTATGCATAGTTTTAATGCCCCTCCCCAAGAGGCATTTAGGTGAATTTTCCTGGTTGAAGTCAGTTTGCCTCTGTTGGCCTCAGGGACTCTTTACATGTTGGCTAAGATGCACAGGAAGCAGCTGTTCCTGTTTACAGTAGCAGCTTTCTTTAAATATTCTTCACATTTAAGAAAACAACAGCAAGTTAAGCCTGCCTTGTTACACTGTGCACTATTCTTCCAGATTCTGGGTGCTTGGGGATTTTGCAATGTTGTTTTGTCTTGGTTTTTTTTTTTTTTTTTTTTCTTCAAAACCACTTTAGCTCCTCTGTGCCTTTTGGAGCAGTTGCTATGGGGTGTTATAGGGAGGAAAATATGCAGTAACACCCTGGCTGAGGTGTGGCTTACTACGTCAATGCATGTTTAAATTTCTCCTGATCTCGTATTGATGGCACTGATTTTAAATGGTAGATAAAGAGATACTTGGAGTTACTTTGTGAACTGTTAAAACTTGTTCTCATTAAAGCCATGTTTATTTTCACTCTAGGATTGTGTTTTCTGTGATGGATGGAATAGGGGAAGGGAAACACTTGTTTAACCACTTCATACTGTCCCCCCTGTTTGTCAGAGGACTTCAAGCACTGCACAGTGCCTTGCTCTTTCAGACAGTGACTCAGCTCATAGTGGCCATTAAAGTTAAGAGTTCAGAGAACCAGGAAGGCTACAGCTCCAGGGACACTGGGGCTGGAAAAAGACATGCCAGGGCACAGCACTGCATCAGGGTTTCCAACCACTGCTCAGCCTTGCATTCTGCCTCAGCTAGCAAGATCGTGGCAATGCTAGACCTGATCCAGCTCATAATACGGACCAGGAGACAGAAGCTAGCCCTTGGTCTGGGTTCAAAAATGGTTTTTCCTACCTTGCCTCTCCCAGCAGTGTTTCAGACGAGTACCCCACTGAATTGAATTTAGAGAGCAGTCCCTCTAATGCCATTGAAAACAAAGACTTCTTACTTTAGCCTGACATTAAACAGCTTTTTGTAGTCCCAGGGCTGTACTCCATCAGCTGTAATGGGCCAGGGCTTGGAGCAAGTCCTTCCCAAGGGGCACAAATTGCTCCATTCACTCCATTCCTGCTTCTAAGCTGGCAGCAACATTGATCCCACAGCCAGCCCTTGCCCAAGCCCTTAGCAGGTGTGATGGATTTCAGGGTGGCGAAGCACAGAGCAGTACACAGGTAAGCAGAGAAAGGTCACAGAATCCAGGACTAGGATGGACTTCAGTTGATTAAGAGCTACCCTTTTGGCAGCCTTGCTGTTACCTGAGTGGCAGATACCTGCACTGCTCAACAGCCGCTCATTACAGCACCCCTCAGCAGCAGCAGCCACCATCTCCTTCCCCTCAAAACAGTTTTGTTTGTGCCTGGTACCAAAGATTTCCCCAGCGATAGCACCAGGTGGACAAAGGTCATGCATAGCAATGATACACTACTGTGAGCTCAGGGTCACTTTTGCTCCTGCTGAGGTGCTGCTGTCTGTGCAGGACACTTCCCAGGTGGGCAAAGGTCGTGCTAGCCACAAGGCAATGGAGAGGGTTTGTTACAGGGACACACCTTCACCTGCCCCATTCAGAAACAGCAGCTGGTCCAGGCTGGAGATTCCAGACTCATTTGCATTGCTGCCTCAACTCCCTAAAGACTCACAATTCACCAAGGACTGCTGCCAAGGAGCTACTCTGAATAATTTCTAGTATCATCAGGGATCCAAGTGCAGCTTCACCTTTTCCCGTTATCATTTTAAAACCTCTTGTCCTTGTTCACATCCCTTCAGAGGCTGTTCTGATATCCCTGTGTTCCTGGGCCCCACTTTGCATTCCCTATGGTTTTAGAGGGGACTCGCCCAGCACAGCCATCTGGCACTGTAAGTGGTGGCACAGGCACACCTGAACTGACCTGTTACATCTGAAAAAAGGCTGCAGCCAAGCTAAACAACAGCAGTATGAAGTTTACCTGTACAGCTCCATTCCAGCTCTCCTTATGTGCATTACAATCCTGCAAATACGTGTTTTTCCTCTAGAGACCAAGCAGAAAAGCTTTCAGGCTGTGACACTTTGAGAGAAATAACAGATTAGTGTCCTGTATATTAAGTGAATTAAAGTCCTTTACAAACATCTCACTGAGGAAATGATATCTAAACAGTGAACAGTTCAGGCTGAGGCATCCACAAAGAGGGAAATAAATATTTAAGGAGGTCAGAGGAAGAACTGGTGAAATGAAGGTGAGAAATAGGAATACTGAAAAGCCCCAGTGAAGAGTCCCAGTGGAGCAGAGCAGACACCATGCAGGAGCAAACGTGTAAGTGGTTCTATTAAAATGCTGGAAGGAAAACAAGAGGTAGGAGGGATGACTCAGCAGGGAGCTGAAAGGAGAGTATGATACAGCACAGAAGGAAGATTGAGACAGCAAAACCAGCACAAGCTGCACAGAAAGAAGGTGGGTGGTGCTGGTGGAGGTGTGCTCCTGCCAGCTCGAGGAAGCAGTCAAGTGAGGTCAGTGCATCACCAGCCTCAAGTACCGAGGAGTCTGTAGGGACTGAAATTCCTTTCCTAACTAGGAAGGGCAGAGGATTAACGCCAGGGTGATGACAGCAACACAGGGAGTACAACACAGCAATAACAGGTCCCAGCTCCCCCTGAAAGCAGGAGGTGTCCCCATGGGACAAGATGCAGTTGTGAATGCTTGCAGGCTTTTCAGTGACTCCTTGGAACCTCTGGTCAGAGACACACAATGGAAACACAGCTTTTGATTTACAGCTACTCCACAATACCTCAGAAAGCTGATCTTGTGCACCACAGACACGTAGACAGACCCTGTGGTGAACTGCAGGAGACACAAGAGGCCATTACTGCAGGTATACAAAGTTCATTACTAAAGAAGAACAGCAGCAATCCATCCTGTTTTGCTCCAATCCATCCTCCTAGGGAATCATAAAGGATTAGATGAGCCTGTTGGTTGGCAAATTTTTAATGTAGACCTGTACGTCTCTTCTATCAGCTCTCCAGACTGACACCCCACCAGCACCACAAACTTCAGTCACTAATTACTGCAGCCTGAGTCCATCCCTCCACCTGCAAGAAGCAAAGTATTGGCTGCCTTTCTGCCAAGGGAACCAACCCATCTGGGGGGTGGAAGCATCAGTTATTTATTAGTGTTGGCTACATGAACAAATAAAACTACAGAACCCAATAAATCCACTAAATGATGCTTCATCAGCACTCATCATTTCCTGGACAACTGATCCAGGCTGGGCTCCACACTACATTTCACAAGGTGCTTTCAGTGGTGAGAAGAGATTTAATGTGAGGATTTTTACAGGTGCAGGAGGAAGCAATTCTACAGGGGTTACAATACACACAAACATTAGGATGGGGCATTTGAAGACAAGCCAGGGTCACTGTACAAGCACAAGTCCAACAGCATGGTGGGGTTCCTGCTCCTGTTCTTCAACAGCAGCATTCTCAGGGCTTCCTCTCAGTTTCACAATCTGCAAGAAATAGAGAACCTATGGACATAATTTTCAACTGCTAAAGGAAGAGTTTCATCCAGAAAAGATAAAATTCACCTGAACTTGGATTAGCACAGTTACTTTGATATCATAAGTCAAGAAAATATCTGAAATATCATCAAAGGGGTACATACAGTCTGAATTGCTTTGTTAGTGTGTCTATCCCAGCCTCAGCAGTGGGGCCAGCTCTCCTGATCAAGAACAAAGGATATTTTGTAGGGTATCTACTGTCAAGGTTCTGCAAAAAACTGACTGGGAATTCCCAGGAAAGAGTGTTCTGGTCTCCACTAGACCTTCAGAAAAGCAAGGAGTTTTACTATTTTCCTTTCTGGTAGCAGAGTCATTGCCCTGATCAACACAGAAAGAGCCCACTCAGGTCTCAGTGGCACAACTAAGTCCAGAAAATGGAGGATGCAATTTAAGAAATGGAGTATTACAGTCCAAGACACTGATATTGGTCATTAAACCTTGCTTGGCCTGGATGAGAAACCCAATCCCCAGTTTCAGAGTTAGAAGTCAGAGACTCTGAGCACACCAGGGCTCCCAGCACCCACCTGGAGTCACTGCAGGAAGGCCCCAGCACTGCCCTTGTGGGATGTCTCGGTGGTCTGGTGTGCCTGGAGAACAGTGACCGCTTCCTCGATCTTACAACAGAGCACAAGGGGGAGAAGTTGAGTTGCTCCAGTGTAAAACTGCACAGGAACTCAATATTTCAGGTTTCACATGTGGCCTCCACACTGACCCACTTTCAAAAGGTAAAGGACTTGAATAATTACGAAATCCAAGCCTGCTGCTTCTGCAGGAGACTGATCAGCCCAAAGACCTTCTCTGTCTCTTACCAAGGGAAATTATAGGGCATCTCTCCTTTATTATCAAGTCAGAACTTGCTAGACAGAAGTCAGATTTCACAGGTGAAGCCGCCTGAGACTATTCAGCAGAGCCCAGGCTCCTCAAAAAAAGGAGGAGCTCAGCTCCTCCTCCTCCTCACCTTCCAGCAGTGGAAGGGTGAAAGCAGCTCCTGTCTCCAAGGAGCAACAAAAAGATGCAGTCAATTCACTCCAACTACTTTGATGGGAATCAAAGCTAAATATTCACCAGAATTAAGAAGGAAACTGAATACTGCAAAGAGGCAGCATTTTTTCTGGTTTCTATTCTGAGGAAAGAGCATTTTCCTGGCTGCTTCCATGTAGATACCACCCTGCTTTTCCTCTCTTGCTTCCCAACCACCTCCAAACCACCCTCAGGCTTGGCCTGTGCTTTCAAGGAGCTGCTTCCAGCTTCTTCTTTTGCTGAAGGCAGGCAGACATGCAGGCACTGGGTGTGGTGACATCAACCTGGAGCTCCTTTTTCACTTGAAAATAAAACTAGCAGCTACTTGCTCTCCCTACAGTGATCAGTGTCCTGGGCTCTGCTCACCTTTCCTTGCAGCAGCTGGTAATCAGCCCTTTGGAAAGGGATTTTTTTGGGCACTGAGCCCCTCCTACCTTGGAGCGCAGGGACTCTGGGGACTCCAGGAGCAGCAGCAGCTCAGAGTTGTCTATCTCCAGCAGCATCCCGGTGATCTTGCCAGCCAGTGAGGGATGCATCACATGGATCAGAGGGTACAGGCGCTCACCTGCTCCAAACACCAGCGAGGACATGAGAGCTAGGCAAGCCCTGCAGCATTTGCAAACCCACTGCAAGCCCTCCTGCCCTCTCAACCCAAACGGGATACCAGGATGGTGATGGTGGTGGAAAAACCACTGCTCACGAGCAAAGCTATTCTGGCACATCACAGCAACAAGAAGCTGCTGGGTGAAGTCAGCAGCAGGCACCTACAGTGGGCACAGGGCAGTGCAGCTGTGCACATCTGCCCACCCATGCACAGGTGAAAGTACCAGTTTCTGCAGGAGCAGTTTGCTCCTGGGGAGGAAGGAGCTGGTCTGGGACCTGCTGTGCTTTGGCCAGGCCAAGAAATGCTGTCCCACACCAGGGCATTGCCTGCTCCAGCACGGAACACCTGAAACCCAGGGTTGTGTGGCACTGTAACCCCTATGGCCACCAAGCTGTTCATCAGTGGCCAGGAGCAGCACTACAGGATGGTTCAGAGCTCAGGGGAATTGCAAATGCCCTGGCATGGCCCAGAAGCACAGGCAGGGTGGATGGAGCTCTGCCTCTCTGCAAAGCTTCACCAGACACTCTCTCACTGCCAGGCAGCTCACACAGACAGGGAGTGGTTTTATTGCTCCCATCCAGTTCCAACACAGACTGATTTTATTACTATTTTTTTAAAGCTGCATAGTATCAGAGCAATCCCACAAAGCCTTACAGCTTCTCCCAGCAGTCAAGTTGGCCCTGCTGCATGCAAGCCCACATGCCCCCAGGGCCCTGCAGCTGGACCTGCCCCAGCAGAGCAGCTGTGGCACCCACCAATCATTTGCTTCTGCTCCTGAGGAGGGGCTGCTGCAAGCAAGGATGCTGTCAGTGGCTCCTGCCCCTGGACATGCACAGCAGGTTCTCCCACCTGGAAGAAAAACAGGGGAGAACAGCAATCAAAGGCTGGAAGGGATGTGAGTTACCTGGCTTGCAGGAATGGTGCTCAATACCAAGCACAATGGGGCATTTCAGCCTTCCAAGACACTAGCATTGTTTATATTCAAACACCACCTTCCAGAAAAGCTGCAATCAAGCACTAGAGCTGTGTGGCTACTGAAGCCATAGTCCCCCAAGAGCCCCTGGGAAAGGTACCCACAGCACCACTCTCTGAGCCATGGGGATCCCTGGGGTCAACAGTCACTTTATCCCAGAGCAGGACCAGGAATGTCACATTTTGGTGGCTGTAGAGCACTTACCTGTGGGCCCACCATGGGTGGCATGTGCCCCATGGGCTGCATGTTCCTGGCAGATGAGGAGTACTTGTAGTGCTGAGCACCCCGAGGCAGGGCAGACGAGGAGGGCACCCGGGTGCTGACCGTCTGTGTCCCAATGTTGGCTGCATTGGGGACAAGGACATTTGTGAGGAGTTGTCCTTAAATGCATGCTTATGCCAAGGAGGCTGAAGCCACAAAGAGAGTGTGCTTGTGTGGAGGGCTGAAAAATCCTTACATGGGCTCAAAGAAGCTCCCAGGTTAAAGGCAGCTTCCCCAGGACAGGCAGAGAACTGCCACCCTTGATACTGTGCAGAGGGCAGGAGAGGTGGCAAAGGCACCCACACCATCTGCATCAGCAACCAGAGAATGGGAACAGCACTGAGGAGGATGGGCTGTGAGACCCTTGTCTCCCAGCTCATCCAGAAGGGAGGTGAAGGCAGAGAAGTAAGAGGACAATGACAAAAGGAAAGGAGACAAGCCACAGACAGCCCTCCTGTTTTCACTGCTCACTTCAGCAATTAGACACTCAATGCCAAAGATAACTTTGGGCAAAATCCCGTGAAGAATGCAAGTCTGTAGGCAGTCACTGCCCCAGATGGTCATGTGTGGAGGGGACACCCCAAGACCCAGGGCCAGCCTCAGCACAGTCAGACACTGGGGATGTCAGCAAGGTCTGGTTCTCAGCTCCAAACCTCTCTAACATGAGGCTTGGCATTGGCAGCAGTTCAGCCAGAGCCTGTAAGATCCCTTCCCTATGCTCTGGAGATCCTTTCCCACCCTCTGCCTTTGTCCGAGCACTAAGCACAGGAGCTGTGGCTGCATTATCAGCTGCTTTAAGGATCATATTCAAGGCATAGCCACCAACAAGACCAATCTGCATATCAGAGACCTGTCCCATTACCTGAAAGACCTCAACCTTCCCCAAAAGTTACATGCTTATTTCCCACAGACACTGCTCCAACTCCATCAGACTCCTCCATGTGCAGCCCCACAAACCAATCCATCCTCAGAGGAGACCTGAGCTCACAGTAAGCACCCTTGCCACCACGGCGATGTCCCAGCTGGATATCGTGGGGGTCCTTCCCCCACTCACCCACTCTCTGGGCCTGGGGGGGCACACGGGGCACCTGGGTGGAGGCCTGTCTCGTGGTGCTGATGTTGGACAGCAGGCGTCGAGGTGGCACTGCAGCCCTCAGGATGGGGGTGGCTTCAGGATACACTGCTGCAGAGAGAGAACACACATAATGAAGCTGCTTGATAGCAGAGGCATGGAAGGAGATGTGGGGGGAGTGACTGTGGCTGGGGACAGTTCAGGAGCATCTCACCTCTGGTGTCACTGCCAACATCTCACCTCCTGGTGCCCAACACCATGACCCTGCACCAAATCCCTGCACACTTTTCCAAGATGAACCCTCATGGTTACACACTTTGTGCTGCTTTTAAAGACCCTCAGTCCCTGACTGAGCCCAGCTTGTGCCAAGAGCCCCAGGGAGAGAGATGCAGACTCACAGGGAGGGCGGGAGGGCTGCGCACTCCAGCGAGTGGCAGGGCGGACTGGGACAACAGGGCTGGGGCCGTAGAAGGCAGCTCTGGTTTGTGGCTGAGGAAGAAGAACACATTATCCAACATGACTGGGGAGCTGAGCTGAGCCAGAACTAACCCAGAGCCTCTTGGTGGCTGCTGCACATAGACAGACAAGCCAAAACCACGCTCTGCAGGCTGCCAGAGCACTTTAAAGACTGCCCTCCAGCCCTGCTGTCAGCTGGACAGCTTATTCCAGCAGCTCTACTTAACTCCTCCTCAGGAGCTTCTGCACCTCTGTAACTCTTCTCTCTCCCTTGCTCTCCATGCTCACACCCTCCCACCAAACTCCTCCTTGCTTCCCTCCTCTGAGAAGCAGCAGTAACTATGAAATCCCCAGCACCTGCACCCCACCCTGCTGCTCCCATGGAAGCAGATCCCACCGATTCCAAAGGGTGTGCTCAGATCTGCACAACCCAAGCTCTGCTTCTCAGCCCAACTGCCACCCCGCTCCAGGGCAGACTTGGGTCCATGTGCCAGGCTGCCACTGGGGAGCAGGGCTCACCTGAGGCATGGGGGGTAGGAAGTACCCTGGGGGGGTCTGGAAAGAGCCCAGGAGAGGGCCAGGCAGGGCCCTCATGGTGGCCAATCTCTGCATGTACTGGTTGGTGAGGATTGCTTTCCGCTCCTCTTTCCTTTGAGCGAGTGCGACGTAGAGAGGCTTTGTGCTGACGATCCGCCCGTTCATTTCTGTCACGGCCTTGGTAGCCTCTTCTGGGGAGGAAAAACATACAAACCCAAACCCTTTGCTGCGGCCACCCTCTGTCATCACCTAAAAGAGGATTAGAACAAGACAGCTAAGTCCACAGAGCACTGCAGCATCCACAAAACACAGTGCAGGCGGGGTGTGTGTGTGTGAGATCCAGTTACAGGCACTTCACTTCAGTCCCACAGCCGAGGTGGGATGCATGGGACTGTATCACTCTCACAGACAGGTTTCTCTGGGAAAGGGCAGGATTTGCTCAGGCAAGGTTTGGGAAACAAAGATGGCAGAGTCTGGACCAGCCTGAGATTGTCCGGGGGGAATCTGTGCCTCAGCCTCACAGGAACCATGGGCCAGAAATGCTCTGGTGCTAAACACTGCAGGAGCCAGCAAGGGATGGGGATCAGTGGGACAATGTGCCCTGACAAGGGCCAAGCAGCATCGGTCCCTGTAAGGTTACAAGTAGCTGGTCTAGCAAAGCCAGAGCATCCCTTACATATTGCCTTCCAGAGAATCCTGGCACCAGTCCCAGTGAAAAGAGTGACACATCCATCATGTTCCAAAAGGCCAAACACTAGCCTGTCACCCCACTGTCCTGAGAGAGATAGCTTGTGGGTCATTTTCATTTGCATCAGTGTCACAGAGCAGCTGGGCAATATTCAGAATATTGCAGCTTTAAGGTCCCATACCTGGCACCTCACCAGGGCTGGGGTAACTCAACAAAGCTACTAAATATTTGCTCCTCAGGACAGTGAGAGGTGAAGCAGCGTGTTCCTTGCACCTGTCTTGAGATACAAGCCATCAGCAGGGAAGCGTAATTCAACAGGATGATAATCCCTATCCATCTCCAAGAGCTGAGTGCACTGGTTTACTGACCCCAGGAGATCCAGTGGCACCCCAGTTCCTCACCTTGGCACTAGTGATGGTGCCATAGGGAGAGAACTCCTTCCTCAGCCTCTCGTCGTCTATCCCATCATCCAAGTTCTTCACATACAGGTTTACGCCCTGCACACAGGTGAAAAGAAAGCAGTTTGTCACACTGGATACACATTTCACCAGCTGCTTTAGTGCATATACTTGTGTATCCCTCCCCCCATGTGTTTCTATGTATCCCTGCCCCCAAGTGGGACGTCTTTATCTCTTCCCCTCCCTCTTCCTGGAATGTTATCCCACTGGCTGATGCTACATGTTTCCCCGCCCCTTTCCCGAAGTTTCAAGAACCCGGGACAATCTCCCCTCTGCCTTTTTCCTCCCGGACCCCAGCCAAGAATAAATTCCAGCACCGTCCCGAAGAAAAAGCAGCCCTTGGTCTTTTATCTTGGTCGTGAAGAGCTCCCCTGTCTCCCCACGACAGAGCTAGCCAGGGATTATTATGGGGGGGGGGGGACAAAGGGGGGGCTACTTCAACCAGCAGTTCAGCTGGAGGGTGGGACATCCCATGGAGACATCCCCTGCAGGAGCAGTGACATGGAGAGGGGCCAGGATTGTGCATAAACTCCACTTGAAGTACAAACACCCCAAGTGAAGAGGGCACCCACATCATCACTGTGAACCTGCTAAACTTCACGAAGCTGTGAAGAAGTCTCATTTCCAGACTAATATTTCTGGAAATTAGCAGTCCGATTTGTTCACCTCCCAACGTCATCCTGGGTTTTAATCTCTCTCCTCTTTCCTGGTACTGCTTTTCAGGACATTCCCAGGTGGTGACTGGACCCCAAATTGCAGGAGGTACCCACCATGCTGATCTGTTCTGGAGAGTGCTGTCCCCAAGCTGAGAGTGTCCCTGCTGCAGACACTGCAGGGTGGAGCACCCTGCTCTCCCCTTACCTGGTACCTGTTCACCCGCTCCTGCTTCATCTGCTCAAATTTCCTCTTGAGCTCGCTCTGGCGCTCCAGCCGCTTCTGGGCCCGGCCCACGTACAGCACCCGCCCGTTGATCTCCTTCCCGTTCATGTCAGCCACCGCCTGCCAGGGGAGGGAAGGGCTCTCAGCTCAGCAGGAAGCCCACAGCCACAGCTCTGCTCTTCACCCACCACCCCAGAGCAGTTCCACCACAAGCAGAGACCTGCTCCCCTTGCCAGGTCCTGCCCATCCAGGTACCCAGCACCATCTCCTAGACAAGCACACAGCTTGTGAAGTTGCCCTTGAGGAGAGGTGGCAACATCACCAGGTGACAGTCTCAGGGGAGAGATGGGCAGTGAGGAGCCTCTTGCCTTCTGGGCTTCTTCGTGCTTCTCAAAGTTGACGAATCCGAAACCCTTTGAGCGGCCACTGTTGTCCATCATGACCTTGACACTCAATGTCTTTCCTGCAGCAGGAAGGAAAGGACAGTTTGAGGGGTTCTGCCAGTGTGCAGGAGCCACCATGAGAGGCCAGCCCAGTGAGGAGACTGGACAGCCACCACAGACAATGGGATCCCATGAGGCAGGGAGAGGAGGCTGGGAGGTCTGGTGAGGGTGATTCCCTCCAACCCAGGCTGCTGCTCCCATTGCCCTGGGCTCTTCAGCCTCTCCAGCCAGTGCAGTGAATTCCTTTAGCTAGAAAATCTCATCTCCTTTCCACATGAACACATAGATTGTGCTCATGTGAAGGATAACCACAAATTACCTGGGATGACACTGGCCAAGTATGGGTAGTTTGGCGTATGGGTTGGCACAACACTAAAACCCATCACAAGAGGCATCCTCCAGGAGTGGACTAAACTGAAAAGCCTGTTTTCTTTAAATCCAGACTCAACAATTTTTATTCCCAAGGTTCCTGTAACCAGACAGCATGCTGGAAACAAGACAATTAAAAAAAAAAAAAATCTATCCAAGAAAGAAAACCCATACTTTTTTCAAGACAGCACCAAGTACAAGTTATTCTCTGTCACAGCAGGAAAGCACATGTAACATCCTGACAAATGAAGTGACTGCAGTCCTTGTATGTGGGGAATGTTTAAACAAGTCACATCTCACCAAGGAAAGTGGCTTGCTATTTCAGCCAAGCACTCCCCCCAGCTTCCTTTTCAGTTGTCTCAAACCCAGTTTATCAGACATAAGGATATTTTAACAACTGCACTCACCAAACTTGGAGAATATTTCCCGCAGTTTGTCATCATCCATGTCATCCCCAAAGTTTTTGATGTAGACATTGGTGAATTCTATTGCCCTAGCCCCAACCTCTGCCTCACGCTCTTTGCGGGATTTGAAGTGTCCAACAAACCTTGTGGAAAGAAAGGAATAGGCCTCAAACCCTGCACGTCCCCTGCAGAGGGAAGATGGACTAAGACATACCTGTCTCAGTACAGGGCAAGAGACCCCAACACCTCAGGCCATGCTTTGCTCACCCACAAACTCACCATGAGCTTCACATGCAGCAACTTCAGCACATCCCACTCCAAATGCCCCCTTGTCACAGCCAAAAGTAGGGATGTGTCACCCCAAGAGACATTAAAAGACTTCAAAGGATGCCACCGCCACCAAAGACCCCAAAGGATACCACCAAGTGCCACCCCTCTTCCTCCAAAGTGTTCTCAAACACTCTGGGCAGCCCTTGCCTCTGTGGGATGTAGAGAGATGATGCAATGCAAGCAGAGAGAGGAACAACAACAAAACCTCTTCCTGCCCAAATTATCTGATGGCAACAGTCAAGATCAAGGACCAGCCCCACATTGTGGGCACTCATTACACCACCTCAGCAATAAAACCCAGCCTGGGGCTGGACTCCTTCCCCACCATCTGGGAACAGCTCCAAACCACTATCACACTTCCACCAGCACCCACCACAAGTGACTCACTGCCCCAGAGAGCAGCTGAGCTGCCATGCCCAGCAGGGATGGAAAAGGGAAGAACACAAAGAGCAGCAGGAAGGTGATGCCTGAGCAGGACATGCTTTTACTGCCGACAGTGGTCCAAGGCAAGGGAGGAGCAGAGACAAGTGCAGGCTCCTCTCTCTGGCACTTACACCTTCCTGTCATTGAGCAACATCCCATTCATGGTCTCAATGGCCCGAGTTGCTGCCTCATGTGTCTCGAAGTGGACAAAGCCATAGCCACGGGATCCATTTTCATCACAAACCACCTACAAGCACAGCATGAGGGGCAAAGGAAAGAGACAGGCAGCGGTTTTCTCCATGTTAGTACGTGAGTACACCACAGGAAAACCCATCCCCATTTCCCAGGGGTACTTTCACTCCCTGACATCCTGCTCCCACTGCAGCTGACCTCTGTTGGGGTGTCAGCACCAGGTCAGGGAGGTGGGTAATCCCAGAACCAGACCTGCGCTGCTTTATATGATACCCAGGAACTTGTGGCTCCCCAAGACCCACATGCCACTGGTGCACTGAGCTGGGACAGGATGACACAATATCTCTGTGCAGGGACTCGGGAAAAAGCCCCCATTCTGAAGGGAAACCTAGCAAGGCCTTTTGGCTTCAAAGCAGCTGGGAATTTAAACAAGATGTTGTAGGAAGTGAAATGAGAAAGTGAATTCCAGCTGGCTGGAGCATGCTTCCAAGAGCGAGGGCAGCTCTGCAGCAAGTTCTCTCCTGCAGGGCCCTGGGCATACCTACCTTGCAGGACAGGATGTTTCCAAAGGTAGAGAATGTGTCATACAGGGCTTTGTTATCAATGGAGTCATCCAGGTTCTTGATGAAGACATTTCCCACCCCTGATTTCCTGAGCCCAGGGTCCCGTTGGGACCACATGATGCGGATGGGTCGGCCTTTGATCACCTCGAAGTTCATGGTGTCCAGGGCTCGCTCAGCTGGTAAAGAAGGGGGAGGAGAGGGGAGTAACAGAGACAGATCCCACTCACATCCTGCATCAGCTGAGATGGGCAGAGGAATCAGGGACAGGGGCTTGTTAACCTATATGGGACAGGCAGCTCTGCCTCCCCACCCCTCTAACCACACCGCTCTGATTAATTATTTTTTTCCTCTCCAAAGCATGTCTGACTCACAAGGATCAACCATTTCACTACAAGCTCCAGTCTGGCAGATGCCAAGCTAATTTACCCAGTAAGGATTTCGGTCTCTAGGGCAACTAAATCAACACCTTCCCATCACTACAGCCTCACTTCAGCAAGGAACACCTCCTAATTACAGTACTGCGTCATGGCAATGCCTGCCAGGAGATTGGCCTCACTTTACACTGTGAACCAGTGGGCAGCTGGGTACCCCAGGGGAAGGGCAGAAGGGGTTTTGGTGCCCTTCTCTGATGAAGAAGAGGGAGGCAACTCTTTCAAGTCACCTTCATCCCCTCACCAGAGCCCAGCAGCTGCACCTTCCCCAGCCCCTAAGAAGAGATGGAAGCGGGATGGATCACCATCAGAGAGCAGACTGGGATTAGCTAGAACCAAGCCCCAGCAGCGATGCAGCCATTCAGACAACTCCCCCCTCTTCCACCACCCACCCTTCCATCACTTGCACACCCAAGTGCCTGCTGTGAGGCAGCTCCTCAGAGCTGTGTTACAGGGAACGTACCATCCACAGGCTGCTGGAAGTTTATGTAGGCATAGCCCAGCGACCGGCGCGTGGCCACGTCCCGACACACTCGGATGGACATGATGGGCCCAGCAGGGGAGAACTTCTCATAGAGCATGGCTTCAGTCACATCTGGGTGCAGGTCTCCCACATAGAGAGAGGCTAATGGATAGCCAGGGCCACTGGCATTCATGGTGACCCACAGAGCTCAGCTGCAGAAGGAGACAGACCTGAGGCTGCAGGGCACAGGTTTCAGGTGGTCTGCAGCAACCACACTGGGGCTTGCCCCACTGCAGCAGCACAAGTTGGAGCAATGCCCTTCCCTTCCCACCAGTAGCACTAGGAATAGGAATCCCCCAAGAAAGTTGCAATCCCAAGAATTTCCAGGACATAACAATTTTGGTGCAAAAATTGAGCTGAGGTGATCTGTACCTCACAGCTTGCACACTCTGGAAGGATGGATTGTGTGAGTTGTGAGATGATTGTGTGATGAGTCCCTCAGAGGGACACATCAAGCACACAGAGATTTGCTCCTTAAAAATACTCAAACCCCAAGAGAAATAAAATGGAGTTTAATTTCTCAGAAGGTAAACAACCCTTCTCCACCAGAAACTTCCATTTTAATTCCTTAATGGCTCCTTCCAGCCAGAGCAAACACAAGGAGCGGGGTTTGTATTGATGTCCAGGGAGCAGAACTGCAGTCCTCGTTGCTCCCTGCAAACAACTGCATCTCTAACAAGGTGAACACAGGGCTTTAGCCAACCCTTCCCAGTTTCTAAGCTTGTTGATTACTGTTCCCAGAGCAGGCAAATTCATGCTCAGTCTCTGCCTGATTTCAGCTGAGTATAAAGTTCTGTGTGAAGACAACAGTCACTGCCTGAGACCCCCAAGATACTGCCTAGAAACGCAGAAATACAAGTCGTGCCCCAAAAGCTTATCAATCCATCATTTGGGCTCTTACCTGAAAACTCAAAAGTCCTGAGACACTTGTTTAGATACCTACAGACACCCAAAAATAAACACACATACATAGGAGAGGTGCATGGAGCAATCCCCCCGGCCAAAGGCAGGTCCCGGCGGGCAGCACACCGGCTCCGGGACACAGCCCCGCTCCTCGCACCGCCCAGAGGGACTCCCAGGACCCCCCCAAACAAACACAGGGTAACAGAGCAGCCCCAGCACCCCCTCACAGCCAGCGGGGCAGGGAGGGAAGGGAGCTCAAACGGGGAGGAGGCGGCCGGAGCGGCGAGGGGAGAGCGGCCGGGCAGAGGCGGCACAGCCCCACCGGGGAGCCGAGGGCAGCGCTCACCGCCGCACACGGGACGGGGCTGCGGGAGAGCGCTGCTCACCCTGCCCGAGCCTGCCCGCCTTGGGGGGGGAACCCCGGCCACCCCCGCCCCGCAGAAACAGCCCCGGCAGCCGGAGCTGGGTGCTGGGAGCCGGCCCCGCACTCACACCGAGCGCTCGCCGCAGCAGCACCGCTCCACCGCGGCTGCCGGCACCGCCCGCCTCTTCCGCGGCGGCCCCGGGGGCGGGACGGGACCCCCGCCCACCGCCCACCCACCCCGGCCAGGTGCGGGCCCGCCCCGCCCCTGAGAACGGGACAGAGCAGGGTCCGGCCGGGCAGAGGCGGCCCCTGCGGAGCTGAGGGGTTCAGCAGATGCATCTCCTCATCTTTGTGAATCGCAGCTCCTGCGCATCTCGTGGGGATGGGGAATGGCGCTGCGTGTCGCCCTGGAACACTGACAGCGCGTCCCACCCACGCGCTTTTAGGAAATCACATGCACCTTCTGGTATGTAATTCCCCGAAGTTAAGGAGTACAGGCAGGAGCCGTACACAGCTCGGTTACGATTCACTCATCACCGGGCGTTCACGCATTTCCGAACTCCGCAGAAGTGTCCCTCAGGAGCCAACAGAGACCCAGGGAATATGGCCTCTGCCATCATCACCTCTTGTTTGTATGGCCCAGGAGTGCTGTAAGCTCGCTTTCATCCATCGGATCGCACCCCAGCTGTTCTGGACGGGACTGCTGCTGAAACGCTGGATGAAAGCACACAGGAACCTCGAGCCGCAGCGCAATTCCAAAGGCTCGCCCAGCATCCGGCTCCACCCCACCCTGCACCTTCGGAAGGGTCAGCTGCAGGGCAATCAGGAGAACCCTCACCTTCACAAAAGCCTCCCGGTGGTTTCCCACACTAAGCTGCCTCACCCAAAGGTCAGATGAGCATGAGTGCCAAGAATAAGAAGCTGCAGCAGCAACAGTTAGATGAGTCAAACATGTGAAGTCTGGACTCTTTCTGGGGTTGGGCCAGCTGAAGTGCCCTTTCCCATAAAGACAAAACTAAATAAAAAATCGAGACACCCCCTGAACTCATCACTGCTACAGACCAGCCTCCTCAGCTCACAATTTCCCCAAGAGACAGCAAGGATGAGAGATGTTATGTGAAAGGACTAAGACAGGAGGTGGTCTCTCAACAGGAACAGCTAGCAGACACAGGCAGTTTTCTTCTCAGAGCTGACAATTTCATCAGCATGAGTCAGACTGGGAGTTAGTGCCCACTATAGAGTAATTTAAGATGTATGGTATGTGCATTCATTCAGGTATGTCCATAAAGGTTGAAGAAAATGACAAAGTAGCAAAAATTACAGACATGCAGGGACCACCATGTAAAGCCATGGCACAGGGCAGAGCAGCAGTCAAGCAACAGTGGTTAGATGTTGGCCTAATGCCTTTGTTGGTCAATCAAAAGCAGCAAAGTGATTTTCCACTGTGCACACTTCTGTGTTGCCCCACTCTGGGAGTAGGACCAAGCTTCCTTGAAGCTTTTAGGCTGCCTGGCTACTGCCATCCATCCCTTCCAGCGCTCTCATGTCCAGTCTCACTTCCACTATTTTGCACTCTTGGGGTTCCTTTAGCACAGCCTAGTGTGAGGCAAGCAGAGCTGGGCGTGCAGAGGAGAGGCCAGCCCTGTGTTCAGAGCGGGTATTTAAAAGATTCCCAAGAAAAATCTCTAAATGTAACCAACAGACTTTCCTCATTTACAGTGTTCAACCCTACAATATACAATGAGTCATGGTAAGTTAAATGGTTATTTGGTGTTGCACTTAAGCCCTGCAATGGCAATGTATTACAAATACGCCCTCGATGAAAAAGAAGAGAAATAGTGTTTTCTCCTACAAATCTGGGAGGGTGTGTGGGAAAGTCTCTCAGTAAAGGAATGAGTAACTCAGTATTTGTAAACCATGAATCAACTCACACAATCCATAAACTGAAAACTGAATACAAGTGGTGATTTTACTACCACAGGTTTTGGCACTACTACAGCAAAGACAACAGACAACCAAATGATAAAATTTTTTTTTATTATTCACTTTTGAATTCTTTTACACTTTCCTGATTATTTTGTGTAAGGTGAAACTAGAACTGTTTAAAAGACATACACAAATCTAGTACATCAATAACCAGGTATTTCTTTTTGCTATACTATTCTCACAACCACGTGTGTGCTAGGCAATATAACCGTCACAGAAGCAAACTTTAGGCAGAATACTGGTCAGTAAAAACAAAGCGAAAAGAGCTACCAGATATACAGACAGGCTCGGTTCCACATTCACTACTGCATTTATCAAGCGCCAAGTATTAACTGCACAATTTGTTCAGCTAGTAGAGGGGAGTTTTAAAATCAGTGCATGAAATTCTCTTCAGCAAGACAGATGGACAAACAGATGGATTCTATACCTAAGTGGAATGTGAAGGCAGGGGGATGATACCACGGGACTGATAGGTGAGTATTCCTAATCTTTTCCACTGCATTATTCACGCAACTCTTACTAGGTTTTGTTTAATGGGACATGTTTGAAACATGACAAGGTGAAGACATTTGGAGCTCAAATATTACAAGCATTACAGATGTGTAGGTCTGCATTCCAGTACAAGATGGGAAATCCTGAATATTTGAGCCAGTACTTGAGCCAGTTTCCTGGTACTACCAAAGAATGGCAGACAAGAGCTGAAGAATGCAACAGAACTGGCATTTCTCAAACACCCAAGGAAGAGACCTGTCCTTGGTGGAGGAGCAGGTCTCATCCAACATCCTGACATCACCAGGAACCAAAGAAAGGATGATGTGTATGTGGGAGTCCAAAACTGCTTTAATGGAGTTTAAACAGGTGAAAGGGTCAAGGATGAATAGAGTCCAGTGGGAGAAAAATTTCTATAAAGTGAACTTAAAGATGGCTCAGTGGATTACTTAAGAAGTTTTCAGGGTAAGTTGAGAATGGGAATACCATGGAGATTTTGATTCACCTAAGAGTAAAGTAATGCAAAAGTGGCAGATCACTTCATGGTATCATCCAAACTAATAAGGCCATTCAAAAAATTGAATCTTCTCCTATTGCAAGTCCATGGCAGCAAACTAAGAGTTTTTACTACTGAAGAATATCTAAGTTGTGACTAGGTAAGTTATTGCTGTGGGAAGGGGCTTAGTCATGCACGTGGTATGAGCATGAAAGCACTTTGAGAAGTCAAATCCCAGTTATCTGCCAGTGTAAAGAGTTTGGAAATCAAGCTGCTAACTCCCCTGTTTCCCTCCTCCCCAAAACAAACCCCATCCCCAGAAAGACAGGATTGACAAAGTGAGCTTTTGACTGAAAGCGGTGCCTCAGACTCGGTTACAAATGTCTACAGAGTGTGCCTGTTCAACTACCTCATAGCAGTGTCCCTAACTGGAATGCCATACATTGGATTGTTTTCCTTCCATGCCCCAGTGTCACAATAGAATCTCTATAACTTTCTGTACAACTTTACAACAGAATTTTACTTCGACTATTTTGGTGCCAAATTAAGCTCGCCAGAGTTACATAATTGATGTCTACTTTTCTACCAATAAGAGTTTTGTAAAGTCAATTGCAATCACAAAACCCTTTATTATTATTATTATCACAGTGTTCAGTTAAAAATATAAACACGGTAATCGGAACTGTAAATGTTCAGAATAGGAAAGTTCGGAATGCCATTGGAATAACCGACCTCCGCTCTAGGTACACAAAACACCAACCAACCGGTTTTACCCCACAGACAGTTTTTGCTACGTTGAGGTTGTGAAAGTCAATGTACTATTCTTTTTGCTTGTCGCACAAAGGGATTATGTGTAGGATACAGGGTGACATTGAACATATAGTGAAGCGTGACAGCCATTAGTTCTCTCCCTCCCCAGCATCCCCTTCATCTCCCTGGTTTTCCGACGTCCATAGCTGTAAGGAAATACAAACACGTGTTTATGCTGGAAGCACAGTTAATTACAATTGTCAGGAAAGGGAAGACAGCGTAATTAGTAGTAGCTGTGCAATTTTCTCAGCTAAGAGCAATGCAGAATTGAACTTAATAGTAAAGCTGGAGAGTAATAAACTAGAACGTGAATAAAAGGTAAGCAAGAAGCTAGCACAAGCTGGGAAGTTCCACATAAAACTGTTGAGAACAAACTCCACTCTGTGTTACAAAAGGAATCTGAGTTTGTTACAGCAGTTAACAAGTGATTCCTAGTTTGAACAAGCAAGTTTAACTGGTCTGGTTACAAAAAGCATCGCAGTTAATACATGCAGTTAACGCCTCAGAAAAAGCTTTTAATGGCACAGAACCACATCAGCTTTCAGGTGCTGAGTCCCACTTCAGAGTGCAGCAGCCTAGAGTGCAGTGGTTTGCCCCATGGTACTCACAGTGAGGTTGTCCCTAAGCAGCTGCATGATCAGGGTGCTGTCTTTGTAAGACTCTTCATTCAGCGTGTCCAGCTCTGCTATCGCTTCATCAAATGCCTAGAAACATAAACACAGCCCTTTCACACTCTGCTTTCTCAACTCACTTCTACTTATACAGAGCTTACAAATTTGTCACATTACTATCCAAATTCTGTAAAAAAAGCTTCCAGTATTTTTATTTTCCACCACAGGAAGAAATGTAAAACAAAGTGAGCACCAGATCCTAGACAGCCAGGGGAAAACAGAAGTCTTCAGGGCTGTCCAGATAAAAGCCCAGAAAAACTTCACTAATGCCAATACCAAACACTGAAGAGGCAAGAGCACTCTATGTGTCATGCTGAAAAATGGTTCACATAGCTTGAAATCAGGTTTAAGACAACATTTAAAAAAAGAGACTTCCATTAAAAAGGAAGTCACTGGTCTAAATAAGCAGTGAAAGACAAAGGTACCATTACTTGAATGAGTATATACATGCACATATATTGTACATGATTAAGTAGACAAGACAACGGAACACAAGATTTTTTGACAGTGGGGAGGAAGGTTTTCAATTTCTTTTTGAAACAGCAGAGGAAATCAGGTATGTTCCACTAGAGATTAACAAAGCCATTCTTCCCATCCATCTGTTACACATGAAAATCAATACTGTGAGCCTGAGAGCCATAAGTGCTGTTTCTTCATTCGGGTTTCAAACAGATGTAAGCATTTTAACTAAAAAAAAGCAAGAACAGCAGCAGCATTTTACAGCACAACATCACTTCTTGTTACAAAGTCTAACTGCAGGGCATATTAAGAACACAAAGATTCACCTAATGCCTTGTTATTCAAGTTACTACCAGACAATTTTCACAGACACAAAAAGCTCCATTTAGAAGACAAATCCTATTTTAGGGAGAAGGCTAAGGAAAAAAATTACTTGCTATTTGTTTGCCACAACCCATCACAAAAGCTCTTTTTAGTCTCTGGAGAGAGGGACACACGTGTATATGGATAACAAGGACATTTAGGGCTACAAAGATGGGATATACAGACAACATTCACTACTGGCTAAGTGCCCCAATTTAAATAAATATTTCACTTTAGAAGTGCTAAATGAATTCAAGTGTTTTCAATTTTGATGCAAACACATTCTAAGAGAATTAAGTGGACATTAAACAGAAGCAATTTGTCTTCCCTGTCACTGGAACAGCTGCAAATTAGCGTTATCCAAAGCTAAGCCAGTCCAGCAAACCAACTTACCTGAAAATATACTATCATGACAACCGTCTTATGACAGCATTTTTAAGGAATTTGACATGAAAAAGCATAATCATCTACAAAGTGCTACTGTAACCATGCAATTACCTCCTCAGCCTCCACAAAAATTGGTGATATGAAGAGTCTGCTTACCGTCTTTGCCAGATTACAGGCTTTTTCAGGAGAATTTAGGATCTCATAGTAGAAGACAGAGAAATTTAGAGCCAAACCGAGTCGAATGGGGTGTGTTGGCTGCATCTCTTTCTTGCTAATTTCAAATGCCTCCTGATAAGCTTGCTGGGAGTTTGCTACCGTTGCTGCAAGAAGCAATTACAACCACATAAATACACAGTACATCCCTCTACTTCAAGGGGGAAGCAATTACATTCTCAGTCTTAGACTACTGTGCCACCAGAAATTCATAGAATTACCTATGCACAGACACTTCTTCCAAGGTTTTTACATGCAAAAGCCTTCCACTTGCTGAACAATTAATATTGAAATAGTTTTCTTAATAGAAACTTAAAATAAAACTTATTCAACAATTCCAACCAATGTGAATGGGCACAAACTCTACTTAAGCGTTCTGGTTTTAAACATTCATTTCCAGCCCAGCAGAAGAAGTCCTAGTTATCAATAATAAATCCAGGCAAAACCTTATGGGGAACAAGAGGTAACTAAACTGCTGCAGTTAGGTCATGAACTTTGTATTTCAGTTTGGGGTTTCAGGGCAAAGCCAACAGCCCCTTCCTGGCTAATGAGTAACAATAAGCTCCATAATGGCATCAAGGTAGGTTTGCAAGACATGGACTACATAAGACACTCACAGAAATTCAGACAGTTCAGCATTGCTTTCCCATTTCAGAAATTATTACTGTAGAACCCAGGAACCCAATATCCCGTAATTCTATGCAGAGAGTTTGCAAACAGTGAAGACTTCAGCTGAATTCTTAGTTTAAACATGAGATCAAACTAAGCGTTTTCCATGAGAAAGAAACCTACGTTCTCCAGGAAAATGAGTTTATAGCCACATATGCCTGAAAACTAGCCACTGTGGTCAGGGGCTGCAAGCAGAGTTTGACTGCATCTGTCTATCACTTCTATTCATTTCAGTAAAATCTTTCTCCAGAAGTGACTTGCACTGCACCTATCTTCATAATTACAGAGCAGTACTGAAAAGAAATAAATACATGATGTTGGGGAAAAGATTGTAAGTATTTTTTATACTTGATTTTGCTTGGTCTGCAGAGAGAGATTTTATTTCTACTTACTTTGCTTATTGTCCCCAGATGCCACCTCTGAGAGGTATCTGTAGTAATCACCTTTCATTTTCAAATAGAAGACCTTGCTTTCTGGCTGCGTGGCATTGACAATAAGGTATTTATCCAGGAGTTCCTGAGAAAGATTTAAAAAAAGGTGATGTTTCCTGAGTCATAAAAATAATGTCTGAAACAGAGCCTTTGTTACAATGGTGAGCATGAACTGTTCAAACAGTAACAATGACTTCTGCCATGACTTACGCAGATTCATGTGAAAAATCACTTTGCCTACTGTTGTCTAAACTCTGGGAAAAAAAAAAAAAAGATAAACTACTTGTAGCCTAATCTATGGAGAGCTGAAAACTTGCTATGTTGATCCTACCCACAATTCCCTCCTGTAGGATCTGAAGGCTATCAGGGCTTAAGCCTGATGATGCAAACCCACATCCATGACCAAACTAATGAAAAGCAGCAGTTGGAAATTAGCATATCTGATTACTTTTGCTGCTACAAATTTCAGTTCTATGCAGAGCTGTGAAATTGTCCACAAGAAGCTGATTCTGTCTCCAACTTCAGCTGAAAAGTTTGACAGTGGCACAGGCAGCATATGTACACTCAGAAAGAGGTACAAAGATTGACTGCACTATAGCATCTGCTCCTGACTGATCTTAAGCAAATGGAACAACAATGAAAGGAATCCCTCTTGTCTGAGTGAAAGAGAGAGCAAAATCAGTCTGGGAGAAGAACTACACACCTTCTCCATTAAAAGCAAATACTAAATACACTCATGTCAGTGCCCCAGATCTAAATTTGTTTTCATGGTGAACCCCCTCCAGCCAGCAGCCAGAGGTTTTCGACATGGTCTTGTTTGCTTTCTGCTGCTAAAAAAATATATACCCTTTTATAACAAATTCCCTAAGAAGCAAGCTAAATGACTTAGGAGCTAGAATTGGACCCAAGCGTGTAGCTATGCAAAATTATTCCCCTGCTAAGGTGCTGCAGTGTCGACAGCACTACTAAAATTCCTTAAGCCTCTCTGAAGAATGCTGCAGTACTAACTACTGTTATTTTTGCTGTTGGATTATTACCAGAACATCATTGCAGATATCCTGCAATTCAGCCTCAATTTTCTCACGATATTCTTTTCCCATCTGCTGTTTCTTCTCGTTTCTCTCTGTTTTCTGTTCGATGCTGGAAATCACACGCCAGGACGAGCGACGGGCACCGACCACGTTCTTGTAGGCCACGGAGAGGAGATTCCTTTCTTCATTGGACAGTTCATGTCCCTGCTCAGTGACAGCCTTCATAGCAGCAGCCATGTCATCGTAACGCTCGGCCTGCTCAGCCAGTTTGGCTTTCTGTACCAACTCACTTTTATCCATGGCTGTCCTGCAATTAGCAAGAAATAAAAATGGAGAAAAATGTCTCGATGGTCTGCACTGGGGAACTTCATGCTGAAGGGCAAAGCAGATCTTAGTCATAAGAGGGAAATCTATCAGCTGTAATAAAGTAATACAAAAGGCTTCTTTTTAAAAATGTATTTGACCTTTTGACAAATATGTATCATTCCCATGTGTAAATGACTAATGACAATCCAAAAGATATGAAAGCATCGTTCTTCAAATGTAGCAAAAGTCATATTGGCATTAAGCACAGCCCTATATGAATCTCTCATCTTTGCTTTACCAGCCACAGCTCAACTGGGGAGATATTAACCAAGAAGCCCCCAGGTTGCTGGGGCTTTTTCAGGTTTGTTTGGTTGTTGTTGTTGGTTTCCCTCCACTGCAGTACAAGAGCAGATACTTAGGAGTACTGAAGCACTGGACAGCTCCTTCTGACACTGAAGATTTCTGGCAAGCTAGAGATGTTTCTGTGGGTTTACATAAACCATACCCAGGAAAGCTGTAGTTGGTGGCAACTATGGAAAATACATTTATAATGTTCTGCCAGAAAATAATGTGGGGTTTTTTTTACATATGCATCAACATACACATAATGGAAGACTCTACACAGCTACAGTGGCTGCAGTCCCAGGTTTTCAAGACCTTTTAAATAACATTGACATTCACAAAATCTGAATGGAACGTGACCCACATGATGATCACTGCTACAAAACAAATTGCTTATATGGAAACAACTTGTTTAGCATTTCTGATAACGCAGTTTAGCAACCAAAGCTGTGAAAACACATCACATGGCCACAGGGTCACTGAAGAACTTATGCCAGGGAGAATGAATAAATCACCCAGGGCCAGGGTCACAGGAAAAAGTAAAGAAGTTTCTTTGCCTTTATCAAAATGGACCTCACAAATATCACAAATATCTTCTTATGGAGAAGCCAAATTTAACCATTGAATTTCTCCAGATGTGCAGTTTCACTTTTGGACACATCCAGAACTGTTATTCTCATCAGTACCAAGCAGTAATTATCTTCTCCCACTCCTAAATCTTATTCCCTAATCAGGGATCTCACTGTCTAGGTAAGTTGTCAGGCTGAGACTGAACAGCCTAAAATGAACTTCTAAAAGAACAATAAAAACCAAACAAGAACAGTAATTTTACATTTGTATTTCAAAGACTCCTGTTCATTACAGAAGCACCTACACTCCTATTAGACAGAACCAACATGCTGCAAGTGTTTGCTACAGCCTTCTCCCTGGCTCTCACCTTTGAAGATTCCAGTGTAACAGGCTTCTGATGGAGAACATCTTGCACACACTGCTCAGCTTGTATTTTACTCCTATCACACTATCATAGAGGAAAACCAGTCCCCTGTCCCAAATCCTCAACCAGGACAACGAGGTACAGACCCAAATTCCCATTGTGATACATTCCTGAATTCACACACTGCTCACACTGCCGAGGATGAGTCCTAACTACAAAATTATTTTGAGATGAGCGCATTCTAACCCTCCTGCTGAAGATATTCCACTTTACAAAAAAAACCAAAACCCAACCCATCACCCAGGATATCAAGTCAAACACTGTTATTTCACATAAAAGTTCCTGAAGTAAACCCAGCAACCAAACGTACCAGCTCTGTATCTGCAATTGACATTCTCTCCTGCTTTTGTTTGATCCTTTGCAGATCTGATTGCATCCATCTTCGTAAGGCACTCAAAGTAAGGAATACATGGAATACTAAAACCAGCCTCCTGGAAAGGGATCTTTTGCAGACTGGTAAGTGAAGTTGGGCTCTGGTTCAGCTCTGTTGCAAGTGCTGTGTTTAAACCAGTGGATTTTGGGACCTATTGAAAGGTGTCACACAGACTTCAGATCAAAGCCCTTAACAAGGGTGACTGTGGGCAGCAGTGTGACAACTTGTGGTAAGGCATGATTCATATGGTTCTCTCTTCCCCCAGTAAGCTTTTACCCTGGGGATATTACCATTGGTTTCCAAAGGCTTATCAAATAGATAGCTCCTGGAAAAGGTTAAGTGGGATTTGTGATGTGCTTTGTTTCTTCCTGCTTTGAAGGCTCTCATAGCACCAATGCAGAACAAGCCCAAGGAAATCATCAGACCATTTCCCCTTGAGACAACCCATCCCACTTTTCCCTGTTGAGTCTATCAAACCTTTTAAACCGTTCCCTTAACTCAGCACTAATTGCAGACCATGTGCTTAAGGCAGGAAGTAATTTGTGAGTGATATTTCTCTACTCACTCACTGAAATCTAAATATGAGCAAAGTACACCTGAAGAATGCTTTTTACATCACAAGAGCCAACCTTAAACAACAGGACATTGAAACTAAACAGTTTCAGAGCACTCTTAGTTTTTGTTGTCTGCACTGCTTCTACAAGTATTTCTACTGCAAACCTCTTATCTTCTCCTCTTCTTCTCATGGGATGTGATTGCTACATGGAAGCAGCCTGCTTGTTGAAGTGCAGAGGCAATTAGCTCCAACGGAGTTTACATTTTGCCATTGAAAGGTCAGTTAGTTTTATCTTTGATCTGCACTTTGCCAATACTGGTCTAATCTGTAGACGACAAGACATCATCGTGCAGAATTCTGTTTACTAACAATATAGTTTAGTTTTGAAAGGGTGCAGAGTTTGTTTTATCAAGCTCACTGACATATTTATATTTAGATGCAAGGCAGTTCACAGCAGTCAATGGGTTCATGTAAGGACACATGAAGAAAATCACAAAGGGGGCACAAAGACCTAATGGGTAAAAGAGATCCAGAAACCAGTTTAACACATCAATTATACAAGCAAAATACCAGCACAAAGATTAGAATGTTGCTTCTCATCAAGCAACTTTCCTCAGCAATGTAATTAATTTATGCACATGAAAATCATTTATGCATATATGAAACTCAAACTCATCACTAAAGATGGAGCTCCTGAGAACTTCACTGGCTTAGTTCTGACATAAGAATTCAGTGTACAGGGGTTTGAGTTTAGTTAATATGTGTTAATATCTGTACTGTTAGTAGGCTTGCTGTAAAACACAAGTATTATTCAGTAACATGGATTTAGCAGAACTTAAATGCAGTAAATCATTGCCAACACCAAAATATCTGCCAGTGACAGTAAGCCTACCATTACTTCCTTCCCAGGATGCTGCATAAAGGAACACTTAAAAATCCTCATTTGATTCTCCATTGCTTACCTTGTTAGAAGCTTGGAGAGAGCTTTGCAGAGCTATGCTGGCTTGAGCTCCAAAAGAGGGAAGTGTTTGCCAGAAGGAAAAAAGATACAAGGAAAGGAGTGATGTTTGAAAAGGCAAAGAAGCAACTATCAGTTATAACTGGTCCCTCCCAGAGAGGAGATGAAAGCTGCACTCTAACAATGGACTAGTGTGCCACGGTCTGAAACAAGCAAAGCCTAGAGCTAAAAATACACCTAGGCCACACACAGAAGCCATCTACCAAAGGTTACCTGCAGCTAGGAGCAAAACACAGAGGTGATGAACAGGAGGCTGACTGGAATGATCTATTCTAGCACTGATAAAGCCATGCCATGGTGGCAAAGGGAGAACAGGGAAGATGGAAAAAGGAGCAGAGACGTGCAAATCACAGCCATGGAGGAGTCCTGAAAGTTGCCTGTTCTAAGCAGAAGATTCTGATATTAGATGCATTAACACAGTTCAAATTCTTAAGACGCTGTTTTCTTAATAATCTGTTCAACACAATTTAGTAGCCATCCAAAAAGAAGTGGCTGGACACTGGTCACAGTAAGAAGTGCCAACCGCTGCCCAGCAGTCACAGCCAATAACACCAGCTGCCAGAAATTTCAATCACCTGAAGTCCCACACTCAAAATGTAATTTTTTTACTATTTTTTCCCTCTATCAGCCATACAACCTAGAGCTCTTTCAATCTCTCTTACAACTGCAGAAGAGCATGTATGCAGGCACTTTAAGTTACAAGTGCTTCCTCCCACTCCAGAAAAGCTTTACATCTCTGTGGACAAGACTGAAACATATCACAAAACATCAGAGGTAAAGGCCAGAACCTGCAAAACTCATCAGTGTGCAGCTCCCTGCATCTTTCAGTGTAAGAAGCAGTGAGAAGGGGATGGTGTGACCAGCCTGGGAACAGCACCCAGTGTCAGTGCACCCATGGATCTTTCAAGAGTGGACGGACACACAGAACTGGAGGTTTACATCCCATTAAGAGTTGAGGGGTAAAACATGCAGCCACTGTTCTTCAGAAGACTGTAGGATTTTGAGAACTGCAGCTTACTCCTCAGCACTTATTCCATCTGCTTTGTAGCCTTCATTGGTTCCCATTCCTATGGGCTCTTTAGGACAAAGCCAAAACGAATCAGAACTAACTGTGCTTAAAGTCTGTAAAAATCAAATGAAAACTGACACTGAAAATAATCTGGCTTATATAACATATCGAACAGACAGGACAATACTAATGAGCTTACATTGGTCTGAAGTCTGCTGCTCTTGATGACCTGTTCTTCTGATGCTAATTAAGTCATCGATTTTTGTGCACTGTTTTTCTCTCTACAGCAAGCATGAGAATCTATCAGACAAACACTTCCACTTTGGAGAAAAGAACTGGTGAGAAAGCAGTGTAGTTATTGGTTTGACACACTGGTCCCTAACGAGTCGAGCAGAGCTGCAGGTTAACAGACCTGCATATTTCACTGTGAGAAAGGAATACAAAACAAAGTTTGGTGAAATGGGAGGCAGTCATACTTCCCAGTCACAAGATCTGTAAGTCCACTCAAATTCTAACAGAAAAAGCAGCAGACTGGTACAGAATTTGCAGTTCAATATTCCTACACTATGTGAACATACCTCATCTGATTTCTGGACAGGCAATTCATTCAGAAATTAAACATTCGTGTGAAGTGAGTGGTATTTCAAATTATTCTATAACTACAGAGAGTAAGAGCTTTGGAGACATTATTTCCAAAATAAACACAAAATCATTCTCCACCATTCAGGTACACACATGCTGACACAAGTATCGGCATGATGGGGATGACATTCCCTGTCAAATGGAAATTGCTTCCAACATTTATTTTTTACAGGAAATGGAGTGTAACTCTTTCAATTGAGTGCAAGGAACCTTCCTTGCTTTACTGCAGTATTAGGCATTTGATTTTATTAGTTGTGTTTCTCTAGTTGGTTCCCTCAAAGGCTCCCATGGATTGTTAAATAACTGGTTAGAAAATGAATGGCTCTGGTAAGATCTGAACAGTAAAATCTTCCTGTCAAAAGCTTGGGTATAGCGAGCTCAGTAAAATATCCTGCAAACATAATGAGGGAAAAAGGAAAATGACTTCACAGCTGTGATATTCTTGCTGACCTTGTGCAGCACATAACTTCAACCTCCTCTGCATCTACCCTGGCCTTCGGCTCAAATCTCTATGCAAATGTTGAGATAAAATTAACATTCTATAAAGCCATGCCTCGCCCTGCTCTGGCCATCTGCTGCCATCATTACTTGTTGCTTTGTAAAATTGAATAAAATGACACTCAATGGTTTTCAGTGTCCATGGAGAATTACAAAATGCCTATGAACTCTACCAACAGGATGTGGGAACACAGATCTTGTATAGACATCTTAAATTTAGTGACAGCAGCCTTTTTCTTTCTAATGCCAGGCTGAAAAGCAGAGCTCTGCTCCCTGCCTACGGCCCTTTGCTCAGGACAGCAGCAGGTGGAGACACGCTGGCACTTCCACAGCACAACATCCCTACATGGCAACACCTTCTTCTTCCAACCAGCAGAGTTGGTTTTGGCTAGAATCCAGGTGGAAATAGTGAGTTAACCCAAAAAATCTTCCCCCAGGCATAAAGTTCACGCCAAACTAATGTATTCCTATCACAGGTAAATGATATTTTGTTAATAATAAACTGTCAGTATTTATACTACAGGGTGGGGCAAGAAGTGTGGCCATATAACAGACACACTGCTGTAATGCCTGGTATTAGGATACCACATGGATCAGAGAAGGAGCTTTTACCTCATTAACCAAATAACTATTTACTGAGCTCCTCCTCATCTGAGTTTATTCACATGCATCACAAAAAGCTGCATACTGGCACAGGCCTGCTCAGGAAAAAATAAAAAGACTCAACATCAAAATAGCAGAGATCAGAACATGCGGTACTGACATAATGAGGTTGAGAAAACTGCACCAGGCCCATCTGTGCAACGAGTCTATCACTTTATTGGTACCAATTTAATAAACAAAATATGATACAGGGGATATTTTCACAGTCCTTTAATATGAAGGAAGGAAAAGACACTCGTGTTCTTGTTTTCTTTTCTAGACCAGATTATATCTCATTATTGCTTTAAAATAAAAGTAAAGTCATCTTTCTTTCATATAAAAGTATTGTAATTTCTGACTGAGGTGTCCTGCATTAGTGAACATGTGAAAACATAAATATTCCTACAGCCACTGAAAATACAAAACATTACAAACATTGCTGAAGTCTCTGATATTCTTCCATGGGAATTTAGTTTTTATGGTGCTGCATGATGTGGGTTTTTTTTTGTTTTCCGATCGCTGGAAGAGATATTTTAACTATTAATAGGTACTCTACCTGAAAGCAGCCAATTTATTTTGTGATCTTTGCATGAGATGCATTTATGCCAATACAGTGATTGTGTGCCACTGTCTTTTCAACATCCCAATTAATACCTGGTCATACATACCTCAACCAAACCCCATAGCCGCTAGGTCTGGGCCACTGCCCAGCCTTTTTGTAGGCTGGGACTAGCTTGAGCCAACCTTCCTTCCCTGTGGAATCCTCCCTAAACGCATCTCTATTCCCAAACGGACACGAACGATCAGAATTGGGAAACAATAACAAACGCGTTTTGTTCCCTTCTAAAGCGCTCATCCACGGCCACCTTGGGCCCTCCGAGGACCGGCCGGCAGGCACCGGCACGGCCCCGGTAGCTGCACTCTGCCGCCGGGCTGGGCACGGCAATCCCGGCTTTGGGAAGGCCGAGGCCGGCGCAGCCGTGCCGCGGTGTGTGGGAGCTGTGAGCAGAGCCGGTCCCGGTGTGGCGGAGCTCGCTCGGTGCCCGCAGCCCTTCCCGCCGGGCGGGCCCAGGTGAGCGCGGCCGCGCCCCGGGCACCGAGTGACTCACCGGGGCGGGGCAGCGCTGCCGAGGGGCGGCACCGCCCGCCCGGGCCCGCCGCCGCCGGCCGACACAGGGTCGCACCGTCCCGCAGCCCCGGGGAGGCAGAACCGGAGACCCTCCCGCGGGAACCCCGCACACGGCGCGCCCGCCGCGGCCTGCGGCTCCCCGCGCGGGGGGCGGTGGAGCGGAGCGGGCCGGGGGGCAGGCCGGGGCGGGTTGCCCCGATCGCGATGGCGATCCCCCCCATGCCGATGCTGACGCCGATGGCGGCCGCGGCCCCTCACCTGGCGGCGCGCACGGATCCCACGGGCGGAGGCGACAGGAGCGGCGGCCGCTCGCACGGACACGCGCACACACCCTGCGGCGCTCGGCCCCGCTTCCGCCGCGCGGCACGCCCCTTCCGGCGCCAGGGGGCGCCACCGCCCCGCGCACCGCCCCAGCGCCACGGTCACCATGGCGACCGGCACGGCCCGGCCCGGCCCCGGGGCTGAGCGGGGCTGAGCCGGGCCGAGCGGGGCCGAGCGGGGCTGAGCGGGGCTCGCCCGCAGTGTCAGCACACCCGAGCGGGGACAATCCTCGAGGCACAGCCCCTGGCACGGTCAGCCCCTCGGCACCCGCCGCGCTGTGCGCTCTTTGTCTCCGCGGAGCTCCCTGGTGCCGCAGGAAGCGCTGGGGTGGGAGTCCCGGGCAGCGGGTGCTGCGGCCTGGGAGCGCAGCGGTTTCTCCGGCAACAGAAGAAACAGTTTCTGGTTTTCTTGCCATTCCGCACCGCTGTTGTTTAGCTGGACCTCGCGGTAGGAGTCACAGAATGACAGAATTGATTAGGTTGGAAAAGACCTCTAAAATTATCCGGTCCGATCTATGACTGAACGCCACCGTGCCAATTAGAGCTTGGCGCTGGGTGCTGTACCCGAAACACCTCCAGGAGCTGTGCCTCCACCACCTACCCAAGCAGACCATTCCAAAGGGACGCACAAGGGACATATCTGTGGAAAACAGGCAGTGGGGTTATTCTGTGCACCCTCACAGAAATAAAATTTCACAAATGCTTTGAATTGCAAAATCACCTTTAAGTGCTGTTTTAGTAGCAGCTCTTCCCTTCTAATTCAATTGCATGTTTTCCCTGAAAAATCAAGATCCTTACTGGCTAGATATGTTTTGTGCAGCTAATAAATGACATTTTCTAGGGAAATGGCAAAAGAGAACATTTTTGGGCCATGAGGAAAAGTCTAGCTTGGTCTCCAAAAAAGGAATCCAAGTAAAAGAGTTCAGTTTTGTAATCCATATAATCCTTTTGGCTAAGTAGTGACATGACACACAACTCAATTGCACTGCACCCAGATCTCAAATTTATGGCAGCAGCACTTGTGAAAGTGTTATTATTTGGGCTCAGTTCAATTACAGCACACCAGAGTCCAATTTTCTCTTCTACTTTCAGATACAGTCCTGGGCCCATCAAAGTCGCTGTCAGATTCCTTTTTGGTGATGGAAGGACTTCATTAACTTCCTGCTTAGTCTCAGTCCAAAGGTTAATTACTTTGGAAAGTCAGAAGGAAAATTACTTGGCACCCATAAGTTATCTTAAGCTGCAAACACCGATTCAGCTCCATCAGTTGCTGTCATCACTCTCTTTTTTTCTTTTCCAGGCAAAACTTGTTTTTTTCCCCTGATCTTCTCCATAGTCCCTATCTTCTTAGTTTCTATTTGGGCCATTCCCAGTGTTCTTGCTGAGGCCTTGGGGGTGCTGATTCATGGCAGAATTACTTGGTTTTGACACTCCTTACACTCTTTGCCTGCATATCCATGTATCATACTCACTTTGCAGAGGTGTGCTGTCAACACCTGTTCATTTAGACTCCCACTGTGCCTCCCTCACCCTTCTCCCCTTGCTGCCTGTGTTGCCATAGCTCATGCCTCTGACTTCCAGTGAGGTGCACTGAGTTCCCTTCATACAGCTCCTCCAATTTGTCCACATAAAATTCTCATCACCACTGCTGAGGTGCTCGCCATCCTTCTCAACAGGCATTTTTGGACCATGCAATCTCCACCACAGCATCCAGGTTGGACAATTCCATAGTGTGTAGCCACAGAGGTGAAGAATCACCCTCTGCTTTCACAGAGCTCCTGCCATCGAGACATAACTGTGTTACTGATACAGGTCATTCCTTCCTGAGCTCTTCCTACCCTGGGGCCATCCCAGTCCTGTGCCTGGTCTGGTGCAAGAGATAAGCAGGGCACCCTGCAGTTCCTCCAGGGGTGGTGAAGGCTGGAACCAGCACCAAACTTCAACTCTGAAAAAGCTTGCACCAGCAGCGAGTGGTTCAATGTGTCACATTTTAAAGGAGGAAGTGCACATCAGAGCAAAGGATCTGAGACAGGAGACACAAAACTCTGTGCAAGAACAGCCTTTACCTCAGAGACAGGCTGGATCCATGAGTAAACAAGCACAACTGAGAGACCAGCTCACCTGGCTCTCTAGCAGAAAATGCCCTTCTGTGTGTTTTCACTAAGAGCCACATTTCAGGTAGATAAGTGTCAGGTATAAATGGATTTTGGCTTTAGCAGCTGGCCAGCATTAGCCCTGTCACTGCCCTGGGGAGCACAGGGCAGCTGCACTAAAAGAGTGCTCACACTGAGCTACAGCCTCACAGAGAGTAAATCCAGAAGGGAGAAAATCACGGGATTTGCTCTGAAGGAGGAGACAGCCCATGGCCGAGGTGGAGTCTTTTCGCTGGAGGAGCAGTTCTTTACACGGGCTGTGAGACCCGAGCCCTTCCCTGGATACACCACAGGCCTCACTTTTTAAAGAAGGCTCTGCAGGCAGCTGGGGCTGCAAGGACACTTTGTTCCTGTCTTTTGCAGCTGCTTCACTCTAGAGAGACGATTTCAGTCTCCAAAACACTTCTCTTGCACTAAGTTAGTACTTAACATCAATAGCAGGTAAAAGAAATGAACAAGCTCTTTGACAAAGATGTCAGTTGCCAAACTGGGAGGGCTGGCTCTGCTCCCCGTGTGATCAGCAATGTCAGAAGAAGCTGTTCCCACCAGATGGCACAAGAGCTTGAACTGCTTCAGTCTCTGCTCTCGACAGCCCGTACCTGCCCACAGGTGTACGGCTTCTGGTACAGGAAAAATGAACCTGAGATTTGTACTAAAGTCATAAACCTTTGTTCACAAGTATCATCCTGAAAAATCGCTCAATTTTTGTGATTTTTTTTTTTTTGGTCATTTGTGTTGAAAGTAGTAGGTCTCAGCTGCTGTGGGTACCAGAAGCAAACAGTTGATGGCACTGCATGATCACTGTCCTGCAGCCTGACTTTGAATGAAAAACGAGGGTGATTCTCTTCCATGCTGTCGGAAAGACACTCACAAAATGAAATCGCCACCTATTAAATACATTTTATTTCTTGATTGTTCTGCTACTCATTTTCCCAATCTTCTGCTCTTGTGTATGAGAGTGTACAGCCCAGATGTTTCTTTTTTGTTCTATTTAAATTGTTCCAGAGCTGGATCTCACAGATCTCTAAATAGTGGATTAGGTAATGGATCCCAAATGGAACTGGTGTGGTGGTTTATGGCAGCTGACACAACTGACCTGCTGGAGCTGCTGGAGCTGACAGCTGGGATATCCACCAGAAGTCTCATCAGTGTTTTAAGAATTCCATCATTTGTCAGTGCTGGTTGCGGTGTGCTTTGAATTGCACTTAGTGGCCCTAAGAAGGAGACTTGTAAGGAAACAACAAGGAACACAAAAGAGCAAAACAGTATTTTTAAAATTTGTATTTCTTCACTAGGGAGTAAAAAGCTCCAAGGGAAAAACTTCTGGATTTCTTGTCCATCTTGTGTTTTCTCTGCATAAGCTGCTTGTGACATTACAGACTACTGTGATGAAGTTAAAACTAGAACTAGGTTAGTTAGAACTAAAATTACAACTAAACTGGGCTCAAGAATAAACATCTTGCATAGGATAGAACTATTAATAAGTTTAATTGGAGCAACATTTAAAGCAAAGAGCACCAGGTTTTCCTCATGGTCCCTGCCAACTAAATGCTAGACTAAATAATACTTTGTTTGGGCATCTTTCAGTCCTTCCTTCTGTCCAAGGAATGTAAGTGGTTTAGTGCAGCTTCTCTATTAAATGTGATTTGGACCAAAGTCAAATGGCTGTTTTAATTTGAAGGTGTTTAAAGGTCTGAAGGTGACTTTAGAGAACACAGTTAAGAGCATAATTGCAAAGCAACTTACAAGAAGTAACGTGGGAGCATGAAAATATAAATGACCTAAATAGTATAAAATAGTATGATGGGAAATATGGTTGGAACAAATGTCTTGGATGGGATAGGAATTCAGCTCCAGGAATGCAATTTTGGCAGTACTGCCCCAAACAGAGAATGCTATTTCTGGGGAAATGCATTGAACTCTGGGTCATGAATTAAACTCAGGTAATTTATGTTCTGCTCATAAAAAGTGGCAGCGCAAAAAACCAAGCAGAAATGGAATGGAATATATTGCTGTAAATTTTGTAGCTGCTGGGACCTGGAGGGTTGTTGTGTACTTCTTATGCCAGGTAATGCCTAAGGAAAATTCAAGCCAAGGAACACATAGCAAACCCTTCAAAGCTGCCAACTCAATGACCCTAAGGAAATTCAGCTTCAAAGCAGCATGTGAAGAGAGGTTTGAAGAGGTGACTTCCCAAACCCTGAACTTTATTTATTAGCTGTTTCTGACAAGCTTTAAAGAAAGGCAAATGTCTTGATATTTTGAAATTGCATGGCATGTGTTCATTTTCATAGGAAACACTGATCTTTAGGAAATACCAATATTATTCCATTTCCTGATTTCTCATTCTTTTCTCTCTTGGTATTTAATACCAGTCTGCTGTGCTGAACTTCCAGGCCAGTGTCTCTTCCAAGACTTGGCTGCCTGGATCCCAGAGCTCCAGCTTCCTCACAACCAGCTATCTTCCAGGTGCCTTTGAAGTAGGATTTCTGCTAGAAAAGCAGCTATGGAAGTAATAACCCTCCCTGTGGTAATGACAGTTAGGTCTGCTAAAGTTTTGATAATGTTTCACTCCTCAGCATGTGAACGTCAGCTGGAATTCTTTATGGGGAGATGCAGCCAGACAAGAAACCTTCACTTGGCAGAGGGATGGGTCTCTTTGGGATTTGGTGAGATCAGCTTGGACAAGTCCAGGCCCCTTTTGGCAAACTGGGAGAAAACTCTCCTTAATACATGGAGTGGTGGAGCTCCTTCTTTGGTATAATGCATAGGGGAGCCTGGCCTGATGTTTTCTCTGGCTGTCTCCGGGGAAAGGCAGCTTCTCTCCCAGCAATATGTATCTGTTTCAGACCATACTTCAAAGTCCAGCCTGGGTTTTTGGTGTTTGCTTTTCTCCTTTTAAACAGGAACTATCCAAAGGGCTAAAAATCTGAAGTTTAAAGAACTATACGAGCTTCCTGGAGCTCCAAAGTGTTTCTTTATAATTAGTATAAATGCATTAAATATTTAACCTTCATCCTGTGAAAACCCTGACTTTTAAAAAAGAATTTACAGTACAGGGTGGAGTTTTTTCTGCTCCTAAGTAGGACGGCAATTTCCTTCCTTCCATTTCTGCCCCAAATCTCAAATTCCAGAGTGCAGTGAATCAATTGCAGAGGAGGAGATGACTGTTCATCCACCTCCCTGTGCAATTGACTCTCGAAAACTTGATTTTTCTCAGACGAGTCAGAGTGAGAGTTCTGAAGTAGCATGACTCCAGCTGGATATCTGCTCTTTATTCTGTCTTGTGGTTCAAGGTGTCTTTTTCTTAATAAGCACCTACCACTAGACTACTAATAGTTTAGCAGTCCACAGCTTCCAAGGAAATGCTTGCCAGCAGTGAGAGCTGGAAAATAACTCAGAGAATGGCATAGGCCTGATAAAAGAATTAATAAATCACAGCCCTGAGAGCTGTAAGTTCAGTTTTGTCTGACACTGGCCCTAAGGATTATTTTGTGCATTCAGTGCTCTTAATTGCTTTTTCTCCCTGGAAGTTTGTGTGCAGCTCTGGGATTGATTTTGAGAGTTTTCCCAGACAAACTGAACTAGATTTCTTCCTAAATTATATTTAAACTCTGGTTCTTACAGTAGACACTTGTATTTGAGCTGTACTGAGGGGGCTGAAAAACAGAGAGAGGAAGGAGTGACACGTCTTCTCATGGCAAAAGTAGAATATTTTTTCAGAATAAAACTGCCAACTATTTCAACCTAGCTCTGCTATTCCACTTTTACTGGAATTGTTCCGTCTGTTTTTCTGAAAATGAAAGTCTGTTTCTACTCCTGCCACCTGCTATTTCCATATGAAAAAGCTGTTTGGTTATAATGAAGGTACCATTTCTCCCAAGGGCGAAGAAAGGACATTTCATCACACTGCTCTTCCTGAAATTTCAGTAACCAGCTTCAATATGTTACTAGATTTGATCTACTTTTCACAAAGCTTAAAGCCTTTAAGGGAAACCTCAAGTTCTGTCTGCGAGTATTTACAAAACAAAATGTCATTTCCCTGCTGAACTGTAAGACAGTCTGATCTGGCAAAACAAAAAAGAGAATCCAAAACCACGATTCACTTTAGCTTTGAGACTTACCCAGTGACAAGCTTTTGGAAATCACAATGATTTCCAAGCACAGACCATATTTTTATCCCAGACAGAAGTCAACAGCAGCGTAAATAAAAAGTTCCTTCATGCTGACCTTGATGTGAGCAATTTGGGCAGTTGAGATGGCCAGAATTTGGGTTTCTGAACAAGTCAGAATTTTGTAGATTCATATGTGTTTTTTAAGAAGCTGTTTAAACTGTCCCTTGACTTCAGGAGAAACTCTCCAAATGAGTCACTTTTGACACTCACTTTTAATGAACCCCTTGACATCATGAGCGTTGTTCTCCTGCTTTCCAGGAACAGGGCAAGCAAACAGTCTGAAGGCTGATACAGGGCCACCTGAGTTTCCTCAGCAGGGTTCCTGGAAAAGAATCATGAAAAATTGATCCTCATCTTAACATTTGTATAGCTGACTTAGTATCTAACCTGTGTACAGAATGTACTCTGGAGTATGTGACACTCAGGAGTTTAAAACAAAGTTCATTCGATGTTGCAGGCCTGGATTCACTGCAGGAGATTCCCAAATGGCTGATAAAGGCTTTGGCAAGGGAAAGAGCAGGGGGTGTGCCCTGGGCCATTTGCTGCACTTTCAGCAGTGCCTCAAGTCACCTTCTCAGAGAAGTGCAGACACAAATGTGAATCAGAAAAGATTGCACAGTTACAAAGCTCTTTTCAGCACAGTATCCTTTTTCCTGGTAGCCTGGCAATCCCCTGGGCTGAGATACACTCTCTGCTTTGCCCAGGGTTAATAGGTATCATCAGGGTTGGAAAGGTACAGGCGGCATTGAAGACTGAATAGAAGACACAGCTGAATTTTTTCTCAAATCCCCAGAAAGCCGTCAACTGTCACTAGAACTCTGGTCAGGATATTACAGCTCCTTGGAGACTATCCAGAGTCATAAAAACACACTAGGCCTCTTGCAGCTTCTTTGACTCCTTTAGATTCCAGCCTAAGTTGAATCCTGAAGGGATAAGGATTGGGGCCCATAAGGATTGGCTTTCTTGAAAATCCCAGTTGACACTTCCCTATTAATATTAAAGATCTGCCTGGTTTTCACAAGCCTTCTTTATTTCAGGCCTGATTCATTTATCAGCCAAAGGCCAGGTCAGTCCATGGGAATGTATTAACATGTTCACTCTTGGATTGCCAAAACATTATCCAATTATCTATGCTAATGTCAGCTGCATGGAACACGGAAAACCCTTAATAAAGAAAAAACAGTGGCAAAGAAACGATGAACTGAGAATAGCTGAAGATGTCTCCCCAGGCTGGGTGAGACAGAGATGCAAAGGAATCACAAACACACACCTAAACATTTTGCAAACATGCATATATCAAGGGATGAAGTCATTGTAGCCCCAGGAATAGAGGCAGAGTGTGTCTTTTTGGTTTAAATTGGTTTTCTGACAGATTTCTTGGAGGAAGCACCACAAAACTGCTGTCAGCCCTTAATTACAAGTGCTACCAGCCACTAGATGTCCCAGAGCTGCACTCAAACTGCACCCATTAGCTGCAGACAGAGGGAGGGCAAACTTGGTAGTGCAGGAGACAAGGTATAGTTTAACAGGCTAACTGATTCGTCTGGAAGCAGCACATATATGCTCTTCTTTAGGGCTTGTTCCGTACCTCTGATGGTACAAGGAAATAAGGGATCTTAAACACATGGATCTGAGAAAGATCACCCCAAAGATGGTCTTGCTTCATTTATTGTTACCTTAAGCAAGGCTACAGCAACACTGCTACCACTACAGGAACACAAGAGGGATGGGAAAGCTGACACTTCAGTGTTAATAAGCTCCTCAGAATAGCAACTTAGGAGAGCAGAAGGCAAATATTTCTGATCTTGTCAAGCTGGTGTAACCATGGGATCTGCATGTGCACATAAAGGTGCAATGTCAAGTTGCTTTTCTTTTCCTGTTCCTCATTTGTGGTTTAGCATCTTTGCTCAGCAAGCTGCAGTGATGCAAGTTTCTATACACACATGCACTGTTCTGCACCCACTCTTTCTCCCTTCATTTAATTGCTTTGCTGTAATATTCAGAAGTGTTGTGATTCTGCATTTGACCCAGGAGAAAGCTGTGAACAGCTCACTCAGAGGAAAAAACCAGAAAATGGCTTGTGCTCCTTCCACACAGAAGTGGTTTAGAAACATTCAACTTTCCAACATCCTGATGATCACAGAGCCTCCTTCAGCCTATGGTTAACCTCCCTTCACCTCCAGTTCTTGGCTAATTCTTCTCTCTGGACAATTCTTATGAAGATCAGCCATATCTCTGCTTGTGCAAAGCCTTCTGCAGCACTGGAGTGTTGTGTTAGGGCTCCCCGTTTTTCTCCTCTCTGTATTGCTCCGTTGCTCGATCCATCTGATATAGGCCAAGCAGAATAACTTTGCCTGACATACACAGCATACCCTGGCACTGCTCTGAACACACCCCTCACATATGGTTGGGATTTTGGAGTGCTCAGAAACCCTGGGGAAAAATCCTCAAAGCCCATTGCTCTGCGTCCTACTTGAAGTAATCTCCTACACATGATTTTTTCCTGATTATCAGGGAAAACAGAGGTTGTGGTCCTGCAACACTCCCAAATCTGCCTCTTCCCTATGGCACTCATTTGCCACTCAGTTGCTATTTCTTCTCTGTCAGAGCAGTAATTTAATAACACATACCAGGATCCAGCCAGCATGTCCAATAAAGGAACAGAAGCAATTTAATGTGATTCATGATCAGTCACAACTAAGCAACAGGACTAATTCTTTGGCATTCATTCCTGGGAGTAAAGATTCAAGGAAAAAAAAAAAAAGATATTCTTGATTAGATTCAAAGAAAGTAGGGGAGTCTGCAACCTCTTCAGTGGCAGAAAGGAAAGGAAATGGATCCAGGACATAATTCTTTTTGTAAGTGACCCCCTGCACTGCTGGATGAGGAAGGAGAAAGGATTGTGTTGGAGAACTGTGGTGCTGCCACTTGCCTTCTCCAAACCATTCCTGCCAGAGTGCAAAAAATTTCAGGAGACAAGGCTGGATGTGACAGTAAAAGGTTCTTGAGGTACTCTGATATCTTTCTTGCTTCCCCTTGATACATCAGCTACTAAGCAGGGTGAAATAGAAATGGGGTTTGGATGCAGAAAGGTTGCATGGGGGCATCTGGTCTCCATTCTGGTGCAAAATGGTAGCTTCATTTGTGCTTGGCAGGTCCTGAGGATGAATGAGAGAGAACTAATGAGAACATCAGAAAGAAACCATTTATTAATGCTTCTCTTGCTAGGAAAATCCATTGTGTCAGTCTCTTGTTCCTTCCACCTTACTTACAGTTCAGTGACACTGGGTGACATTTTTAGCTTAGTCATTTTATCAAGGCTGTGAGATAAATCACTGCCCAGTGCGGGAAATGAGCTCAGCAACATTTATAGCAGTGTGGGGTCTCATGAAATCTTAATTTAATGACCTTTGAGTAAGAATAGAGGCAAATATACGCCCCTGTTAGGTGACCACATCCTGGACTCAATCAAATCCTGCCATCTTCTTCTCTGGCTGTTCTGATTCTGTGCTGCAAAGAGGCCCAGGTCTCAGATGATCCTCTCCTTCAGTCAAATGGGAGTGCTCAGAGAGTTCAGGCAAGAGGGACAAAACCTTTTCCCAGGATGGAGCAATGCCAGTGAAAGAGCTGTCAGTCACCAGGACTGTCAGGCACGGGTTTTAGCTGATGGTTAATGCCATCTAAAGGCTGGCAGGGAGGGAGCAGGAGAGGCTGCAGCCTTGCTCTTCTGAAGCCTGTCTGTGGCCGTAGGAGCCACAATCAAGACCTGTACAACATTATCACATCAATTCATCTGACAAAGATGTCATTTTGCACTTTGGGCCTGGGGAAGCCCCATGGTGGGCAGGACTGCAGCCAAGCCTTGATCTATGCATGATGTGACAACCCTGTCACTGTGCCTAGGGATCTAGGGATACATTGTGGCATGTATGGCCCTGTGGTTAATGGCATTAACCCAGGCAATAACTGCAAGGAATCAGGACAATGTCCTGGGAACTGCACCCCAAGAGCTCAAAGATGACAAGTCCACAGTGCAGCTGCACAGAACTGGTGGCCAGCAGGCAGCAAGACAAAGCACAGAGTGGGCTCCTGATCAGGTGAGCTCAGGCTGCCCAGGCTGTTACACTCTTGTAGCTGTCAGGGGACTGGTGTTACAGTCCTTTGTAATACATCCCTTCAGTGCCACTTTATCTGCCCACTTCTCTTTCTATGGCCAAGCCTCTGTGCTCTTCTCTTCACATTTATCTAAATAAAGGAAGAAATCAGAAAAAACATTGGAGCAGCAGTGATGCCACTATTCCCATGATCATCATTATTTGTCATATCTACCATCAGTTATGGTTTGTTTGTGCTGGGCTTTATCCAAAAGCATGGGAATAAGATATTCCTCACCAGAGGGAACACAGAGTGCAATTTAGGATGTGATGCAACAGGTGGGGGTGTTTCAGACTGGCAGAGCCCATTTCTCCCTGTCTGGCTGGGTGGCAGATCTCTTTGGCCCTGGGCAGGAGGCAACCAGAGAGCCTCTGTCCTGCAAGGAAGCGAAGAGAAAGTTTGGTGTCAGCTCAGCCCGGTGACAAGGACAGGAGCGCTCCTCAGAAGTGGAGGAGTGGCTTTGCCAGGAAGCTGAACTCCTGGGTGGTGGGACGTGGCTGTCAGGAAGCCTGGCCAAATGTCTCAGAGAGCTTGTGACGTGGCACTGCTTCGCCACCACACACACACCATCTGCCACCAGCCGTCCCCAAGCACAGCCTCAGTGCGTAGCTGCTCTGCAAAGCAAGGCTGCAAATCAGCTCTGGGAGCAGGAGGCAGGCAGCAAATGCCACCCCACACAGGGCTGCTGAGTGTAAGCCCTGAAGTGAGGTGGGGGCACTGCATGGGGTCCTGGCCACCAGTGTCTCCCATGGCTGAAGCCAAGGGCTGCTCAGTCTGCCCAGTTCGCACAACTACCATGTCCATGGGGCAAAACAACTTCCTTGTCATGGCTTCTTCACAAAAGTCTGAAGAAACCTCCCTAAAGAGCAAGAGAGTAGACAGCTCACAGTGACAGGTTGACTCTGCTGTGTTGGGGTAGTGGGACATGTGCATGTGCAGCCCCTTGCACCTGGGTTTGTTTGAGTAGATTTAGAGCCCAACTCCCCAGCCAGCAGAGGTCCATCAAACTGCTGATTCTTCTGCCAGCCTCATTCCTCTTCTGTAGCTCAGATACCCCTGGTTTCCCCATGAGATCCTGCAGGTTGCCCCATGAGTCTGTCTTCCATCCACAGCATGGCCATGGAATGCACACTGGTCCCTGTCATGGGTGCACAAGATAGCCTGGAAATGGTGTTTGATTTCCATAGGGCCAGTCTCCTATATCTTTGCCTTCTTTACTGGTAGAACTCCCTCTGAACTAGAAGAATTTGCCATTTTAAGTGGAAACCTATTGATGAGCCTGGGGTATCGCAGATTTTACTGTCCTTTACCCTCTCCCTTTCCTCTCTTAATTTTCTAGCTGTTGGAGACAGCCATCTGCTCTGCCTGCCCCAGGGTTCAGCCCTTGGGATTATAATATCTCCAAACAGTCCTGAGCACAGGAAAGCTGTGAGCCAGTAGACTCTGTGAGCACTGGAGTGAGAAACCCTCATGGGAACTGAGTGAGAAAATAGCAGGCCCAGCCTAATCATCATCTTGGAGCCCTCCCTTCACTTGGGAAGCTGGGACCAGCGGCAGAGAGAAGCTGCTCTGTGTTATCATTGCTGCACATGGACCAAACCTGTGCCAGGCCTCTTTCTTGGTTCCCAGGATGCTTGGCACTTGTCTGTCACCCAGGTCAAATCCAGAAACTTTGCAAAGAAAAAGGATGCACCAAAGAAAAAATCTTCTGAACTGCTTACTAGGGAGTTCCTTCCCACAAAAGAAAATGTGGCTTCCAATGCAGCTCCTGTTCTCCAGGGGTTTATGGTAATCAGCTGCAGCCTGACAGCACCATGAGGACTCCAGCAAAGCCCAGGTCTGTGACACAGTCAGCAGAGGCTGTACAGAAAGAGCTGGCAGCTTAGGATTGCCCCTTGCCTAGCCTTCTGCAGACTGGGACTGCAGTGCAGCTGCATGGGGCTGATAACCTGCTGCACTGCTTCATGGGCATATCAAAGAGCTGAAGGGATTGAGCCTCAGGACTCTTTCTCAGAAGGCTGGAATGTCGAGTCCAGCCTGGCCAGGAAAATCAATTCCTTCCTGCCTAAGGGGAGGGTGAGTTTAGCAGGCTGTGCAGTGGACAGCTAGTACTGACAAAGTTGTTGCTTGGAGTGTAGGATTGAGCTCCACCATCCAGGGCATTTTCCCTCCACTCTCAGGAAACAAAACTGTGCTCCACTTTCTCCTCTAAGAACTTTCTCCCTGCAGTCTTTAGTTAAGAAGACTTCCCCACTCTAGAAACTCTGAAAAAAAGAGTAAGCTGTTGCCGACTTTCTTCCAGATTCCGTTACAAGGAGTCCAATAAAGCACAGGAATAGATTTGATTTGATAGAAAGTAGGACTTTTTTTTCCCTGGAGCTTGTTCCTATTGCCATGGAGAAAGCTCCAACACGGTGATCCACCCGCACCTGGGAGTGTGGTGGGAACAAGCCTAGAGGCAGGTGGTGGATCCCTGGCTCAGCCGAGCTTCTGGAGTGCTGGCAAAAGTCTCTGTGCTACTGCTCTGTTCACAGTCACCTGGTGGGATTTTAAAGTAGGGCAGATGTACGTTAACTCCATTTCTCTGACCCTCCTGCCAGGTATAAGCTGTACGTGCTGGAGATTGCATCTATAAATGATTGACATAAACAGAAAGAAAAGTTTGTACCAAACAAGAAGGGGTGACATGGAGTGAGCCACAAACAGCCTTCCAAAGAGGGAGATGGGTACCTGGGAGTTTTCAGGCTGAATGTCAGTCATCCTGCTGAAGTGGAAAGTGCCACAGCTCCACGCCTGTTCAGGTCACTGTATCCAGCCCAGGAGGACCTAGAGCCCACCTGGACTCCCTGGGGAGGGCATCTAGATAATCCCATGTTTACAAAATGCCCACTTAGTGCTGGACACACTGGTATAGTGCCTTTGCCAGGAAAATACACTCACTCAGGGTGACAGGCTGCCTGCAGCCCTGCACAGGCGTGTAGGACAAGAAACCAAGGAGAACAAATATCCTGTTCAAATACTGGAAGACAGCGTGTAATTACCTGAGCTGGGAGCTGGCCAGGACTCCAGGAACCATAGTACTGCAAGAGCAAAAGATGAAAAACGTGAGGAAGTGATGGATGGGGGAGGTGGATACCAGAGAACAAGGCACAGATTTTTACTCTCTTTAGGAAGGCAGCATCTCTGCACTGTGCCCGTTGCTGGAGCTTTGATCCAGCAAGGATGGAGAGAGAGATGTGTGTGCCTGCTGCACCCTTCCCAGCCACTCCATTGCTCTGCAGAGCTGGGGATCTGCCCAGGGGAATGCTCTGGCACAGGTAACCCTTGTACCATCCCTCACTGTTGTGTCTCAGCCATAGCCCCTCACACAGAGCCCACAGCATCTCCACGGGACTCTGTGCATGTTATACCCTGTGCCACACCCAAGGTTCATCCACAGATGAGATGTAGGACCAGAGCCATGGCTGGCAGTTCCTGGGGGAGGCAGACAACTGGCTGGCTCTAGGGAATGTGTGTTAGGATCCAGGACTTCATATCAGCCCTGAACTTCTGTGTGTCCCATGGGATCTCACAGTTGCTGTTGAACTGATTCAAAAGCCAGCCTGGTCTCAGCAGCTGCATTTAAGTGGCCTTTGGAGCACTGGGCTATGCAGTTCCCTCTGTGGAGAAGTGTCAGCCTCCACCATCTCTTCCTTCCCATCCATAGCACCACATATCCCATCACACTTTTCAAGAACCATTTTTCTCCTTAATCACCAGCCCCAAGTTTCAAAGTTAATTGGGGCTGGTGAGGTATAAATAGATGCTGGACCAGATGGAAACTCTGTCGTGATTTATAGCTCGCTGAGCCATCACATGTTCCACTTGTACTCTGAGCAAGGGCACCATTAATTATGACACTGCCCAGGCAGATCACAGGGGAGGTTACAACAATGATTTTCAAGCTGAGGACTTAAATATAACCAGGTTGTGACGTTCTGCTGAGTGAGCGAGATGCAGACAGGACCTGCTTGTTGCAGTGGCACTGTTTCCAGAGCATTTCTTCAGCAAACCCCAAGGGAACAGGTGAAGCAGCTATTTTGGAGAGTTTTGCACAGGCAGAGCCAGCATAGCCAGTCCTTCACAGGGTCCTGCTTTTGTCCAGGCAAACTGCAATAAAGCTGAGGGATATTTTTGAAGCCCAGGGAAGGCACAGCTCTGCATTCCTGGCTTGAGGAAACCAAAAAAAGAAAGGATATATGGGCATCCTATGCTACAAGCTCTGTGTCCTTGGCTCCACAGCTCCAGCTGGATGTGGACCATCACGCATCACCCCCAGGGGCTGCAGTCCAGGCCGATGAGAGCAGTGGAGAGGGACATCTCCTCATCAGTGTTTCCAGGGGGATGTAAAGATCAAAGGACTTGCTGGAGGTCATCTGGGAGGGTCTGGTGCTGCACCAGGTCTCCTGAGTTTCAGGCCTCTTTTTATCACTGCCTGTTTCTCCTTGTAGCCCACGCTTAAAACTTCTATACAGTTATCCATTGTGAATTGGGATTTTGCTAATTACTGGAAGAAAGGGAAGCTCAGGGCAAAGGGGGTGACTAGCCCTGCCTTTCCCTAAGCCCTTTCTGCCTCAGGAACACACTCCCCATCACTTGTGGAGCATCCAGTTCAACAACAGTTTTCAGTTGTCCTGATTTTCCTGGGACCTGCTGCTCAGAGGTAAAATGAGAACACAAGCCACAGCCTCCTCTTGCTTTTCAAAAGCATCAGCCTCTTGCATTCCCTGCACTGTGCAGCTTCAAAATACAGACACATGTCACACCCTACTGCCAGAAATGGAGAAATCTTTACAAAATCTTCCTTGGGAACTCTTTGCATGACAAACTGAATAAGATGTGCAATTACAGAACCATGATTTAAGAACTTAAAACCCAGCTAAGCTCAATAGAAGGTATCAGACTTAAAAACAATACGTAGGGAGAATTTAATCTTGCAGGGACTGTAGTTATTTGAGGGGAGAGATTGTGTTTGGGATTAAGAGTCAAATTACTCCACAAGTTTTTATTAAACCTTTATATTTTCAGCTGTACCTTCTTATGGCTCTTTTGGGACAGGAGCTTGATTTTATGATGGGCATAAATCCCCCTGAAATAGTTTGGATTCTCTGAAACAGGAAAAACATGAACAAAATGGATTTGGACTTTATCTGGGCTGCTGACGACTTAGAGCCCACACACAAGCATTTCATTAAGGCATGCAATTTTCCAGAATGCAACAAGAGGTCCAAAAAAAAAAAAAAAAATCTAATTTCCCTAGTGTTCCTAAAACCCCAAAGAAGCCCTGAGCACACACACACACATACACGCACCCATTGCTGGGAACCCTCCTGTTCTGCATGCACACTCCTGCTGGGAAGCACATGTCTGAGCATTCCTGCTTTGAATGGATCCCAGCACTGACATATCACAGGAACAGTCACTTGGGGAAGCAACCTCCTGATTATCTTAGAGCTCCTGGCAACACAACCCAGCTCCTCTGGGGGGATGCAGGGTGGGATTAATGTGCAGGACAGGGCTCTGTCAGTGCCTTGATGGCCACAGCCCTGGCTGGACACACGATGTGGCTTTATGGTGGGGGGGGGCTGGGGACTCAGGGGCTGCTGGGGGCTCATGCCTGGGATTGTATCCATAAATCTCCATCTTCCACCTGACTAATGAATCCAAACACACAGACACCATGTGCTGGTGTGCAGTGGATGTATCTGTGCAAGGCAAATGTTTGGTTTTGAGTGAGCAACATTGCTGTAGCAGAGAGGGCAGGAGCTGAGACAAATGCTCTGATTCAAAGTGGGTTTATTCAACGTTGGGCAGCTAACGGGGGGCTGAGCTCAGAGCTGAATGGAGCTGGCTGTCCCCAGCTGCAGGGTGGCATCCCTCTCCAGCTGTGTGATGGGTAAGGTCATGCTGTGAAACCAGCACTGCCTGAAAAAATACATGGGAAAGAAAAAATGAGTGTCTCTGGCTTCGTGCAGGCAGGGACTGTGAGGTCCCTGTGCAGTAGCTCCCTGTAGTTCATCCTTGGTGCCATCACCCAGCAGCAAGTGCTCTTCTTGCCAGGTGATATTGAACAAACCTGCTCCTGCCTCTGCACCTCTGCAAGTGGGGTGACAAATGCAAAGTGCTTTCATGCCCTCTGTGGGAAATAACTCACTATTGTTACCAGAACTGAGCTTGTGAACATCATTTTTTCTACAGGGAATACAGGTCTACGCCAGGTGAACATGGGTACAGATCACACATCATTAAATGAACCACGGAGGCCGGGGGCTGGGAGAAGGAAGGAGCAGTCTGAGACAGCGAGCAAAATACTAAGCACACACTGCGGTGTTTGCAGGTCAGATCCACGGCACCAGAAACACTTCTCTGCCGTGTCTCTGCACCGGATCAGGGCTCCCGTGCCCAGACCCCACCGGGCCAGGCACTGTCACAGCTGACAGGGCAGAAGGAGGAACGATCTGCTCCCTGTCACCTCCTGCCGCGGTGCTGCCGGCACACCCACTGCTCGATAATGGCTCGCTCTTCCCAGCTCTGTTTGCTGCTTTGCTCCTTCCAGCCCAGCTCAGTTGCTTTATTCCTGCGGGGGTTCACACGGTGTCCTAAATTGGCTCAGTCCGAGCAATTCCAGCTTGTGCCAGGTCCCAAGGACCTTTTCATCTTTGCACTTTTCATTTGAGGAGGACGAGGCAAAGTGGGGCAGCATCGTGTACCAGGGTACCTGAGGTGGGTACCAGGGAGCTGCACCTCTGAAAGCATCACAGGTACCTGGACGTGGGTATTAACACAGGGTATTAATATGTGGCTTGTACTAATACAGGATATTAATATGTGGGTATTAAACATTGTTTGAGGAGTAGTGTGGTAACACAGTGCCTTGAAAATGTCCTTGTCACCATGGCTGTGTTCACACTGCCATTACAGATTGATCCAGGCAAAGGCTCCTCTCTGCCCAACAGCTGTTCAAATGCTGGCTGCAATCCCTGACCAGCAGGGCTGGCCTGCACCATCCTCCCAGGGCAGCAGCATCCTCCCTGCCCGTGCCTGGGTTTCTGCTGGGCAGCAGAAAGGCAAAGGGCAGGGAAATATTCACCAGGTTCAGGGCTGGCTTTGTAGTGAGGAGAAGCCCTGTTCTCTCAGCAGGATGAGCACTTCTAATTTATGGTGACAGAGGGAAGTAATTTGATGTTTTCTGGTGGCTGCACTCTTCTATCAGTCCAAACCTAACCCTGGTGGTGTGAAGTACTGGCTCTGTGGAGGGAGCTGGAAGGAAAGGAAGACAAGGGCCCTTCACTCCAGCACCTTTGCCCAAGCAGCACCATCCCTGATGCAGGGCTGCTTCCTCCTCCCTGAGCCACCTTCCATGACCCGGCTCATCCCACTGCGGGTGCTGCCGTTTCTGGGTGATTAATTCACTGTGAGAATTTTGGAGCAATGATCTCATTCCGTCGGTTCTTGCTATTTCTATGGCAGATGTGTATGAGAGAAAGGGGGAGAGGATTGGAGAGAAGGGGTTGAGAGGAGAGTTCGAGGAGGAGGAGAGGTCGAGGAGAGGACCGAGGAGAGTTCGCGGGAGGAGAGTGGAGGAGAGGAGAGGAGAGTTCGAGGAGAGGAGAGTTCGAGGAGAGGAGAGGAGAGGAGAGTTCGAGGAGAGGAGAGTTCGGGATAGAGGGAGAGGGTTGGGAGAGAGTTCGAGGAGGGAGAGGAGAGTTCGAGGAGAGTGAGAGTGCGAGGAGAAAGGAGAGTTCGAGGAGAGTTCGAGGGATTCGAGGAGAGGAAGTCGCAGGAGAGGAGAGTTCGAGGAGAGTTCGAGGCAGAGGAGAGTCGAGGAGAGTTGAGGAGAGTTCGAGGAGAGGAGAGTTCGAGGAGAGGAGGAGTTCGAGAGGGAGGGGGGGAGAGAGTTCGAGGGAGAGTTCGAGGGAGGAGTTCGAGCGAGAGTTTCGAGGGAGACGTTCGAGGAGAGTTCGAGGAGAGGAGAGGAGAGGGAGAGGAGAGGAGGGGAGGAGGAGGAGCGAGGAGAGGAGAGGAGATGAGAGGAGAGGAGAGGACGAGGAGAGGGAGAGGAGAGGGAGAGTGAGAGGAGAGGAGAGGGAGGAGAGGAGGGAGAGCGAGAGGAGAGGAGAGGAGAGGGGAACTTCTGGGTGTCCCTGAGAGTTGTCCCTTTGTACAAGCTCAGGAAAAACCCAGCCAGCAGTATTTGATGAAACTTAGTGGTTTACAGTGTAACGCAAGCGGAAGAAAAATTTGCTGGCAAAATGTTTCTCTCAATACGAGAGCGATTTGATCATTTAGTGATAGGAGCCAATTACCGCTTATGTAAAATGGCCAGCATTTGGGGCAACAAGGGCTCCTGTGGCTGAGGAGCAGCCTGGCTTGCTGGGCTCCTGAGGGGCTGGGGAGGGCCCCCGATGTGGGATGTGGCACTGGAAGTCTGGGCCCTTGGAGACTGCCAAGTTCTGCCCCCGCCAGGGGCTGGGGAGGCTTTGTGAGGAGCTGCAGGGAATCACTGCAGTCCCCAGTTACCAGCAGGAAACCCCAGTGGATTTAGAGCCTTCAACTGCCTGCTGAGAGAGTCAGAGACATTAAAGAAATCTGTGAGCCCATGTTTGGAGAGACAGGATCTGCGCTGAGGTGGCTGCTCCACAGTGGCAGCATGGGTGATGGGAGAGCGAGGGCAGCAGCACTGCCCTGCCCCAGGATGCACCACGAGCAAACTGGAATGAACCCTATAAAATGGGATGAGATTAACAAAGCAGCTGAATTATTCTAAGCTAATAAAGTACCAAGTCCAGATGGCTCCCACTATGAATACTATTAAAGAGAAAAACTCAGGGTAAATTAGGAGATTTGAAGCTAAGGCTTTTCATGTACATAAGATGCTCTGTGGGGTGGGCAGTAGCCTCCTCTCCCTGGCTACCTCCAGGGACAGAGATTTTGTGCTGTTTTTCAGCCCTGGAAAAAGGAGCATGTGCTCCTTTTCACTCAATTTGTGCTATCTTTCCCTTGGAAACCCCTGCTTGTTGCCTCCTGGCAGTGCCAGGCTTGGAGCCATGGGGGCATCTCCCTGCCACACGCATGCCCATGCAAACCCCAGCTGCCTGGGATCCCTGTGCAGAATTATTTCCCATCCCCAGTAGTGGTGTGAGCCCCCAGCCATCTCTGTGTTGGCCCCCTCTCACTGCCTAATGGGATCCCACTCAAAGACTTTCTGCTAAGGGAGTGGAAAACATGAATTTGCTTCTGAATTTTGGTGCCTGAAATAAGCTATAAGCAGCAGTAGGCTGGAAGGGCTGGGCTGTATCCCTGCATGCAGAGGGGCTCAGCAGGAGGCTGAATTTAAGGGCCAGATCCAAACCACAGCATGCCAAGGACTGTTTATCCATCCCTCAGCCTGGGAAATGGATCCAGAGGCAATGAGTGGCTGCAGAGCTGGGCCAGCCACAGCCCCGAGCTGCTGCAGGGAGTGAGGCTGTGCTTACCAGGGTTCAGAGCACCTGGGACCTCTGTGCCATGCAGAAGAGAGTGACAGCTTGTGACATGGGGTTGACACCAGCCAGAGCAGCTCAGGGCAGGGCAGCAGAGCAGGCAGGAGCCAGTGGGTGCTTAGAGGCACAACATTTCCCACCCACCGTGGTATCTGGCTGAGGATGGACATTTGAAGCACATCCTTGTTCCAAGAGGGAGGAGAAGAAAGCATAGCAGGGGAGGAAAGAGCTGGTTTTGCTCTATCCTCAGTGCCTGGGGCAATAGATGGCTGATGTGTTTAGTTTCTGAATTACCCTGATGAGATGTAAAGCTTGTTATTTGTTTTAATTAATGTGAAGGAAACTGTTAGAGTGCCAGAAAGTGTGAAGAGAGGGGGAGCAGAGAGGGGAGATGGGGACATTTGGAATTGAAGCATCCTATTAATATCTCTGCTGTTGAATGAAAGGTCATTAATAATCCAAAGAAAAATGAGTGTGGAGAGAAACAAGAGAACCAAATCCCTCTCTGCCTCCCATCACCCACGTTGTTAACAGAACATCTTCCAAGCCCTGCTGCAGTCCTGCTGCCCCTTGTTCTCTGCTTTTTTCTGATGGCTTTAATCTGCCACCCTCCCATTGGTGCTGGATGGGGAGGAAGGTTTCAGGGAAGATTAGAGTTGGTGCCTCACAAGCCTGACACAAAGCCCCTCAAAACTGCATCCTTCTGCTGAGATCCAGAGCATGCAATGTCTCCTGCCTTGGTCCCAGTTCCTCACCTGGACACAGCAAGTCTTGATCTCTGCTGAAGGCATTGAAATACCAGACTTGGAGTGATGTTTGACAGGCAGAGGTGCTGCAACAGGCAGAAAAACCTTACTTGGTTTATTTTGCTATTTTTTTTCTGCTCTTTTCGAGGTTGACATGACCAATGAATTCCCAGCCCTGTGTTGAAACTGTGCTTGCCCAGGAATTGATTTGCCATGCCTGAGGTGGAAGCAAACACAGATTAAATTTAAGCTATTTGTTCAGTATCTCAGTTACGCAATTGGACATCACAGATTAGGGAAGGTGACCTCCTGTAGCACAGGGGGGATTTACTGACATGTTTGAGCAAATATTACACTTCCTGGGGTCCAGCACAGCTCAGGATAAAGGAGAAAAAGGTACTGTCTGGCTGCCTCCCTGCACAAGCAACTAAACCCCAGCGATCTCTGTCTCCCCTCAGAGCCTTAGGCTGGAGCACCCAGGATCTCCAAAGCAGGGCCAGCCCTGATTCCTCCCACAAGAAGGAAAAGGAGAAAAGGAAAGAAAGATAAATGGAGGGAGAAAGGGGAAACCGAGCCTTTGCAGGGTCTCAACTACCTGCTAAACATGAGCGGTCCCAGGAGATGCAGGATTTTGTTCCAGTCACCATTGCCTACACTCCCAACTCCTGAGAGCTTCATGGTGCTGGTAAATCCAAGGCTTCAGGCTCTTACTTGCTGCAGGGAGGCTCCCAGGGTCAGGGTTGTGGCAGTGGGTGGGGAGCAGGCAGAGGAGAGGACACAGCTGCAGCGACCATGGAAGGTTCATTTGCTCAAGGGGCCAGCAATGGACCAGCAATTTAAAATCTAAATCCGTGTGCTTAAAAAAGAATAGAAAGAAAAGGAGCCAGCCAGGATTGGTGGCTGCACTGCAAACTGTCAGTGTCTGTTTGTGAAAAGGCTTTTGACTGACAGCAAAGTTGTCAGAGGCGTCTGACGTCAGAGCTGCACAGCGAGGTGTCGAGGCATCGGAGGGCACAACTTCCCAATGCTAACAGCAGCATCAGCTGCCTCTGGATAGCTCTGAGCTCTCCTCCTCCTCCTCCTCCTCCTCCCCCCCCCTCCTTGGCACGATTTTGTAGCAGACAAGCAGGCTGCCCCATCACTGACCTGCCTGCTACCTGTGGCGCTCCCAGGTGGAGGAGGAAAGGGGAGATGCTCCCTGGATGTCACATGGCCCTGGAGCTGTTGGACCCTGGAGATGAAGACATCCTGGCACAGGCAGGGCAATGCCCAGTGCCACCTCCTTCTCCCTGAGCCCTGACCTCCATGGGCTGGGGCAGGCTGAGCTCAGCCTGCTCCTGGAAAGGGAGTGGGAAGGGGATCTGGGATCTCACAGCAGCACTGTGCCAGAATAGTCTGCCTTGCACTCCCCACACCCCTCCCACTCTTCCAAACCTCACCCAGGGTTTTACCTACCCGAGTGCTCCACAGTCCCTTCTCTGGCTTCAGAAAATTCATGAATATGCCAAGCACCAGAGTGTAACACTAACCCTGGGCCTTCCCACTCTCCTTGCCTGGCTCTGTGCCACCTCCCACACGACCTGGACAAAGCCAGGGCTCTACCTGAAGAAACCAGGCAAACCAGATGGAGTCTAAACCCATTTCTACATGCTTTGGCACTGAAAAAATACAGTAGCTCTGAGCATGACAAGAGCAGGCCAGAGCTGGGACAGAGGGGGAGGCTGGGCCGAAGGCAGCACGGATGGCTCATGTTTGCTCTCTTGATGTGAGGTCTTGCAAATGGAAATGATTCTCCAGGAGCATCTGTTCCTCAGGCAGGGGCTGTACCATTGCAGGCATTCTCCAGAGACATCACTGGCACATTTGTGCAGATAAATAAATCAATAAAAGCAGTGGCTACATGAAGGGATTTGGCCTTCTTGTCTCGGAAACACCTGAGAAACCCAGGATAATCAACCTGTGACCTTGGATGGATGGGTTTTCAGGGCCCTGAGACACCTGCTTGCTGCTGAAGTGGTTTAGCCCATCTGTTTAATGCTGTACTAGCTGGGAAATTGTTTCTCTGGTTTAGCTTTAAATGATGAATTGTTGCCTGGAAGATTATCCTTTGTTTATCTCTGTTCCAGTGACCCCCTTTGCTGCCTCTCCTCTCCCCTCTGCTTGGGCGTTGCAGCAGTGAGGGTGGAAGGAGCAGGAGATGTGATCATTCCCGGCTCTGATCTTTCCTCTAAGCCATCTCCATTTCCAGATCAAATGCTGCCTCTTGTCCAGTTCATGGCTCCTCCAGAACACAGAGCACTCCTGGGCCTGGCACTCCCGAGACTGGAGAGGAGCACCTGAAATATGGAATAGCTGGGATGAGAAAGGTGGGGAGGAGAAGGACCCTGTGTGGGCACTGCCTGTGTCACTCCAGCACCCCAAGCCCCAGCACTAAGGGCACCTCTGCTGCACACCTCAGATGATTTCCTCTGTTTTCCCTGTGTCCAACAGCATGATCTCTAGAGCAGGAATTTGCCAGCTTGATTTGGAGTTTAGATTAATTCCCTTAGAAATATCCTTGGGCCATAGTATCTTAGAAGGGACAAATGTTTTCTCTCTGAAATCTGGCACAGCTTTCTGCTCTGCCAATGCAGGTGTGAAACTGTTAAACATCCAAAGCCAGCTGGGTCTCCAGCCCTAAACTGATGGGAGCAGCAACCCCAAGTCCCAAAACCACCTGTAAGAGCTCCCATTTAATTTGTGTGTTCCTGAGAACTGCAGCCTGAATTCCTCTCTCCTTCCTGACAATTTGGACCAACTACTTGGGAACCAGGTTTTCATGCAAATAAATTCAGAGAGGAGATGAAGCCATTACGAAAAGGATTGAATCTCATTGAGGAAGCTTCGTGCAAGAATAAAGCGATGAAGTGACAGGATGGATTAGTCTTTAATTTGGTTAAAGCTGGGATGGCAAATCTGCAGAAGGTCACAGGGACACTAAACAAGTGTCTTTTATTAAACTCAGCTCAAGTTTTCATGTCTCGGCAAAAGAGCTGGAGCATCTATAACTAGTAACAGGTTATTTTTGGCATCCCAACCTATTTTGTAGCTCCCAGGAGGACAAAACTGTTTCTCTTTGACTTTGCAAAGCCTGGATTTCTTTTTTGTGTCGGCAGGATGCTGGGATCTGCATTTAAATTCTTCTGACACTGCCTGTCTTAACAAAAACTCAAAGGTCCAGGCAATTACTGCTCTTGCTTGCTTTGCACAGAGCAAAGAGCCCAGACTAGATGAGGGCTGTGTTCAAAATAACAACACAAAAGTTATGTTGAGTGACCAGCTCTGAGGGGATTTGAAAGACATGTGTGGCGTGTCTTGGGAGAATGGATTAGTGGTGGTCTGGGCACTGCTGGATTAAAGGTGGGCTCAATTATTTTATTGGTCTCTTGCCACCTGAGTGGTTCTATGATTCAATTAAAAGGTGTCACAGCTCTGAAAAGCCTCAACCTTTAGTAGACACAGTGGTCCAAGGGGTCACTGTTCTTGCCTCCTCACAGGTGACAGGGCCACAGACATTTGTTCAAGGTCACTGGGGAATCAGCAGCAGAGCCAGAGCTGGGCCATCTGTGGTTTACGTGGCCCTGTCATCAGACAGGTTTCCATGACTCTCCCTGTTCCTTTGCTGGCCCTTCCCAGGCCCCAGCTGCACCCACACCATGTTCCCACTCTTCCTGAGGCTGTTTGCAGGATGGGTGCCAGATCTCCAGTTCTGCAGCGCATGGTGTGACATCTGCTCTGCCTTCCCTCCCGCTTCCCCCAAATGGAGATAGCCGGAAAAATATTGAAGCCAGCATACACAGAACCATCAAAATCAAAGTACTTCACAAATTTTACTGCGTTCACTGGAATTTTGTTTTGAAACGAAACAAACAAACAAAAAATCTGGCAGAATCAAAACATCTTGTTTCAGCGTTTTCAGAAGAAAGAAAACCTTCCTGTTCTGTTCTTAAAAGGCTTTTCACTGCTGAGATTGTTTCAGAAAATAGCTAAATCAAGCAGAAAGCAAATTAAAAAATCAAAGTCTCTTGGAGATGAATCCAGTTCCCAGATTTTTCTCTAACTGACAGCCAAGAGGAGCAGTGCCCCTTGTATATCCCATAGGTGTTGGTACAGCACTGCTCTCCTCTGGCTCCCTGTGCGTTCATGGAGGGGACAGGGAAGAGCAGGGCTGTGACCTTGGGCTAAAACCTGGGGAAACCAGGCAAAATCAGAGAAACCCTACTATTGGTGAGGATCTTCTCCTCCTCTCATCAAGGACAAACCTCCAGAATAAAATTGTGCACTGATGAGAGACAAAGAGGACTCAAGATGTGACAAGAGCAGATGTCCTAGAGGTGTTCAGACAGCCCCTGCCTCTGTTTCCTGTTTGAGGAAGAACTGGGTTGGTTTTTCCATTGCATCAATGCACCAAACACCCACAGCATATATATGGGGACAGGAGTGTTCCCACACTGTCTGGGTCCTGTGCTAGCAAGGTGAAGACAACAGAGCAGGTGCTGCAGCACCCTGCAGCCCCCCTCCAAGCAGACAGGTGATGGGAGCAAATCCTTCAGACCTGGGGTACAGCTCACAGGTTACACAGGTTTCTGCTGAAAAATCCATTACAGGAGAATTTGCACGGAATTCAGGGCTCTGGCTTAAGCCTGGTTTTCAATTAACCAAACATCTCGTCTCTTCCTATGTCAGTATTTCACATTTCCTTCAAATATTTGGACGTGTAGGCCCCTCTAACACTCACTGGCACTATGGAAAGCAGCCTTGTTAGGAAGTAGAACCCCTGGCACAGGGAAGTTGGGCAGATGCCTGCAGAGTCATCAGCTGGAGATGGCAAACTGTGTAGGGGGGAGCACTCCCTCCTGTTTGTCCAGGGCTCCACATTGCGTGCATTTTGCCTTGAAAAACAAAAAATCAGCATCTGCTCCAATAAGTGATTTGCCCAGGGCAGCAATGCATCTGCTGGAGAAAGTGCACATCTGTGCTCAAGGTAAAAGTGGAGCAGTCAGTGGAGCTGGGATGCTGCATGAGAACAGAGCACAGTCCCAATGGCCCTGGGGAACAGGACATCTCCTGGGGTTACACACCCAGGGTACATGTCTGCAAGAGCTGACACATACAGGTTGAATTTGGTCCTTTGTTCAAGGAAAATGAAAGTGAATTTAAGCCACTGGACCCCTCCAGTGGGCTGGTACAAATGCTGAGGAGTGTGCAATAAGACCTTAGGCAGGTGCTGCTGTATAAACAAAATCCCCATCTCCTATCGTGATGTGAATTTTAGACAGACAGGAGAGAAAGAAACTAACAACTTGTTTACAAAATTTAAGAAAAACCAAAACTAAACCTGGACCTCCAGGGAAGATATTGTGCTGTCCCCCCAGTCCATCAGGGTTCCAACCAGAAGCTGGAACAATCTGTGCTGATGCATTATGAGCAATGAATCCCTCCTGCCCATATTTCTACATCCCCACAATTTTACTGATATAAACTAAAAGCAATCTCAGACCTTGTAAGACAAGGTAGTTATCTCTACAGCCAGCCAGCAGCAGATTTATTGACCTCTAAGATGCATTCAAACCATATTTGCTTTCATATGACAAGTGTCCTGTTTTATTGAAGCAGTTTTTCAGCAGTCACTGCTGCAACTCCATTTTGTCAGAGGCAAACTGAAGATGTTTTCCACTAGAGTCAAGGCAGCTCAGCTCAACATCTTTGTAAAATGGGGGACATCAAGCCATTAATAAGAACTGAAGTAAAAAAAGGTCAGATTTTCAGGCAAAGATGGCAAACCAATAGCTGAATTCTAAAGTGAGGGAGTATTTGGCAGCAAAAGCAAAATATGGTAAACTGTTTTAAGTACTTTTACTAAGTATTTGAATGAGTAGGCCTACTATTTTGAAGATTGGAAGCAATCTGAATGAACTTGAAAAATTTTCCTCATGAAAAGTGTGAAACGCAGCCTGAATTGCATTAGGAATGCTGGCAACCATGCCCTCAAACAGACTGAAAAAAAAGAGGTGAATGATTTGATGAGACTGCAAATGTAAAAAGGAGTAGAAATTAAATGTGAAGACCAGAATAAAAACAAGACTGGTGAGATAAGAAATGGAGTGATATATCCCAATACTTGGGGTGAAATACAGTGTCTGTAAAAACATGAAAACATTATCTGGATTTTCACTGGTACTACCAGTGCATCTTTATAGGCAGATGATAAGAAATATAATAACTCTGAGAGTACTAAAACAATCAATGTAAAAATATATTCCCATGCTTGTAGTGAATTTCGTGTGCTGCTTTAATTTTAAACTTTCAGCAGATACACATTCTGCCCAGTACAGAATCCCCTACATTTCCTTCTATAGTTTTCTATACTTAGAGATTTAAGAGAGGAGTTACTACACTTGAAGGAGCAGTCTGTTGATGGCATATATAGATAAGGCATTTTGAAAGGTAAAGCACTTTTTTTTTTTGGATTTTGGGACTGTCATAAGGCAGAACAGAGTTGTGAAGCTAAAAGTGAGCTTGCTGGTGATAACTACAACAGGTCATTGAGATCTCTGTTTATTTTCAAGCAGATGCAATGTTTTAGGGTATTATACTCAAACACGTGTTAACACTTGGTTGATCAGCACTGGCCTTGCTTTCAGTTTGTAGTTTGAGTCACAGCTTTGAACTATTTGTCTTATACAGTGTTCTATAGACAATCTGTTAGGAGCTTCTTATGTAACATTATTCCTCTCAAGTTCAGCAAAAAATGCTGCATCGTGAAGAGTGTGCATAATGTATAACAAATTTAGCCCCTCTGTTAACTGCAGACAAGTGAATCTTCCTTTCATTTGGGAACAGAGTTCTCGCAACCTGGAGGAAGGAAAGAGAGAAAAGGCAAGGCAAAACAAGAGAAAGGGTTAAAACAGCCTCTGTGGCAGAGCCATAAACATGGAAACACATTTCACCAAACTGTTGTTAGCATTTGAGATGAAGAAAAGACATTTTCTTCCTTCTCCATTGGCTTCTAGTGCCTTGCCCAGCACTGTGGGGCACAAAAACCCTTAAGGCTGAGATCACCCCCAGCCTAGGCACAGGCACAAGATGGAAACACATCTGAAGTGCCCTCAAATGCTTGCAGGGATTTGTCCCCACAAGTTCCAGTTGTGCTGCAGGTGCATCACCTCATTCCATAAATCTGACAATGTCCATCTATCCCAGAGCAAATCTTTTTGCTGCAACTTTTACAAGTACTGAAGACCATCTGCAGGAAGCCTCACAGAGGATTTTTTTCTGTCCTCTTCTTATTAGAGACTCAGCAGACTTATTTAAAAGAGATATTTCACAAACCAGTTGTCTCCAGTTCTCTCCAGTCTGAGAACTGTGTGCAAAGGGGCTGTAGTCCAAAAGTCACTGATTTCAGCAGCATCCATGGCCCTCTCCTGCAGGGGAGTAGAAATGCTGAGATGCAGGTGGCAGCGAGGAACATTTTGTCCACATGATTATATGTTCTGGCAAGGGACAGACCCAAATCCTAACATCAAAACTAAATTAAATTACCATTCATTGGGCTGCTGAGAGGTCTCTGTTCTAAGGGATGTTTATGGCAGAGATTGCAGCAAAACCAGCAGGTGGAGGGCAGTTCTTTCTCTCTGCTCTGCTCTGGTGAGACCCCACCTGTAGGGCTGCATCCAGCTCTGGGGACCACAACATAAGAACACGGAGCTGCTGCAGCGACACCAGAGAAGACCCCAAAGATGCTCCAAGAGCTGGAGCCCCTTCGTTCTGGAGTCAGGCTAGGAGAGCTGGGGCTATTCAGCCCGGAGGAGAGAAAACTCTGGGGAGCCCTTAAGCTCCTTCCAGTCCCTAAAGGAGCAAGAGAGAGCTGGAGAGGGGCTTTGGACAAGGATTTACATGGATTGACAGGACAAGGAGAAATGGCTTCAAACAGACAGAGTGCAGGATTAGACTAGATATTAGGAAGAAAGTCTTACCTGTGAGAGTGGTGAGGCCCTGGCACAGGTTCCCCAAAGAAACCGTGGCTGCCCCACCCCTGGAAGTGTCCAAGGCCAGCTTGGATGGGGCCCTGAGCTATCTGGGATAGTGGAAAGTGTCCTGCCCATGGTAGGGGGTGGAATGAGATGGTCTTCAGGGTGCCTCCCAACCCAAACTATTCTGAAATTTCATAAAACCCAAAACAAGCCAGTTCCCAGATAGTCTGAGCCCCAGAAGCACACTGAGCACAGAACTTATGTGCCCTCATTTGCTGGGTTTCTCCAATGAGGGTCTGGCTGGTTTAGTGCTGGAGGGACTGTCCAGGGCATGGACTGATCCCTGCTATGGAATGCTTCCCAGAATGGCTGGGAGGTGTTCAGCATTGAGGGCTCCTGAATGCCAGGTGTGGGGGTAGCTCACAAATGCATTCTTAGCTAAAAAGCTCAATTCACAAACTCAGAATGCCAGAAAAATGTAAAGTCTGTGATGTTATGATTCTATTATTCTATTTTCTGTATTACTTCCAAGAAATGCTATAGTTGCACAGGTAGCAGAACTTCCCAGTCTTGGCATTGAATATTGTTGCTACAACAGTATTTAAATATTTCCTCTCCTTTCCTCTGTGCCTGTGTGAGTGCACAGGGGAATTAGATAGAGACACAACCCTTCGAGTGTCAGCGAGAGAAGCAAGCCTGAGTCTCTAAGCCTGGCCTGGGATGTCTGCCATACTATTAATATGTAATTTGGCTGGGTATTTCTGAGCCATCTTAATTCTCCAGCCATCATTACTTTGCTTGGTTATCATTCATACATTTCTATGTGCTAGTTTGCTTGGAGGAAAGAGATTGGACATTTAGAGTGGATGAGTCTATATTTTTGGAATTGGAGCTAAATTACCCACCAGTTGAAGCATTATTGTGTTCTACAATAATTGCTGATTAAAATTCAAATGCATTAAATTCCACCTGTCATTCCCAGCATTGCCTCTGTTGTGACAATGCCAACACCATGAGCAGATACAAATGAAAGGACCGAAGCAAGAGGTTTGTCTGCAGAATTCCATCCTTTCATTCTGCCACAATCTGCCAAACTCCTCTCCCAAACTCTTGGCATATTTGCCACAAAATGTCTGCTCTGTTGAATGCTTCATGGAATGAAAATCCCATGGTTCAGGTTTCCAAAGCAGCCTCTGTGTTTTTACCCGTGCAGAACAGGGACCCACCTATCTGACATGTGGTCAGTCAGCCAGGTGCTTTAAAACAGTGATGTTCATGACTATTGATAGAATTTCCAGATGGGCTTCTCTCTTTTTGGAGAAGCTAGATGGGCTGTTTGTGCACATGAGCTCCTACTTAGTGTCTCTTTTTCTCCCAGCCACAGGATGTGCCCAAGTCTATTTCTTCAGCTCTCTTGAACTTGCCTCTGGCTGCAAAACTTTTTTGGACTGGTTGAACTCCCCAGTCCTTTCTTTCTCCTCTTGTGCCTCCTACACATTTGCATTTTTGGCCTCCTTCTTGCTTTTGATCTTCCATTCTCTTTTTCCCAGATCTCAAGCATTTCTTCATTGTGCCTAGCCATTTCCCAGCCTGGAGAGCTGGGGAATAGCACAGCCCCCGGAGAGATGGTTTGTTTATTATAAATCAGGGAAGTGGACAAGCAAGTACTTGCTCTTAACAGCACTTTCTACAGGCAGGTGCTTCCTCTTGCCTTTCGCATGTGAGTGAACATTGCAACAGACAACGTGTCTGCAAATCACCACTACCCTGCACTTCATCAGTCTGGGTCTGCATTTTAGTCATCAGGAGAGAATCAGCCTGATTTAATATCCTTCTACTCATCCTGGCTGGCTGAACCAAAAAAAGCCTGACCCAAACCCCAGCATTGAGAAGGACACAGTGAAGCAGATGATCTGCTGAGTTATACCCCATGGGAGTGTCCAGACCATCCAAACTCCTGCTTCCAGGGGTTGGAAGCCACTGAATGGACTGAACCCATGCAGTTTTAGATACCAACAGTAAAAATAGAGTACGGCATGTGCTGTGAAGCCTTGAGTTCTCTTAAATCCAGGAAAACCCTGGCTAGACAAATGTGAGAAGAAGTAGGGCTAGCAAGGGACCCAAAGCTGACAGCTCAGCCTCTCATTACTCATCCTCTGGGCTCTATCTCACTAGTCATTTAGCACCTTTGTGGGCTTGTTTTTGATAGCTAGAGAGATGTGACTAAAACAACAGGATCTCTGCTGTTAGATAGGGTGTCAGGTTTAAGTGAGTGCAGAGCATTGTGAAAGGCTCCACACAGGTAGCAGCCTGGCTCGCTCTTTAGGGCATTATGTGGTTCAGCTGTGCACAAACCAGAGCACTCCTGGCTTGCCTTGTACCCAGCCAACAACGGATGTTGTAAAAACCCATCTGGCTTATAACTTAATTTTGCTAAGGTTAGAACATTTTTTCTATTAGTGAAAAGCAGAAGGTAGTTTTGAGATGATGGCAGGAAATCTACAGTCGGTTCCTAGCTCCAACAGAGACTTTCCCTAAAGAATGTTGGGCAAGCCAACCAAAACTCACATTCTTTGTACCTTGAACTTGTACTAAAAAAATTATACTGCATTCTGTTCTTTGTCTTGGCTACTTGGACAGTGAGCACTTGGGGAAGAGAAAGGCTTTCACTGTATTTACACTGTGCCTGGTTCTTTGAGGCATCAGCCCGCAGTGTTCCCCCTACACAAATAGCAAGAAAGAATAAATAAGTTAAAATGTGTATTGTTATGTAAGTGTACAACAACCAAGCCCAGTGAAGTGGTGGTACTTGGTGTGTTGAGCCAATACCTCTGAGCATCACCCTGGATTGATGCCATGCCGTGGGACCAGGGGCCCTTCTCCAATGTTTAGTCCCTGGTTCTGTGTACCCATGTTCAGCACATCTCACCTCCAGCCCTCCAACCTGCCCAGAAAGGCCAAGAAGAACTTCTAAGAGGAATCAATTAGAGCCCTGAAGAGCAGGGATGGTCAATTTGTTCTTGGGTGCTGGAGAACATTGTGTGCTGCCAAGCGTGAGCTGCCTGGCTCCAGCATCAGCTTTGCTCAGGGCAGGGAAGGGGTAGCATGAGACATGGAGGAGCCCAACCCTCCTCACCCTTAGGAATGCTGTATTTACTCTGAGCAGATTTATGCATGAGATGTGTTTTCACTAGCAGGGCTTGTTTCTCTGCTGCATTTGAACTCCCAGCATGTGGACTATTTTTTGAGCAAGCAGTGGGCAGAGTGAGCAGAAAGAGCAAACATACACAAATCAGAGAGTTTGGTTTTATTTCCAAAGAGTCATACACAGAACTGTAGGGAGTACAAGAGGGAGAGGACAGCATATCCTCTTGCTCCAGTATAAAAATGAGCTTCCTAGGCTGACCCAGACACCTTAGAGTAAAGGCAAAAATATAAACTACGTGACTAGTGGGAAGAGAAAGTGCCAGCAGGAAAAATCTATCAGAGCTTTCCATGGTTCAATCAGTCAGAGCCTGCTTCACTGGGGAAACAATCAATTAACCACTTCCACTAGGGCAGCCACAGACATGCTGCTCTGGAGGTAGTAAATCTTTGAGTTTATTTGTTCTGGGTTGTACTCTCAGCTTATTTACAACATCACAGGAATCTTCCTCCCTGTTTATCCTCACTTCTGCAACTCCCTCCCAAGGATCTTTCTGTCCATGTCGATCAATGAAGAAGAACTCTTAGAGATTAACAATTTCCAGCTTCATTGCAAATCCCTATTTCCCTTAAACAAGCAGCCAAAACAAACAGTTTCCTCCAGGCATCCGGAGGGCATTACGCCTTTAACTGTCCATCCGATTTCCAGCTGTCAATGCATTTTGTCTCACTTTAAGGCAGATGGTTTTGGTTTAGGATGGTTTGGCCCAACCAATAATCAGAGAGCCCTGCAGGACACATATTTTACCCCTGCCCTGAGGAGTAAAATGTAGCAGTCAAATGAGAGGCAGATGACACCAGAGCTAAGGGATGATGTTTAGAGCATGCAGCCCAAGCCACTCTGTGGCAGATGGGAGCAGGGAAGGACTCGAGCATGGCTGGTCCCACAGATACAGTAAAGAGGGAGATGGAAGATAGCCTGGGAAAAAAATGCATAAAAGGAGCATTTAGAGAATGTGACCAAGTGGTGCTGAGTTATACAGGTGCAAGGGGCTCAGACTGTGTCTCTGGAGGAAGCTGGCAGATGGATGAGCATGGAGAAAGGTGTACAGATGTGAGTAGCGATGATGATGGTCCTCATCGAAAGGGGGTCTCAAAGCACTAAAAGCAGAAGGGGCTTCAGTCCTAGTATGCTGGTGAATACAGAGTGTTGGAGACACAGATTCCCTCTCCAAGCCATATGTCTGTGTCTGCCACCACTGTGCTTTCAAGATGTAGTGAAATGAGCAATTTAGATGGCCACAGCATAAAGCTGAAATTAAACTTCTATTCCCCATTTAAATTTCTTATTGCAGTCTATAAACGAAAAAAAGAAAGAAAGAAAAAAAAAAAAGCAGTTGTCAGCACTTTTAAGTTTTTAGGTAACTTCTATGCCTGGCAACCTGGAAGCAAATTTTGATTCACAGATGCCTCTTGCTCCTCTGATGAAATGTGCTGGCAGGACTGGCAGACAGGAGCTGTCTTAACAGTTTTAATGCACCTAAATTTGTGCCTGTAGCTGCTGCTAATGCCTTGATTGGTGCTATTGAAACCTCTTCTTAAACATATGGTAATACATTCCTCACTGATTCCCCTGCCTTTCAAAACTCAGACCTGGAGATATCATTGTCTGTAATAAGTTCATTCTGTTCCTTCTGCTTTACTGCCTGCCTAGCCTAGCTTTGATGAAGTAATTCATATAACTCACTAACTCCAGAGCAAGTTTTGATTAGTTTTTGAATTAAATAACATATTTTCTTTCGGGAAGTCCTGCAAGCTCATTTTGGCATGGTACTTGATAGTCATATGACCTCTGCCATTCCGGATGCATCACCAGTAATGAAGAACCTGGATGTCAGTGCTGAGAGTGTACTAATTGGCCTTAATTACCCCAAAAGGGTTCATTTGGGCCTCACATTTACCCTCTATTTAACCTCCAAGCCTGCAGGGCTTCTTGTTCTTTCCTGGGCTGTAGGTGAGACTGTCTCAGACCTGTTGCTGAACTGATGCTTGGATTTCCATAGATGACTTTAGAGCTGATATGCTGATAGGAGCCCCTGCCATCACCTCCTGCTCTACCTCCTGTGGCAGGGGACTGTGCCTGGTCATAGGGTTGTCCCTGCCCCGTGTAAAGGCTGTTCCTGGCACCCCTTCCCTGCTCTTGCTGCTTCTTGGCACTGGCAGCCACAAATACAATACAGCTCTGGTAGGATTTTCTGTAGATAGAAGACTTTTAATGGATTGATGTATTTTCTGTTTGAGAGTGGAGAATACAGGCTGTTGTTCTAGAGCACTCAAGATGTAGTAGTTTTAGCCACACTTTTCCTAAGGGAGATATTGGACTTTTAATATGCAGTTTTGGACTAGCACGAGCAGGCCTGCCATTTCAGTGGGATGACATTTAGTTATCAGGACGGGTGGAACAGACAAAACAAGAGGAACATCTTCCTTTGTTCCCTGAGGGAACAGCAACCTTTCTGTGCAGACCACGTTGCTAGTGGAAAACACTCTGTCTAATATCATCCCAGAGGTTTTTTTTTTGCACTGAATAAATAAGGACATACTGCACCTTCCTTCCCCAAAGCAGGAATGGGAGATGCTGTGATGTCTCTGCCATAGGCAGCACTTGTGGACAGCTGGCAGTCTTGAGCCACTAATTCTCCATAAAGCTTGCTGGAAAAAAATGAGACTTGCAGAAGGATCTAAAATTCGCTCATTTCACAGAGCACAGCAGCTTCTATCCCAGGGTGTGCTGCAGAATGGGCTTAATGCTGAGCCATAACAAGCACCAGCCTTCCTATTTAATGTAACACACCAAGGAAAACCTCCTGGTTTACGTGCTTACTGCCTGGGAGCTTGTATACAAGCAAATAGTGGCCTTTATATTTTTGGGGAGGGATTTTTTGTGTGTCTAAAGAGAGGTACGTGGGAGAAGGCTGGGAGCCGGGCTGCTCTTCCATTCACACCGGTGTCACTTAGATCCCCTCCCTTTCGGAAGAAAGCTCCAAGGTTCTGCTCCAGAAAGCTTCGAGGCTGTTTCTTACCAGTGAGATCAAAGCCAGGACCACGCTCTTCCTCCCGCATCTCTTCCTCTGTCTATTTCACTTTTCTCAGATCGATTCCCAAGCAAACCTACACCCGCGTTATCTCTGCGCTCGGCATGCCAAGCACCTTTTCCGGCCCGGGGAAGGCGAGAACACAATCGGGGCTCACCGGGCCGCGTTCGGGGCAGTGCTGGGCGGGCACACGGCGGTGCCGGTGCCGCCCCCGGAGCCATCCCAGCCCCGGGACCATCCCACCCCCGGGCGGCGATTGGCGGCGCTGCGGCGGGGCGGGGGCGGGCGGTGCGCAGGGCCGGGCGGCAGCAGGTGGCTGCGCTCCGCTCCGCGCTCCCGCCTGCCTCTCCAGCCTCGCCCGCCTCGCCTCTCCGCTCCCCGCCGCCTCAGCGCGGGCCCCGCCGCCGCCAAGACGCCGCGGGCCGTGCTCCGAGTGAAGAATGGGGCGGCCAAGCTGGCCAAGCCGCCCGCGGCCGCGGGTGAGACCCCCGGCGGCGCCCCCGGACCCGGGCTCTTCATGGAGCGGTCGCAGAGCCGCCTCAGCCTCTCCGCCTCCTTCGAGGCCCTGGCCATCTACTTCCCCTGCATGAACAGCTTCGACGAGGAGGACGCGGGTACGGGGGACCGGGCTGGGGCTGGCGGAGCCCTCCGGGGGGCGGTGGGTGCCGGGGTTGTGTGGGCAGGTGTGCGGAGTGTCCGCGCCGCCCCCGACCCCGCCGCGGGTGTTCATCCCGGGAGGGGTGTGTGTGTGCCTGTGGAGGTTAAAACTGGGAATGTGTTCCAGCGGTGGAACACGCTCCGGCTGCTAATCGATAGGAAACACGCGTTATTTGCAAATGGAGCGGCTCACGCTCCATCCTCCTCTGTGTGAGTGAAGGGCAGCGCTCGGGGAGAAGGCGTCCATTCTGCCGGATGGTGTGTCCACTCTGGTTTATACACCATCAACTCTCGGGCTGATTGCTCCAGGGGTTGTTAGTGCCGTGCACCATGCTGCTTCTGGAGAGGGGAATAAAGGGATTCAGTTTAAATGAGGGCAGAGTAAATCCCAAAACAAAAGCCTTTCGGAATGGATGCAGTGATTTTTTTTGCCGGCATCAGAAAGACCTTTCTGGCCTCAGACAGTTGGTGGTAGTCATAAAATGAGACTAAGCTTAAAATTGAGGGGCGGTGGCAGGGATAAGTCGGAAAGGCATTGGGTTGAACGGGAGAGGAAGGGTGATGGGTGCTGGAGAAGGTGCTGGAGTGGAGGGCAGCACAGCCGCTGCGTGGGGAGGGAGGGAGGGCGTGAGCAGGAGTGGATGGAGAGCGGTGACACAGTGGCACAGCACTGTCCATTCCCGGGGGCTCCCTGCTAACTGAGGGGTTCTTTTCCCAGTGCACGCTGTACCAGAGACTGAACCTGTAAGTGAATCTTGTGAGTGGCAAATAATGAAAGTTGGGAACTGAGGTGTCTTTTAACACTGACTGTCATGGTTGCATCCCTCAAAATGCCGGCATGCTCCTTTGTCTAGCGGCTCATCCCAAGATGTGCAGATGCCAGCGGGAATACATCAGCCCGCCAGCTGCTACACCTGTAACAATGTTGTTTTTTAAAGGAGTTGACGTAAGAATCAATTCATCATCTGTGTGATTAACCTAGACTTGTCATCGGCATCATGCGGGGGTGGCAGGCAGAGGATTGTCTCCTCCAACAGATGTAGTTTTAAAAATTTTTGTGTAAAAATTTTGCTGATGATTTATTTGCACTTCAGATTTGGTTTGAATGCCGAGGAGTGTACAAGACAATAACGGGAGCTTTGGGAAGTCTCAGTGCTGTTGCTTCAGGAATGATTGATAGTGAAACATGCTCAACTATGAGAACCCAGCACAATTCCTGGGACAGCATTTCATTCCCTGATGTCCAACCCTTCCTGCTCTGAGCAAGGTGATAGTTTAGGTGAATGCTTCCTCTTCCAGCGCTTAAAAAAAAAACCGCTTTTGTGCTGAATTGTGTTTATCCACACTTAGTGAATGTTCATGTATGAATGTTAATAAGCTGCTCTTTATACAACACTAGGACTTGTCTCTGAATTAAATAAATCTACAATTAAGACCTCATTCTCCAGCAGCTTATGAGCAGATCTTCCCTGTGTGAGTTGTCTCGTTAGTGAAGCAGCTCAGGGTGGATTCAGTGCGATGGGGATGTTGCTGTGTTGCTCCTGGATTTCGTGCCTGTGAGTGTGTGTTCAGACACGTATGAGCAACCAGCCAGGAAGGACGTGTGCTGCTTTCTATTTTTGGTGCCAAAACTACAAGTGTGTAATTTTCGCAAGCAAATAGATGACATGAAACAGAAATTACAAGAGAAATGCTGAAATTGTGCCAGATAAGATTCTGTATTGTTCAGACCCATGCACGCTTCTGAAATGGTGAGAGATTCGGACCAGTTTGGCTTGCAGCATGTTTTCTGTCAAAAAAATAGATCTCGATAGCTCATTCAGGGAGATGAATACTGCACTTGGCAAGATGTTCTCCATAGGAGGTGGCAGAAAAAAAATGAAATTGATCCCAGGGGCATTGACAAAGTAAACAATCCTATTTCAAACAGACACATCATCCATTTTGTCTGAAGCTGAGAACCACATCTTTAAGAGAATAGCCATCCTAGAGAAAAAGGAGAAGAGCTGATAAATGGCCAGGCTTAAAGGAAATTTGACATTTTCCACTGAAAGAGGAAAACAGCCTAATGATGGCTTAAATCTGCAAACAAGAAAAATTCTTGAGGTGTTTCATCTAAGTTACTAGGGGTGGGTTGTATCAAACGAGTTTAAAGGGAGATATACAGATGTGCTGAGAGCTGTGGCCACATTTGGGCAGTGGTAACAATGCCTCTGCCTTCCAGTATTTCACCCTTTTAGTCTGGAAAAATGACTCTGCTTTCGAGAAATACAGAATAGGCTTATACAATATTTCCTTTTCTGCCATGGCTCTTTTGTTCTTCTTTGCTGTCTACGTTGTGGACATAAGGTGAGAAGACTCTCCTCATCTTCCACAATTTCTTTGCCTGGTGCACCTGCAGCGTGTCTGGACGGAGTTCTGGGCAGTGAACTGGGTGCAGATGATCTCTTGGTGTGCACAAACAGCCAGTGGAGGCAGGAGAGCAACAGGGCTTGGAGCAAGAGACAGGATCACATTTGAGTGCTTCCAGAGCATGAGGGTGATGGAGTTTCAGTTATGTCACGTCCGCGTGTCTCTCCAAAGAGGCGGGTATGGACTTCTGTGTTCCAATACCCTTTCCATTCCTCAGCTGCGTCTACAAAGGAGATGCTCTGAGCAAACACAGAGCTTTTTTCACCAGGAAGTTGCAGTGGGGCTTTGAAATAGCCAAAATACACTCAGCAATTCAAGGGCTTGGGGTTAATAACTCTTTTGATCTCAGCATGGTAATGTTGCTGGCCTTCCAGCTGGCTGAGTGCCACTGCCTTTGCTCCACTGGGGTCCTCAGCAATGTCAGTGAAGTTTAAGGATTTTTAAACTGCAGTTATTATCAGAATAATTGTTGGTTTAACTTATGCAAATGTCTATCCTACATTTCAGTTATGGAGTAGTAGAGTAAGAAGAGGTAAAAGTCAGTCATGCACTCTTTGTGGGCACATTTCTAGAAGGCCTGTTTCGAACACAAATCTTGTGAACACAAATCTTAGCTGTTCTGAGGATCTGCCATACGCTTGTTCTTGGCTGGAATCAGTTGTTTGGAATGCTGATATTCCTGTGGGAGCATGTCAGAAGGAACCAAACTGCTGAGGACTCAACTGCCAGGTGGCGAGTGCGTGTGGGTTAATAACAGGATCCGTGATGACTGTGGGCACCTGCCTTGTAGGCAGCTTGTGGTGCACATGGGTGCAGTTCATAATTAAAACTGAGGGAATGGGGTGTATGAAATCCCCCTTTGACTGATGGGGGCATTAGCACAGCCCTCCCCAGTTCAGGATGAAGGTCATCCTTAAGGTTAGTGACATGGAGGAGAACCATCTTGCTCCTTGTGTGGTGCATGATGTTTGAAAACCTGGCAAGAGCAGAACAGAAAGTGAGGATTTTGTAGAGCGTAACAACAACTGACTTAGAGCTGTGCATGCAGAACAAGCAAGCTTTGAGCAGAGAGAGGAGGTAGTTTGAGTAGCTGGGACAGTTGCTGTAGCAGTAGTGAACCCGCTGGGAGTTGGGAAGTCAGAAGCTCTGAATGGGTGAGGGCTTCCAGATAAGGGCCCTGTGTACTACAGAGGCCAAGAACTACACCTAAACAAGCAGGGAAATGCAAAAAACCTCTGGAAGGGATGGGTTTTCCTTTTTTGTGCCTAAACTGCAGGACCTAGCAGCACTTCTGGGGTCTGAGTGTGTGCTCCAGCTGTGCTGTGGCCCAGATGGGTGAGACACTAGTGCACCAGCTCCTTCATCCTGCATCCTGCTTTTCATGGGGATGACCCCTGCTTGCACAGGCAGAAGGCATCTGAAGCATGCCCTGACAGGGATGCAGATTTGGATGTGTGGAACTGTAGCCATGGGTCACACTGCAAATGCAGCTGCCCTGGAATCCAGGTCCAGCTCGAGCATCTACGCAAGGTTCCTTGCACACACAAGTGTGAAGAGCAGGGCTGCCCTGGTCAGGAGACAGGGGAAGGTACAGAGCAGCTGTGAGGGACTTGTAAATGTCCCCTCCCTGTTCAGGACCTCATCACAGGCACTGTCCATCTTGGCAGACCCCTGTTCTGGTTGCAGGACAGGAGAATCAAATCGTGTCTCAGCCGGCTGGAACCAAGTGTCTGGCAGAGAGAAAATGGTTTCCAAAGTCAAAATGTCTCCTAGATACTGACAGTAAGCCTTCCTCGTGTCCGCTGCTCATTCAGAAAAGAGTTGAATTAGAGATAAAATTCAGCCCAGGCTGCTGCTTTCACACATTATGAAGTACTGGCAGACGCACTGTGTTACGATCAATTGCTTTGAAGAGAAAGTATGTGAAATACTAATTTAGTGGATTGATAAAAAGCATTTAAACTATTGGGGTGTAAGAAGGGGCTGTGGACATTTAGGTTAGTTTAGAATATTCTTTTGTCTGGATTTTATCTGTGGGACTTTCTCATAATTTTAAACATTGACCTTCCCTATAATTTCAAACATTAAAGCGTTACAAAGCTATTAAATAGAGAGAGCCCCTATGTGTGTTTTCACGTTGCCATGGATATTTCTCAGTTGCAGCACTGTATTGGGGTACATATGGTTTAAAAGAAAATTATGATTCAAGGCTTAACTAATCCATTTTTACTTTTTAAAAAAAAATATAGCCCAAATGCATTAAGTCCTTTTTTGTGCTTACTTTTATTTTGCTTCATCCAAAGTTAATTTTTGGAGCTCTAACCAGTTTTGTTAGTTGTTTGTAAGGTAGGTAACCATGCTCATTTGGCAGATGTATAGGGAACGGGGAAATTATTAGTCCATATGAAATGTTAGCTGTTTTTTTAATCAATCTTGTATAAATGAAAGGCTAGTTTATACCTGTAACCCTGCAAAGATAGCCCCTAGAGCTCACCTGGCCATGCGTTACCTCAGGGGTGCCAGCTCTCTTGGTTGGTGCAGGAGGCAGCAAAATCCAGGGCTTTTCCCTCTTTTTGCACAGTAAGGAGTGTATCTTTGGCTGAAGACAATTCTAGCAAGAAATGCCTCACATTCTAGCTCTAGGTAAACATGTTCTTTAAATAAATGGATTAACTTGAAATAAAAAATGAGAACAGTTCTGGAAGAGCTGCTGTCAAATCAGTCTTCCATCAGAGGAAAGCGTATGAAAGGGAGCAGTGGCCTGGCAGAAGATGCTGTGGATAAGACGTGCAGAGGCTGATGATCCCAGACCCAGTTATGAGTTAAACCAGATCCTAAATACAGCGAGTGATTCTTACACCATGGGTGCACCTGGTCAGGTAGAGCTGTACAATCCTTGCTGTCCCTTACCTGCCCTGTGCAGCTTTCTGCTCTCAGGCCCTGCTGCTGCTCCTCATGTGACCAGAGGACCGCAGTCACAGACAACAGGTTTTGTCTTTAGTGGCCATGGGAGACAGGAGCAGAGCAGGAGCCCTGAGAATGAGTCAGCACTAGGAGAAGGGATTCGAAACCTTGTCCTTGTTTGTGTTGCGCTTGGTGTTGTGGCTGCACGTGAGAGCCGTGGTCCTGGGCCAAGCCCATGCTGTGCCTGTAGAAAGGCAAAGCAAAATGTCAGCATTGGTCCCAGGGTGCCCATGGTCCGTGGCAGAACCCAACAGATGGGGATGGTGGCACAGATGGGCGAGCACGGGGAAGGGTGACGTGGCATCGGTCAACGCTCAGCGTGCCAGGCTGCCTTCCTGGGCCACCAGCTGCTTCCCACTCCTGTCTCCCGTGGGGCATCCTGCAGAGCCCTCCAGCACGCCCCAGCCTGGAGCATCCACCTGTGCCGTGCTCAGAATTGTTACAAACACTGATTTGAGGCGAGGGAAGGGCGGTAGCCGCTAGCCCAGGGATCTCAAGCACTGTGCCACAGTGTGCTGCATGGACATTTCCTTGGTGGCCATCTGGGTTGTGGGTTTACGGGGGAGAGGGGTGTTGGTGAGGTCAGGGGCCATGATGGTGGCTGTGTGCTGTCCCCTGAGCTTTTGCAGCATACACTTGCAGCCATGCAGAGCACAGCGTTGTCTCCTGCCCTCGAAGGTGGCCTGATGTAGGTTACAGGTATTCAGAGGATGATGCTGAATTCAGCCATGTGTGCAGGAGTTGGTGAGGGTGGGTTATTTGCAAACGCTGCCAGCCACAGGAAAAGGATACCTCTTACTCTGCTGTCACTGGTTTCTGAGTAGAAGAATCTGTCCCTGGAAAGCTTTCTGTCTAGGAGACACTGTTTTTTTTACTGCTTCTATTTCATGTGCAGTTAATTCTAATGCAACATTTATTAATTCAAAAGCACTCTGTTCTCCAGGCAAAAAAAAAAAAAAATTATCTTTGCTCTGTCAGATTCTTGCATCAGGACAAGTTGGGAAACACTGTAACCACTTTGCTTCAACATTTCTGTTTGACAGAATGTGTGGATCTGCTTTGTGTAGGGAAGAATTAAGTTTGATTGGAGTAGTTGTTTTGAGGAATAATTTATCTGTGCAATTGTTTTCTGAAGCACTATTTGCTTATATTTGAATGCCTTCAGTTAGATTAGAAATGTGAACAATTTAATTTAGGAAATGGTCTGTAAGCCATTGATGGTTTTGGTGGGGCAGTGAGACCTGACTCACTCAAGACTCTCAGCCCTGCCGTCTCCTCCTCTCTCCCACAGACATCTGTTGGAGAAGCACCATTAGCATATTTGAATAAGGATTTCTGCTCCTCTGCAGAAGTGTTCAACACATTTTGAATATCCCATCTCTCCAGATGATGTTCCTGAGGGTTTGGTTTTGTTTTCTGGGAGGATGCTATACTGTATAGCAGCACGTGTCATGATTGGGGTTCTGCAACACGATGATCCATCAGTTGTGCCATTGCTTAAGTCATCTGCTGATGACACACAAATTAGGCACTCTGCTTTCCATTAAACCAGGCTTGCCTTGAACTCTGCATTTAAGTTATATCTTTGGCTTTGCTTTTGCAAAACAGCACACTTGTAAGGGCTGAGTAGCTCTGATACAGGCTCACCACACAGGGGTACAGCAAGCTCTGTAGCCCTAACTTTTAGTCAAATCCAAGCACAGTTAAATCACTGTGACGGGTAATGTTCCGCCTTCATGCAGTCAGGGTGTTATATCAGCTTTGTCCAAAACACAAAGCACTCATACAGCCTCACAGAAACCAGTCTAAAATGTTTGAGTGCTCAACAATTTGGAGGGTACACCGTGTACAGAGGTAAATGGCACATTTTCCTCAAAACTGTTTTATGACTAAGAGGAACTTAAACTATTGTCTGTGTCCTTATTCTTGAAAATGTAGAGATAGAGAGGTTACTTGTATCTTTTCCCAAGTAACTAATCTATTCCTAATCAGAAGGATAGTTTACCCTAAAATTTAGCTTAAATCTGAATAGAAATAGTGGATTGTTATTGCATTGCTCCCAGCAACATGGGAAGCAATTGATCACTGCTCTCTTCAAAGCAACGCTTCACATTGCAGAACTGTTCCTTCTTGTGCCAGTAATTCCAAGCCAGGAGATGACTTTAATTACAGCCATTGCTGCCTGGCATCCCTCTCCCTCATTTTGCTGTTTGGACGAAAGAAACCTGATGGATGGTTTTATTTTCGTTGGTTTTTTGGGTTTTTTTTGGCATAAAGCAGTTTTCCAAGTGTCCTGTTGCTGGACCTGGGATTGTGCAGGAGCAGCAGTGTGGACAGTGCCCTGGTTGCTGTCTGGCTCCTTGCAGTGAGGAGTATCTGTTTCCCACACTTTGTATGCTGTGTTCCTGTAAATACACCCTCTTGCTCCTGGATAACACTCAGGGTATGATCCATACATTTTCCAGATCATTCGCAGCATGAGTGCTGTTGGCTACTCATTTCCTTTCTGGCATTTGTATGTTAATTTCTTCAGTGCTCTGAATTTTACTGTGAATTTACTGTTTACTGTGAAATTTACTGATATTTACAGTGCTCTGAAACTTACTGGTTTTTACACGTGCCTTTAGTGATTTTCCTTGTGTTGATTTGGAGGGTTGAGCTATTTTATCCCATGGGTATTGGTCTGAATTCAATATCTGTTGTTTAGCAAGACCCATATTCATGGGATATTTTTGGGATAGGGAGGTAAGGTAAATGCCTGCGATAAAATGCTTTTTCCCCTGGGCTCCAGGAATACAGCAATGGTTGTGGATGATTTTGGGAGCTGGAGGAGATGCTCTGCTACTGAGGATCCATGGACAAAGTGCAGCATGCTTGAAAACCTTTGCATTCAGTGCATCCAGAGTGGCCTGTTTGGTCAGGCACCTCCTCATTGCTTCATTCTGTGGTGCTCAGGTCACGGGACTGCCAGGCTGTCATTCACAGTTTGCAGCTGGAATGAGGATAATAGTGCTTCTTACTGTGCTTCACATTGGTGACATCTGATTGAAGAGGTTGTAGTGTCTCTGCCCAAGGAGCACATACATGGTTGTGTCCCTCTCTGGAGCTGGCCATCCTCTGAGGAGCTCAGCTGTGGGTGGGCTCAGATTTGCAGAATGACCCACCTTAGCAAGGAAACAGCAGTGTCACCATGGGACAGGAGTGTGGGGACAGGCTGCTTCTCGCTCAGCTCCCTGGGCAGTATGGATGAGGCTGACAGTTTCCCAGTGGTGGCAGTTTCCCAGTGGTGACAGTTTCCCAGTGGTGGCAGTTTCCCAGTGGTGGCAGTTTCCCAGTGGTGGCAGTTTCCCAGTGGTGGCAGTTTCCCAGTGGTGACAGTTTCCCAGTGGTGACAGTTTCCCAGTGGTGACAGTTTCCCAGCGGTGTGGGACTTTTGCCAGCTGCCCACCAGCAGTATGCATATTTACAGTTAGCAGGGAATGTATCCTGACACGTGGATGGAAAACATGTTAACTGTGTTGCAGCCAAGATGTCTAAGAAGATTAAGATTTTTTCTTTTTTTCCCGTTGTAAATCCAGCTCCTTGTTTAGCACTTCTCAGCATCCTGGGAGGATTGTGTGGGTGGGTGGGGTTTTTTTCTTTTATTTTTACTATTTACCTTCCTCTTCTTGTATTTTCTCGTATTTTTCTTGTCATTACAGCTCCAGAGAAGTTAGGAAACCTTCACTCAAGATTTTAAGGTGGCTGCTTTATATCCATATTTGTGTTTTAATCAGATTGTCAGAAAAAAAAAAAAAAGAGAAGGCTTTTCCTTTCTAATGCTTATTGGATTTCCAGCTGCTGTGGTTGATTAATTCCTGAAAGTATCATGACAACTCAGACCAAGTAACTTTCCCTGTCTCTTATGTTCAGGTTGTGCTGCCGTCCTTCTGGCTGAAGCCCTGATACCTCCTGCCATGAGACCTCACCAGTAGCCTGTGGGATTAGAGCAACTGCTCTGCACCACTTCTGCAGAGCCTTTCCACCTCTGTAACAGTTTGAATTAAATTTACAATAAGGGTAGACAGAGCTCCAGACTAACTGTTGGAGCTTTCCCCCAGATCCCCCCAAATGAAAAGGAATTGCAGGAATTGCTGTCACGACCCACTGTTGCATTTCAATGGTGAATTTGGTATGTTTGTCAAAAACACAGGCATTTTTGTGTGGGTTGGTCCCCACACATCTGCCTTTGTGGATCACATAGCCCACAGTACATCCCCTCCAGATATGGGATTTTTGCTTTAATATAAGTAAAGAGAAAGGCTTAGATCACAATATCTAGTGCACCTTGAGATGAAAACAAGCATTCTGCCATGAGCATAATTTCTACAAGGTCAGTACTTGTTTTAAATGTGCAAAGTTGGGCTTTTTTAAAAATGCACGTGAGTTTTGGTCTCTGCTATTTGTTGAAAGCGAACGGGATTTGGAGCTGTGTCTGCTTTCGGCAGCTCAGAAAATCACCCCACAGCTCTGCAAGTGTGGGGCTGAGGCTGCTGCTGTGGTTGTGCAACGCTGGAGCAGAGGAGCAGGCCCTCCCTGGGATTCTGCAGTTCAAGGAAGCGGATGGGGGAAGGTTGAAAACGCTGGTGTGGAAAGCAGGGCAGGCAGTGCCGAAAGTGGGCGTACGGGCCAGCGCTCAGCCTGGCAGACAGCGCGTGTTAAATCAGGGTGATTTATGGAACAGTTTCTGTTAAAGGCTTCCTCGTGCACTTTAGGAAGCGGGGCTGCCAGATTGGTCAAACTCCAGTGCCCAGACAGTTTGAATTGGCTGCCGGCTGCGGTAACGAGCGTGGCGAAACTCGAACAGCCGTTTCCTCCTGGCTTTGCAGGCTGCCACATCGGAGCTGCTGCTCGCAAAACAGACAGTGTCAAAATGTTATGCGGTACGAGGACGTTTCCATGGCAACGTTAGCATCCCATGACACCCCGTTCTCGTACTGCGGTGTCAGCTCATGCTGTCGTCGATGTACTTTCCTCCTCCATCTGGGGCCTTGTGTGCTGTGGTATGGGATCATATGGGTGTCTTCAGTTATGGGGCTGAGGGTGGAAGAGATGCTCCCACTGGGCTTTTGGGTGTCTTAAGTAAGGCAATGATTCCTTCTTTTGGCACAGCAACACTCTCATGATCGTGATTGGGCTCAAAAGCACCTGGATTTGCTTTCTGCTGCGCTGAGGAAGCAGCTTTCCCTCCATCAGATGGTCGCTGCAGTAGCTGTGTCCTACCTGGCATCACAGGCACCCACATGCCTATCAGGCAGTTCTGAGATCACTCAATTTGGAAAGACACTGTGGTCTTGTTTTGGGACCAGTCGTTTCAGCCCGGAGAAAGCCTGTTGCTGATGTCCACCTGCAGCCTGCAGTGGTGTGCTCCCTCATTTCCTTCCTTAGCAGGAGCCATCAGCTGCCCTGGGCATGGCTGGCTCTGGGGCTGGTTTTGGACAGCTGCCTCACACCTTTGGGTGGAGTTTTCTCCATGGCTACCTGGAGGCTTCATCATGTCCTGATCAATGTTTTGGGCTTGCCTTTAAAATATTTCAGTTTTTGCTGCTACCTCTGTGTCCTGCCAGGATTTTTTAGTATTCCCCACGGTTTATTTTCCCCTTGTCTTCCTGTATTTCTGTATTTCCGCCAGGTAACATATTCCAAAATTAGCATCATGGGGTTTTTTCACACGTGTTTATTGGCTCTTTTCCCTTGATATAGGGAAAGCTGTTCTCAATATAAGCTAGAGCCTTGGCAAGAAGTAACAATGGTGGAGATGCTTCCTGTATGGCAGCTTGTGGACCTTCCACCAGTGCACGTTTCTTGCTTCTGCTTGGTATTTTGCTAGAGCAGAAGAGAGATCTGGGGTTAGTTATTGTGCATGTGAAGACTGTGCAAATGGCAAGGGCAAAGAGATGTTTAGCTAAGGATTTGCCTACCTGGTGTGTACAGGCTGTGGATGTGCAATTTAAGGTATGTGGGTGCACAACAAAGCTAGTTTTCACACAGTGGTGCTGCAACATAGACAGATCATATATGATGAAAACCAGAGCTTGTGATCTTCACATCTAGTCTAAAGGGTCTGAGAGGGTAAATGTGAGGCTTGAGAAAGTACCTCTTGAGGCTAGGGGAAGGAGCAGAACTTGATTTTTCAATCATATCTGTTTGTCAGGACCCACTTCTGAACTGTTTTGCAGCAGTAATTCTCAGCTCTCCCATTTTGCCCGGTGCTCTGCTTTGAGTCGTGCCAGAGTCCCAAGTTAATCATTCTATAAATTTGTTTTTCATCTGTTTCCACTGAGTCCCTGGCATCTGCCTAGTAACAGGAGCAGGTCTGTTCCTGTGGCCTGGCTGCTCAGTCTCTGCAGAAATGCTTTTACTGCTCCTGCACAGGAGACGCTGCTGTGTCCTAAACTCAGTTTTTCCCAAGACCCGATCCAAGCCAAGTGCCTCTAAACCTGGCATCGTGTGGACCCTATTTCAATATTTTTCTATTTCTGTCTCAGTACTGCCTGGCTTACCTACTAAAACACTCTATGAAATATTGCATGGTCGGTTGAGGCAAAATCTGGCTTGTTGCTCTAGGAATAATACCAGGCAAATTATCCACAGTCCATTTTATTTGGTGAATTCATCTGTTTCCACAGCCTGTTCACTGCAGCTGTCTGCTGCAGAAAGGCAGCAAGCTTGTTGGCCAGAGTGACTGTAAAAATCAGGAAGTCTTATTTCAGGCCATAATTTTGTTTAATTTCCTGGAATCTAGAAAGCTGTATGTTTTCTAAAATATCTTTGTTCTGGAGCTCTAAGGCTGGATTTCCAAAGATTACCCCTGCAGGGTACTACCTGCATGAAAAATGTTGGTGGGAGGGTTGAATCCTGAAGTAGGGACAACATGATGGTCTGAAAATGTTTCACTGAGCAAAATACTATTAACTTCACAGGCTTATGCCTGTTTTGTGCTTTTATATGACCAAGACAGGAGTGTTCTGTGAATGTCAGTTATGCAGATTAAAGCAGCATTTGGCATCTGATACTCAGTTAATGATTTGAAAACTGGATTTTGCCTGCTTTAATGCTAACCTACTATGTCAAGAAAGATTATCTGCCTTTTATTTCAGTTTACAAGGGGGGGAAAAAAAAGCTTAACATCTTGATGCAAGTGCATCTTGGAGGGTTTAGACACTGTAAAAGATTTGGTGACCTGTTCCTTTAACCTCTTATAGTCATCAGCTTTGAGAGGAAATTGCAGTCAAAAGCGAGCATTTTCAAACTTGCTGATCTGAGTGGTCTAACAGTCAGCCTGTTTTTTCCTCTTGACATTCCTCTGCTTAGTTCTTCAGAGCTGCAGGTGTTCAGTCCACTAAGGCTGCAGTGCAGAAAGGGGGAAAAGAGCTGTGGAACTAGGACAGACTTGGAGTATATTTAACAATGTTCTATTTCGATGTGACAACAGCTATCGAACACCTACAAGATTGCAAACTATGATTCACTCGGAAGCTGATATAACTGATGTCATGTTGTATTAATAGCTACAGAATTGTAACTGCTTTTAGCAGTGAGATTCATTAACAGCCTCTACAAACACTCTTGACAATCAGTTGAAAACCTGAAAATATTAGGTGTATATAAAAATGGATTATGCCATAAAGGAACCTCCCTGTGCTGCCAAATGTGTTTACAGCAAGTTCTTGAGGGTGTTATGCATAATGATTCCTCTTCATCACTTTCAGTAGGTCTTAGTGATAGCAAAAGGTGTTTGAGGAGTGATCCACACTCTAAATTAATTAGGATTGGCTGATCTAATGGGGTTAGACGATGATGTGAGTGTATTTGGGGATTATGGTGTCCATGGCATTTTTCTTTGCACATGGAAGCTGCACAACCTTCCCACGTAGTGCTGATGTCGTCTTGGCAGGTATTCGTTCCTTCACCTGTTTCAGCTGCACGTTTTGGTTTCCATGGGTGTGGCAAACCATGCCTAGACAGAACTCTCCAAGGGGTACCAAGTGCAGGGGGTTCTGCTCCCCTCTGAGCCTTGCATGCTTTCCTTGGTGTGGGCTGATGGCCATGTCTGAGGAGATGGGCATGGAAGAGAAGGAAGTGTCCAGTTCCTCCTACCCCTGAAGGTACTGAATTGGTAGCTAACAATTATGGCATATCATGGCCCTCTCCAGCCTCTGTTTGCTCTCCTTTGGGCTGAAGGAGTTGGTTACTCTTCCAGGCTCTTTGTAAACTTGTCTCTTCATTACATACATGTGGTTTTAAGGTTTGCATCCCCAGCATGACAGGTCAGGACATGGTTGTGGAAGTGAAATGAAGACTGAGCTTCAAGATAGGAAGTGTTCAGGGTGGCATTTGCTCCGTGTCAAGTTGTGTAGTCAGGCTTGTCACTGGAAGTGAATGTGTGGACGTGTAAAGCTGGGCTGACATTTCCAGTGCTCTGGGTATTTCTGACAGTTGTTTCATCATGATTGGCCACCTACTTCCCTCAGTTCTGTCTTTCCCATATATATCACAGTACCTGTTCTCTTGCTTTTGGCTCTGAATAATTCCTGTGTCTTGAAGTTTTCAGGTGATGTCTGCTCTGTCTCATTCATCCGTCACCAGATTTTGGCATCTCTCATTTGGACACTTACTTTTGATGGCCTGTGACTCTCAGGCTGTCATGTGTGGACTTCTGAAGATGGAGTCTTCTGAGACTGGTAGGAAAGGTTGTCTCAGGACACAGCAAAATTTCAAATAACAGTCCTTTGAAATCAGTATTGTCTGCTAAGGAAGCAAAATTCCGTATTTTGAGAAGATGGAAACCCTAGACCTTTTTTCTTCCTTTTTCATTGTTCTTTTTAACAAGGTTAGAAATCTTGGTATTGAGTACATCGTTGAATGGTCATTTGCCCTTCCTCCCAAGAGTTACAGGCAGTTGTCCAGGTAATTAAGTACAATTGATCATCTTACAGTAACTTTGTTTATATTTTAAATATCTCAATAGCAAACGATTCATTGGGCACAGAACACAGCAAGTGATCAATCCATGTCAGGCTCAACATGTCTGTTGAAACAGCCTATGACAGTTAAGGAGTGTAATTAGCAAGACACATAGAATGGGATTGAAAAAAGATGTGAAAATAAGCAGAAGGATTTGAAAAGTATTAAGAGAGTAAATGACAAACCAGTAGTTAAATGGTGCATGATTAATGACTGTAGAAGTAAAAGGTTGACTAAATATTGTGACTCTGTAATGGCTGCCCCAAAGTAATAGAAAAATACTCTGAAAGAATCCAGACCTGGGTTTATATTGACACACATGCTGACTCTGGATTTCGACCTGTTTCTTAGACTTGGCTTAGCTGAGCATCCCCTGAGAAGCTTTTGTGGTTTACTTGATGACCTGAGATTCTTCTTCCATCTTTAGTATTGATGATCAGCATCAAGATATCACCCCCCCCCCACTGAGATGCTGAATCCTCTTCTGACCTGTGGTACAGGTGGACTGGACTGGATGTTTGCAGCGAGTCAGTAAAGCTGCTCTGAGGAAAATCAGGCTCCGTGTTCAGTAGCTCCCAGCCTACAGAGTTGAGTTTTTGTCTCTGAGCACTAAGTTGCTTTGTTTTCAATAATTCATCTCCCTCCAACTGCTTTATTGTCATTTGATTTATTAATGAGTTGTCTTGGACACTGTCCTAGTGCCTTCTCACAGCTAGGTCAAACCAAGCATTGTGCTAAGCACAGATTGTGTGAAAAACATCATTTCCCTGGAGCTGGCCCCTGAGGGGAAGCATGGGTTAGACTGGATGTGCAAGAGCTGGAACTCCTAGACTATAACCTTGTTATCAGTAGCCCTTCCCAACACTCATTCTCTCTCTCTCTTGTGGTAGAAGAACTTCAGATCATGTTTTCTTTTTTTCTAGGGGTGGATTGTGATGGTTAATTAGATAATGTTTGTAGAGCAGTGTACAAAACCTGCCAAGGGTCATTGTCCTCACTGGTATTATTAGAGCTGGAGGAAGACTGCCAGAAGGTATTGATTACTTGGTAAAAATAAACCCTTCAAAATTCTTTGGGTTGTATTCATTGCTGCTTTATAACTCGGCATCCTGCAAACATTTCAGAGGGTGGATTTGTTTGCCAGAAGATCAAAACAAAGTGTTGATAACTACTGGTGCCAATTTGTAGCCTCCCACGTGGGCGACATCAGAGGAATTTGTGCTGTGCTCTGGAAAGTCTTTCGAGGCTTTGAATCCCCTTGGATCCTGGAACTGTTGTTTGAGCAAAGCATCCAAGTGTCCAGGTGGGACGGCACATCGACTATCAAGCACAAGAGGATCTCTTTGGGGCTTGTGAAACTGTATTGTGTATAGAAACTTGTATACTCTTCCCGAAGTTGACATTTTGATTTGTCTAGTGAAGTCTGTCAGTTAATTGAATAAAGCTGAGTCTTGCTGGGTGCAGTGGGTGCTGTTGAGAGCGCTGTGTCTGGCTGCTGGGAAGGGCTCAGTGCCCTCTGTGTTTTCTAGTTCATCTCTCAGTCATGGTTTGCACTTCTCACACACCTCACCGTGGAAAACAAAATGTCACACTTTGAATTCATTAAGCAGCTGTGACTGTTGAAAGGGAAATCTGTTCTGTATGACAGTAAAATATGGGGAAAAGTCACGTATCTGTAGCAGAAAATAAATGGGAAAGACAAATATTGTGTAATGTTCAGAAGGGCCAAGTCATGCTTCATAAAGGGAAATTTCTAAGGAGAATGGATACAACAGGAGGACAATTCAATCAGGAATATGGCTTATGGGATAGAAGGAGGATGTACTAAGTCATTCATGGGTCCAGAGGAATAAAATTCAGTAGTGACTTCAAATCAAGTGTGGCCTTTTGGTTTCTCTGATGAAAATGTGCAGTTGGAGCAGACACAAAATGTTACATCTTTCTCCAAAACAGGCCAAGGACAAAGCACAGACCTCTGAACATTTGCACATGCTCTGACCTAAAAATTGCTTCAGCAGGGAGACTAAACCAGGCTTTGGTGGAGACTGCAAAGTGATTTCTGTGCATGTGTCAGACTTGCAAATGGGTTTGCTTTGATTATTGGAAGTCCCCTTCGTGTTCATTCCAAACCATTAAGCTCCTTAGAATGAACATTTGGGTAAATGTGAAGTGTTTGGGTGGACTGACTGTCATCCAGCAATCTTAAGAACTGACTTGTCATGGAGCAAAGGGCCTGTCTTGTCAAAGCTGGCCAGTGGTGCTTGAAGGTCCAGTGCTGGCCTGGCCTGTTCCTCAGGCACAGAGCACCTGCTGGGGGGGTGCTCTGATCCGTGGTACTTTGGTAATCTTGAACAAGTGCCAGCTGCTTTTCTTTTAAAACTCAGGACAATTCATGAGCAAAGGAAGGGCAAGAACCATCAGCAGATGCTGTCAACTCACTCCTTGGGTGCTAGGTGCTCAGATTTGTTCCAGAAGTAACTGAGATGTGAGCAAGTCTTCCAGCTGCCTGCTGCTTGAAGTGTGAGTAAAAACGGTTTTAAAAAAGCAGATGATAGAATTATCATCTAGCTGTTTAGTTACATGGCTGATGAAAGTGGAGAATGGTGCTAGTGCTGAGAAGTGGCAAAGAGGTTTCTGTTATTGAGGTTTATGGTATTTTGATATGTCACAACCCATCAGTAACTTAAAGATGGAGAAAGAGCTGTGGGAAATGGGACAGTAAATACCTGCCAGCACAATTTTAATGCTCTTTCAGTTGAGCTGTTTAAATGTAGTTGCCTGTTTGAGGAAACCACTGAATATAGATTTTAGTGCTTTTGCTGCTCAGTAGGTTCTCTTGTGGGCATTGCAAAATCATCCCTGATGGTCCAGATACACATGGAATTAGACATGAACATGTTGAGTGAGAGGGGAGCAGCTGATACTCCACAGGTGGGACAGGGCTTGCACAGACCATGCAGGGCACCCAGTTGGCACAAACTGTAGAGGAGAAGAACCTGGAAGCAGATTAGGAAAGGGATGGGAAACTGCTGCAGTCTGAGGACTGTGATCTTGCTTCTCTGTTGTGGCAAAAGGGAAGGAGTAAGAGATTTTTGTGTCTGTCAAAGTATCTGGGGAAAGTCAGGGAGATGGCAAGGTTTCTTAGGATGCCTCTTCAGGATGCTGGCCCTGCTTCCACTGACTCGTGGCTTAGGAGCTTTCTCTACTCTTGGATTTTTTTCCTCAGTGTTTTAATTCAATTTCTTTTTGCCCTGTCATAAATGTCCATGAGCACCCCAAGGTCCTGCAGTGGGGAGATGCCCAGCAGTGCCACTGCCCCTGTTGCCTCATAAGGATGTCTCCTAAAGTTGGCATGGTGAGTTCTTGGCTGTGGGTTACCACGGAGCTGTGGCAGGGCAGACCCTAATTATAGCACATTATGCTGGTTTAATGACAGTAATAGAAAGTCAATTTATAGGCAAGAGCAAATTGCCTTTTTATATGGGGAGGAGGATAATTCCTCCCATGTGTTGCATTATTAAATTTGTAATCTTCATTTCTAATGCTTTTCAAAAGTGAATATTAACGGAATCTAAAATGCAGCTCATAAATTTATGAGCTGCATTTTTTTTCCCCAAACTCTTCAAGTTCTATAATTTATCTTAAAAGGTGAACTTCAGCAAGGTTAGGATTTTTTTTCTTCTTTTTTTGCTTAACTTAATAAATGAAAATCCCTTACTTGCTACCTACCTCTGGACAAGCTTAAAAGCTCCAAAGATACTGCGTTTTAAATAGCAGTAATGGATATCTATTTCCATTCTTGCTGAGTGGAGAGTTCTGAGTTCAGGCTTATTCCCTGGTGATAAAAGACACTGGAGAGAAAAAAATGACACGTTTTCGTATGTCATTTGCTAGCGAGGAGGCTGTTGTGATGCTCTTTTTTGTTGCCAGGGAAACAGAGCCCTGAACTTCTGTCTCTGCAGGCAGGAGGAGGAGGAAAGGATGTCATTTCACTCCTGAGCTCGATTTGTAATTGTGACTTGTGATCAGAGACTCTGAATGGGTTGCGACTGAGGGTCTCACCTTCAAGTTCACTTTCAAATCTGTGTGTCCTACCTCCTTCTGTTTGTTTCCCTGTTGGAAGGAGTGTGAAGGGTGGAGCCTGGTGGGGTGGGTGGCTGGCACAGGTCGCTGGCACAGTTACTGTGCAGCGGAGTGAAGCGGAGTGCTCGGAGCACAGGCGGTGATGGAAGGGGACTGTACTTCTCTGACCTTGCTGGTAACATCTTGAGAAATCCCAAGGCTTCCTTATGTCAGCCCAATTGTTAAATCTGAGAACAGAAACATCAAAGTTACCTGCAGGTATCCAAAGGCAGGAAGTGTCAGCGATGCAGGTGCTTCGTAAGCACAGTGTCCTCTCCTGACCTTCTTCCACTACTTGGGCAGTCATTGTCTGCACATTTTATGAAGAGATTCCCATCAAACTTCTTTTTGGTGGTTACATTAAAACTATTTTTTCACTCACACGCTGCCCTTTAATGCATGTTTGATCTCACTGAACTGTCAGTGTTGCCTGCAAGGCTGATGCTGGCTGTATCACAATTGCTTCTTCATCTCTTCTCTTTTCTGCTCTCATAGTAGAGAGAGATTAGCAGGGCGCTGTAAAACATTTTGTTCATCCTTGCTCCTTTTACGAAATTTGTTCAGAAATATTTGGCACAGATCATGGGATTTTGGTGAACTTTCTGCCAGGTGTGTTGTGGGGTAGCCATGCTGCAAACAGGCATTGCTTCTCAGGATGCTGTGCTGGTGTGTAGCTGTTGTTCACTGTGAGTGATTAATGCAAATTCCATTCAATACAATATTGAACGCTGGCGTGCCTCTTCTTCACACAGGACTGATTCTTACTGCATCTACTTGCTGTAATTGAGAAAATGAGATTCTGGTGTTGTTCCTAAAGTATATTAATCTCCTGTGTTAATCTGTATTAATCTGATGACTTTTTTGCTTCTATCTTCAGTAATCTGGAGCCAGGTGTGATATTTTGGTTGGTTTCACACATTCTGCACTATCTTTCAGCAGGGATAAACATATTATGTTTATTTTCCAGCTCTGACCAAAGGGCTTTTTCTCCTCTACTGGAAGCTCAATACTCTTCATAGACAAACAGTGAACTGAATTTCCCAAAGGACTTCAAATAATTTAGGATGTTTTTCTATCTGAGTGCTGCTTTTGTGCATGCAGCAAGCAGATGTAGGAGGCAGTTATGTGTCTGCCATGTTCGTCTGTGGGAGAGTGTGTCACTCGGATGAGAGCTTGCATGTGCCTCTTCAGGGTTTGGGCTGTGAAAATTTTGCTTGAATGTTTTTTCTTAGGTGTCTGCTAGTTAAATTCCAGCGCCTCTGTTTTTGGTATTGGATGGTGTTTTCCATGTGTAACGCCCTGACTTGTCCCCAGTTGAAGATATTTATGATGTATGATTGACAGGGCTGTTTGCAGTGATACAAACTCACTTTGATTTCCTAGTCACCGTGAATGACTTGGCATTGTAAGGAACCATTGCTCCTGTCCTGCTTCTGGGCACTGAAGCCTGACCTTCCCTTCCAGCTGTCATGAGATATCTGCAGTGAAATGACTGCAATCATGATGGGCAGGGTGCTCTCCTTTCCCTCCACCCAAGAGAACATAGCCCTTGATTCAGAACCTTGATCCTGCAAAGGGATCTTTGTGAGAGGAGCAGTATGAGTGCAGTGGATCTGTTTGCAAGCTTTTGGGAAATGCAATCACTCTCTGAGCTCCCCCTTCAACACCACAGGTGTGCTATAGACAGAGGGTTTTGTACAGTTCTCGGTACCATTTGGGAAGAAAAGGCTTTCCTTTAGTGCACCTGTGGTGGGCTGTGGTACTTGCCTGGCACAACAGATGTTCCATAGCTGTGGGCCTGTCATGGGATGTCTCTGTGTGAGTCAAAGCAGCATGTGGAATTAGAGGGGAACATGCTAGTTTGCCTCCTCTAGCATTTGCTACAGGTGTTCCATGAAGGCACCTTTGGTGAAGCCTGACACAGGTAGTTGTAACATCTGGTGAGATTGTCTGGAAATAGGAACTCCATGTCTGAAATTGTTTAACTTCTCTGGAAACCAGACCGTTGGCTGCCCCCTCTCTGTTTCCACAGTGGATCAAATAATTGCTTCCAAATGGACACAAGTTATTAAGCAGTGTGTATAATTAAAGTCAACTCCTTGTGAATTTGATCATTCATTTCCTTAAGGAAAATATGATGAAGTAATTATAACCCAAGCTAAACACAAATCAAATGCTGTTCTAAACGCCGTTCTGCATGAGGATTCTAGTTTATGAATGACTCCAGGGTTTTGTGGCTTTGTGCCTGTTAAGGAAATGGGGCTGTGTTTTTAATTGTATTTATAACGAGTGAACAAAAGGTTGCATGACTCATTCATTGTGCCAAGACTGTTGCTCTCTGCTCACACACACGTGGTCTTGACAAAGCTGCTCGCTCCTAAAAGAGCATCAGTAGAACAGAAAAAAAGGGAAGAAATCTCGTTAATAAATACAGTCTTGTCAACTGCTTCCTCTGAATTTTGTTTGTACCAAAACTTAACTTTACCTGCTGTGTAGTAGCTGTGATTTTGAAGGAGCCACATATTTCTTCAGTGCTTAAGCTGCTGTCTTGACTCTCTTCCCGTCATTACTACGTAGCAGATACTTTCTAGTTTCAGCCAAATTTGGGAGAGAAGTTAAAGATGTGCAGACTCTAAAAATGCTGGAAAAGATGGCTCTGGGTAGAGAGAGAGACATAAACTAGTGCCTCTGGGAGAAAAGGCCTGATACCTAATCTCAGTTTAAAATTCACCACTTAGATGAAAGCAGCCACTGGAGCTGAGCATCCAGTAGGACAGAAAGGTGTGTCAGCACCTCTGGGAGGTTTTGGTGGGTTCAGGAGGCTCATGACTCTTCTGCAGCAGGAAAGCACAGCTTGTAAACAGGCTGCTGAAGTTACTTTGCCACTGCTTGCTCCCCAAAAGTTACCAAGTGAAGAGCTAGCTGCTGGGCTCTGCCAGGAGGGGCAGTTGGTGAGCAGGCAGGTCCAGCAGGCTCAGGAAGGGCACAGCAGCCTCATGCAAAGTTTCTTGGCTTAGTGAAGAGTAGGCAGGGCAGCTCTTTCATCTCACACCATCCTTCTCTACTAATGGCTCTTTCTAGTAGCTTTTTTTTTTTTTGTGAATTCACCTCATTTTTATCATCCTTTTCTAAATCAAGAAGTTTTCTGCAGCTCAGGCTCATTCATATTTCAGAATCTGGACTTAAGCAACATCCTCAGTTATTAAGAGTGTGAGATGGATGGCAGAATTAGGACATTAGGGTGCTCTGGTTCAGCTCTCTTGTAATTGAGAGCCTCACCTGGCCTTCACAACTTATGTTGGTTAGCTGGAGGGCTTCCAGCCACGGGGACACAAATTGGCTCAACCTCTAATTCTCCTTGTGAATTAACAAAAAGAAAGCCCCAGGATGGTGCTGGTAGTAACTAACCAGCCACTCATATTTCTACTTTGACGTTTTCCTGATACCCACATCTTGATAGCTGGCAAAGTTTTAAGAGTTTGGAACTGAGAACATGTAGAGCACTGCTAGTTGTTGATTCTATGCATGATACTTCCCTCAGCTTTCTAGGGAGTAAATATTACAGTAGTAGTTTAAATAAATCAGTTAAATTAATTGCCTGTGCCAAATGTACACGTTCTCTGAGCCCATCAGCTAAATTTTCCTTGACTTGGTACATACTTGGACTGCAAACCTCCCAGGGCTTCCCAGGTGGGCTGATGTCGGAGGGGAGTTTAACTCTTATTGAGGCTTAAAACCCAAAATCCAAGAAGTGGAAAGATTGAATCCTCTAATTGCCATGCAGTGAGAATGTGTGTGTGTGTATCTGTGGTTTATTGCACTATAAATATCATAGTAAGATGACATTTTTAAGTCATCACCCCTTGCCCAAGTGCAAAAGCAGCAGATGAAGGAGAGCCTGGGATGTGGGATGTGTCTGTCCCAGACAACTGGTGCAGCATCAGCAGTTCTGTGGTTGTCTTTCCCTGGAGACCTGGGCTACAGACAGGGCAGTGTTCAGGTTTCATTGCTAGGTTGCTGCAGAAATATTACAGCAGAATTTTCTGGATGGCTATGGACATTTCATTTAATCAGACTCTACTGCAAAGCCTGGCAGATTGGGGGAAGAGAAGGGGGCAGTGTGTTCCATTTTCTTATAAAAATAAAAATGCAAAAGCAACCATCAGATGAAGCTATTTAGATCCTACTGCTGCAAACAAAATAGAGACATGGAAAGAATTCTGAAGAGCTGGGTCTAGCTGCAAAGTAGTTCTCATGAAATTCTCTGAAGCAACCAAACATTTTTGTTAGTGTTATGATACTGCAACTTGTTTATAGTGAAAAACTAAACAATTTTTTATGGTAGTCAAGAACTCCATTTGTAAGTCATTGACAGTGTTACATGTGTTTACCTTTTTGGCCAGTGGCTTTCTGTCCTTTGACAGGGAAGGAAAAAAATCTCCAAGTGATTTTCCTGGCTACATGTTTATTGCAGAACTTTTTCTTTAGACACTTTTAAATGAAAATTTTTACCATTAAATTTTTTTATATAGGTGAATTATCAAAAAGGTCAAAATTAAAAATAGCATCATGGGAACTATTTGGTTGTAACCTCAAAAGGAGGAGAAAAAAATATGTTTAAAATATGAAAATGAAGCTCATGAAGAAAGGAAGAAAAATTGCTCTACCCATGTCCCAGCCAAGTTGCAAGAGATATTATCTACTGGGGTGGAGACTTGCTTAAATACAGGCACACTTGGATTTAAGTCAAGCTGCAGCTCAGGCCAGCATGGAGGAAAAATGTTGCTTTAAGTGCATTAGGAGTTGGGTTTGGGCTGGCTTGTGGGGGAACTGGAGAAGGCAGCATCAGAGGCTGTTCATGAAAATAATCCTGTGAAGGATTTTTGATCCTCTTCTAATGGTGAGGGGGAAGAACTCTGGGTTCAGGGGGCTTGATTTGATATCCACACGTCAGGGCATGGGTGTCTGTTGGTGTGGGTAAGGACAGGATAGAGAGAAAGCTTTTCTGTGCTAAAATACCCGTGTGGATCTGGAGCAATGGGAGCAATTGGGACTGTGATGCAGTGGGAATTTGGAGGTGTCTTATTGGTATCTCCAGAGGTTTCCCATGCAGGCAGGGTGTCCTGGCCCTGCTCTGCATTCAGCTGGAGTCAGTAGCTGTAATAGCAATGCCAAGAGTTGCTAATTTTACTATTTTTCTGGCTCTTGCAAAAAGAGTTGATTGAGCTTTCCTAACCCTGTGAATGTACCTGACCTCCTCAGATTAAGAATTAACATGTTGAAATATTTTTTTTCCCATCCTATAAAGATTCTGTGCTTAATTTGGAAAGAAGGGGTGTGAGTTTGTTGGTGTCTGAAACTAGGACAAGGGGAAGGAAGCATACAGCCTGATTAGTGCCCCTGCTTATCCCCAGCCATTTTCTGTCATTCTGGTGGATTACTCAGGCTGTGATGATAGCCTGGCATGTTCTGGAGCACAGTACAAACTGCCTCTCTTTAGGTGCTCATAATTCACACTCCATTAGGATGTTGATGTAGGGAATGCTTGGCAGGATGTCAGGGCTTGCCAGGCATGATGAGATTGAGTTCATCTCATTAAACTGCATTCTGAAGTGACAATCCAGTATTTATATATATTTTTTTTTTCCTCAGCAGAAGCAGCAGCTTAGGAGAGCTTCAGGGCTTGCTCTGAACAGAGATAGCCCTGTAAAGAGGCCTGTGCTGCCCACCCTGACAGCTGACAGCTCAGTGTGTGCCAGTCTGTCACAGGTGTCAGGTATTCATGCAAGACTTGAAGCAGGAAGACTTCTCTTTTTCTCCTTTGAAGCTGAACAATGGAGTTTTTATTCATCTCAGAACTGATTCATGGCACACAAGTCTTAGTACGTGTCACAGAGAGTCAGCATCTGACTAAACAGACAAAAAAAATTATTTTTTTTTTAAACACTTCAGGAACAACAATGCAGTGACACAGTTTCAAGTGGAGTAGTTAATGTGCTGATTCTTAGAGTAGCTGAAAACAGGTAGGAGGTGAAATGGTCAATGCTTTAGCAGTCTGATGGGGTGCTGAGCTGAGACTCCCACTGCTGCTTTTTGCCCACAGATGTTCCAAAGACCAGTTGTTGGACTTGGGATCCTTCCTCACCTCAGCAGGTGATATTATCCAGATAGGTGCTTGATGTTTTCCCTTCATTTTCAGCCCCAAGCTGACCTGCTTTATCTTTTCTCAGGGGCCATCTTCATGGGGAGGAGAGATAGAAAAAACTCTTAGGGTGAAAACCAAAGGGTGAAGTTAGTGGCTGTGGAAAATGAAAGGGCTTGTGAGCCTATGTTTGAGCCAAGGGTAGAGAAGGCAGATTCAGCATGAACTGGAAGGAGATAGCTCCAGGCAAATCTCTGCAGGCAGTGGGGTTCTGTCCTGTCTCTGCTTTCTGCATGATCTGCAAAGTGCTCTGAAGGTTTCTTTGACTCTGCCAGATGGGTTTTTCTGTGTTCCCTTGCTGTAATTGCTAGTTCTTTGTGCTTCATAAATGCACGTTTGTATTTTGGAGTGAAGCAGGTGATTTGTGTGTTGAGGAGCCCAGGTGTGACTCCAGAGAGCAGAGTCTGCCCAGGTTGATGCCCCGCAGCATGTTTGCATGGCAGTTGTTCCATACTGCTACACTTGGGTAAGAAAAGCACTGGGACGCAGTCTCTTTGCTCAAGCTCGGACTAACTTTCTTGGAAAATACAAAATGCTATGTTTTCCAGAGCTTTGCAATAGGAACAAATGAAAGTAAGCATCCAAGTGATTTCCCTATCTGATTTTCCCCTGGCACCTCAAGCTGAAGTTTGGGAAAGGATAACAGCTACATGCTGTTTTACCAGACCCTTGGTGTCTTGGGTGGCCTGTCTTGGTGCTGTGTGTCCATGTGCTTTGGGTGCCACTGTGCTCTGTGCTTGGAAGACATTGGGTAATTTAGGAGCCAGGCTGATGGAGTTGAAATTCAGTCAATGCCTAATCTCAGGGCTAAATCAATACCAATTAATTCTAACGTACAGGAGGGTCTGTAGCACATGCATCACGCTGGTTTCATTTTGTGATAGTAGCAAACTGCAATGGAGGAGAAAATTGGAAACAAAGTGGGAAAGAGAAAGATGGTACCAAGTACCTGGGTGGAGGAAAAGGAAGTGACAAGAGAGGAGACAGTGTTGGGATAACAGTGAGAGGGGCATGCTCTGTCTCATCAATAAACATCTATTGTAGAATAATTCTGTGTAAGAGGAACAATTATATAATCATGACCTTGTGATGAGCTGTTGCAGGACTCACATAGGTTTTTCAAGACTTGCTGGCCTCTGAGCATGGAGAGCCCTGTCAGTAGCAGAGAGGAAGAGCTTTGAAGAGTTGTGCATGGGAGTGATGTAGAAGATGACATGAGAAGTGGTTACTCGTCCCTTGGGGGAGAGAAGGGAGCAGTGCTGCTCCTCCTTTTCCCATCCCCATGTTTTCAGGCAAATCCAGCTCTTCCACGGGAGTGCCACCAGCCTGGAGAAGAGCTGCCTCTTGGTGTGGTTGACAGCTGAAAGTTTATCTAAGAGAACTCTCCAAAAGGTGCTCTGCTCTGCACAGGGCACCTGCAGGATCACCTTGCTCCTCCTCATTCATTACTGGGCTGTCTGGAAGGAACTTCTGGTTGGCTGGTCTGACATCACTCAAAGATGAGGGGAAACATGATAATGAGATGTAATTAATAATGAACAAAATGATGGAATATAATTAATATTAATCGAGAAGAATATAGGGAAAATGGGTCCTGTGAGAATTTTTTTTTCCTCCAAGTTTTAGAAGACACAATATCTGGTTAAGTGTGGGAAGTATGTTAGGGTTTTGTCCTAGCACAATATGACCCTAAAAATGTGATTGGCATAAATGGATTAAAAACTTGCTTCACATATCAAAAAGCAGCTGTCAAGGAAGAGCCTCAAAGGCATGAGGGCTCCCTTGAAAGCCTGGCAGTGCTCCGTGTTTTCATTTGATTTGGAGCAAGCATGAATTTAAAGCTCACTTAGTTCACAGGCAATATGGACATTAGAAAGAGAGTAAATGGTATTGAGGGTGGGAGAGCTGTATAAAGCTGTCAGGAGTTTTGCTTGCTTTCTCTTCAAATAAAATTTGTTTTCTTACATATTTCTTAGTATAACGTTCTGTAAGGTTGTACCAGCAGGACAGGCAAGGGTCTGCACAGCCTCCAGGTGTGATGTGATCAGGAGCTTACTGTGATCTTGGGAGATGCCAGCAGAAGTAGTGAGAATGAGAGTACAAGCTGGTTTTTACCTCTGTATGCATTTCTGCACTAAAATGTAGACTCTAGTTCTGTTCTCAAAAGGGTGTTTTAAACCTGGGGAGATTGTTATTAAGATTCAAGCCAGGAGAAAAAAAATGCCAGAGCATGAGAGACATAGAGATCTCAATCTGTTTAACTTGTCAAAATAAGATTGAGAGATAACTCATCTGTACTGCAGAAAGGACTTTATAGTGAGAACATAAAGCAGCTCGGGGTGGAGAAGGGCACTAAAAAAACCTGATGTGTGAAAGCTGAAACCAGGCAAACTTAAGGCACATCTCTAAATGTCAGGTAGTAAAATAAACTGTGCAGGCAAATGGCAGATTCATCTCTCGATATCTTCCAACCCAGAGTAGATAGTGCTTTAGAAGATATTCTTTAGCCAAACATAAATTGTTTGGCTGAACAGAGCAAAATCAAAGCACCTGTCAACACTGAGAACTTGGCAGAGTGACTGCTGGGCCCTTCTGGTTGTTGGCGTCAGGGAGGTGCTGTGTATCTTCATCGTGGATATTTGACCAAAAAAATTCCTTTTTCCCAAGGTCAGCCTGAAGTAAAATCCTCTCTTAGTGATGTGTTGCACTGCAGGCTTGACTGACTGCTTAACCTCTGTTGTTTGCTGCTTAATTGGAAGAGGTGCAGGGAATGAATGTGGTGATGCTGCAGAAAATGTCGATGCTGCTCTTACTTGTTTCAGATACTGCTGACAAATTAAGACAAATGATTTTGCCAGGCAACGCCCACATAGATGCATATCATTTACCTTCTGATTGGCAAAGGTGTCAAAGCACAAAGATTTCAGGAAGGGGAGGAGGCACAGCCCCTATGCCATGCTCCACACTGACCAGAGAAGGTTAATGGTAGGGGACTGTTGCTTGTGAAATATTTCTGGCTCACAGGATGAGAGGTGCAGTGTCAACCATATTTATTTCCTTTCCAGGTGTGTTATCCCTGATCTGTCTTCTTCTTCCAGCTGATGGGAGTGGATAGTTTGAGAACCTGTATCTCCTTTCTGATGGCATCTCTGCTACTTAGGGTGGTCTTTTTCCCCTGTTTCAGTCATGTTTCTGGCTGCTGTGGTTTGGGAGCTTGCCTTTTTGGCAAAACAAATTATTCCCCTTCTGTTCAAAGGAAACTTTCTCAGTAGTTGCTGTGCATTTCTGCCTGGAAGAAGAGAGAGGAACAAAGGATTTTTGTCTTTTATTCCCATTGTCTTGTTTTACAGAGATTCTTGATCAAAATTTTGCCATTTTTCCCTTTCTTTTTTTATGTATTTTTTTCTTTTTTTTTTTTTCCTTCTTAATCTGCAAATGCAATCAGGACTACTAGAAAATTATGCACCCAGCAGTGGAAAGCTGTGCATGTGATGCTCTACAGCTGAACTTGCCCCGTGCCAGCTAAATCTCTGGTACAGTGCCCTGGTTCTCCCACAGTGCTGCCTTTCCCTGCCTTAGGGCCCTTCTGCTTTATTTCCCTGGCTTTCAGTCAGGAGATGGTCAATAGAATAGAGCAAGCACCTTGTGTTGCTCCAAACACTTGCTCTGTCCCAAGCCTCCCATTTTTTGCCAGCTGTGGATGAATAGTCTTTTAATTTTGAATTTCTCTGGGCACATCTCATTAGATTGGGGAAAGAAGTTTGGTTTTTTTGGTTTGTTTGGTTTTTTTTTTTAACGGATGTTGCATGGCTGGGCAATGGGGCATTTTTACTTTGTTTCCTACATTTATGTTATTTGATGCTTTGCCTCTGGCTGCCAGCAGATCTCTTGTGAGGACTAACCTCTGAGGGCAGGAGGATGAGTGCTCTGAGTGCACACATGAAGGAGGGATGGGCACTGGTGCGTGTGGGTGACTCAGGGATTGTTTGTGGAGGTGAATGCGAGATAAATGAAATGGACCATCAAGTCTGCCCACATGGCTGTGGGGTGTGCCCTCAGAGAAACCTACAAACCCCATGAGAGGCTCCGGTGAGCTGCACAAGGATAAAGAGTGTGCATCAAAGGGTACTCTGCACTGGTTGGGAGAATAGGCATGGCCATTTAACAAAGCTTCGCTTCTGTCAGTGCCCATATTGTTATTCTTGCCTGAAGGTTTGGATTTTGAAAGCACATGAGAAATATGTTTTACATTTGTGTAACTTCCTGATTTATACAGTGTGCTTCATGCATTGCTCTAGGCACACAAACAGTACAAGCTGTAGTTAATGTTAACCCAGAACCTGCAAATTCGATCCCCATAGCTCATAGGGACATGTGTACACAGGCTACACCATATGTGGGGACAGCAGCTGGTATGCAGCCCTGGGGCCACCACGTTTACCCAGTTGGAAAGCTCATGATAGTAGAGGAAAAGTAACTTTACAGTTGTATTTATAGGACAATTTTTTGTCTTTTCCTTTCCATGTAGATAAAATTGGAGAAGTGGGATAGGAAGCATTTCTGATATCTTACCAATTTTTTTTTTTCCCCTCTTCACACCAAGATCTAAAGAAAAGTATTTTAGGTCAAGCAGTCTGCTACAAATAACAGAGTGTATTTTAGGCAGGTTATTACAGATACCCTCATATTTCCAAAGTAGTTCAGAAAGTGATTCATGAGAAGTTCCACCTGAATATGAGGAAGAACTTCTTCACTGTGTGGGTGCACTGAAACAGGCTGCCCAGAAAGTTGTGGAGTCGCCCTTACTGGAGATATTTAAGAACCATCCTGATGCAGTCCTGTGCAGTGTGCTCTAGGATGACCCTGTTCCAGCAGGGAGGATGGATCAGATGACCCACTGTGGTTGCTGCCAACTTTACCCACCCTGTGTTTCTTTGAAAGATTTGCTTTCTTTAATATTTGGCGATCCTGAGTTCTCCAGACTCAGTAGCTGTGTCGTTTCTCCTCTGGAGGTGTTACTCAAAAAAGCTGGAAGGTTTCTGAGAGCACTGTGGGTCAGAGGTTTGTTGCCTGAATCCAGGGTAATGACTGTGCATCTTTAGAGGCTTTAGATAATTTTGCTGTGTTCAGAAAACTTGTAGCAGATGTGTTTTAGGATGAGTGCTCTATGTGGGATGAAATGTGGAGCTTCCTAACACCAGCTACAGCAATTAATAGTAATGGTATTCATTACATATTCATTACATAACATGATTTGTTCTGAGAAACAGACTGCTTGAGATGGAGGATGAAAATAGCAGCTGTTAATTTCAGAGGGCTGAGCCTCTGAAGACTGTACCCAGGAGGAACCAGAATTTACCTAATTCCCTCTATGCTGTGGCTGAGGGCGTCTACCAAGGGGAATAGTCCTCTCCAGGGTTTTCCACTGCTGGTGCCTTTCCAGTGCCACCAGGGAACATTTTGGCTGTGCCCAACTATTCCCCTGTGGCTGGTCTGGAAGGGTTCCTTTCAGAACACCTCTGGTGCTGCCTGGCCATTTCCTCCCCTCTGCTCACTCAGTGCCCACCAGGACTTGCCACTCTTTGTGCAGTTCCACACAACCCGAGGCAGCAACATGGGATTTGGGAAGGGCCTGGAGGCATCAGGCTGTGGACCTCAGCTGTGCCTGTGGTTGCTGCTGCTGTGTTCCCTGCCTGGGTGGCTCTGGGTGTAGCCAGCTGGTGTGGCTTCCTGCTCAGTGGATGATTAATTGGTACAAATGGTTGGAGTAGGTAGGGAGGGTGTGCATGCTCTGAGTATCTGCTGAGCCTGGCGTGGTGTGTATGTTCCAGAGGTGACATGGGAGCTGCTGCTGAAGCCGGGCTGAGGAAGGCAAACCTTGTGTGACAGATGCCAGCCTGGTCTTCCAAAAGACCTTCTCTGCTTCTCCTTGTCTCTGTCAGTGCAGAAGGCTCTGGGAATAGAGGCTGACTGCCTTTTCTCCCCTTGTGTTCCTAGATGGTGATGGTCGGAGACTGAAAGGAGCCATCCAGAGGAGCACAGAAACTGGGCTGGCTGTGGAAATGCCCAGCAGGACCGTCCGTCAAGCCAGCCACGAGTCCATCGAGGACAGCATGAACAGCTATGGATCAGAGGGAAAGTAAGTCATCAAAAGGGAGCTGGGGAATCACTCCTGGGATGCACTGTCCCTGTACCTATTAATTTCATTCCAGCATGTTGATGATGTGTTTTTCTGACTTGCCTATGCTGGAGGTGTACTGCCCATCCAATTAGAGCAGATCTCTCTGTCTGCATAGCTGGCACATCCTCAGCTGTTTATATACTTCTTTAGTGTCCTCATTACTCTGAGCTGAAGCAGATACCCATTACTTTTAACCGCTTTGCCTTTGGATGAGTAATTCAGGGTCAATAGCAGAGGCTCATTACTGCTCGTAAATTATAAGCCAGTAGTTTTTAATGTTGCACAATAGTTGTCCATTTTCCCTGTTTCAAAATAGCCCTTTGGTTTGGGGAGGTGGAAGTTTGAAGGTGCTGAAAAGGGTGAAAGTAATAAAATACATGATAGCATAGCAAAATTCTGATAGTCAAAATAGATATTTTGGAGCCTGCATGTACTTCGGTAAAAACTTTATTTTGTTTCATCTGAGTTACAGTGTCCTAAAAGAATGTGTTACAGAAAAAATTTTCAACCCCAAGAGAAGTTACAACAGCAGTTCATACCTGAATGCAAAGCAGGGGATCTTTAGGCCAGAACTTTGGGATCTGACTTGTCTCCAATTCTGGTTTTTCTATTTCCATTACTTGAAGCCATACATGGAAATTTAATAATTTTACTAAGATGACTGTTCATGGGAATCTTTGGAAGCAAAAAACCCACAATATTTAAAGAAGAAGGCAGTACATACCATTCAATTTTGTGCTTTCTACACAATACCATTTTGTGTAATACCAATTACAATACCATTTTGTGCTTTCTAGGTGTGAGGCCAAAATGTTTCTATACCTGAAAGTTGTTCTGTTTAAGCCAAGGACCACACGGGCATCACTCTGTATGCTCTCACTAGTCCTTTGTGAGATTCCAAGTACACTGTACAGCTAAAATGCTGAGATTGTCCAAAGGCACTCTCAATTAATGTGGTTCTGGTGTTAAATAAGTAACAGGCTGTAAATTAAGAGAGACTTTCTTTAGCTTTAGAAGTAGGCTAATCCTGGAAAGGCATCATAGATCTGTGCTGAAGGTTCAAAATAGTAATGAGGCACAGACTGTGATAGCAATCTTGTCACTCCAAAGCTGTGATGTACCTTATCTCTTCTGTGAGCTGCTGTCTCCAGGGAAATATTCCTGCTACACCAGCACAGTCCTGTGGCTTGGAGTTCTGCCTCTGCTACTAGATGCAGAGGAATAGTGATTAAGTTCAGTCCCTGGGCAAGGAGGAGCAAGAATCTGCTTCCATGCAGAGCAAAATTCTTCCCTTTTTGTATTTTCATAGCCTACCCTCCTGGGAAAGGGATGTAATTCCCTGAATGGTCTGTGTCCTCTCACTGCATACACCAGCTGCTTTGTTGGGCTTTCGTGGAGGGGGAGTATTTCTGCCAACAAACTACTGCCCCCCTACAAGTGCTGTGTCACCCTGAAGGCAGGTGACATGTAGGTATCAGCTTGACAGAAAAAGGAAAAGCCTGTCTTGCAATCCAATTGTCTTTATTAGAACAAGCCTAACGCTCAGTGTTCCAACCTTGAACGCTGCCAGAACATCCTTGCCAGCACCTCGGCTAGGAACGGGGTAGTTTCTTCTCTTCCCTGAAAAGTGTGATTAAGTGGTTCCTGGATGCTTTGTTCCTAGGTGGGATAATTAATCTCTCTTCTGGGAACCCGGTGGGAATTGCAGCTATCTGTCTGAGCCACAAGTGATAAGCAAACAGGGCTGAGAGTACAAAGAGCTAAGAGGGCTCAATTCTCTTGAAACATGGTGGGAGGGGAGTTTCTCTGCTTTCTTTTCCTGCAGCAAAGAATTGAATTGTTTGGGGAATAGCTTTGAGGAACAGAAATGTGTTCTCCTAAATCAGATTTCTCTTGACCTCTCTCGTTTGCTGTAGCTGTCTTCCCAGAGAGGCAGAATGAAGATTCATATGTCTCTGTTAGCTGTGGCGAGTTGATTTTCTTTCTAATAAAAGCTGGGTTTCTGACTGGTGCAGATACTCCCAAGTCAGAGAATTTTCACCGGTGACTGTCAAACCTCTGGTTTTCAGCAAGGCAATGCTGTTCTACTTCTTTCCATCCTTGCATCTTCTTGGTGTGTTCACACCTGGAAGAAGATGGATTCAAAACATCTCCCCGTGTTTTTATAATCCTTATCAGTTTAAGGACTAAAAAGACAGCTTCCAAGGGTGGCTGAAGCGATCAAAGATTTAGTGAAACTTTTCTGCAGCAGACCTAAATATCTGCCCTCAGCCATACAAACTGCTTTTAGAAAGTGTTGCTCACTGACTGCTTTTTCATGTTTGTTGCAGGGAGCTGGTGGCAGCTGCCACATCTGCTCTGTGCTAATGCAAGGTATCACAGTCAAAGAATATTCTGAAGTGCATGGTTTTGAGCAGTGCTGCTTTCATGTGAACACCAGGGTGCATAAAGTCCAGATTTTTGTTTCATGGAGAGGCTTATTATGCAGGGATATACCTCTGAGGTATGCTAGGCCTTCTTTTGAGTACTCCTTTTACCTGAAGATGAAGTACACAGGGGACTAGCTGGGCTAAATGATGCATCTCCTGGAATTAAAGCTCATACAGCATGCCAAGAAACGCTGATGTTGTCAACACACTGCCTCATGTAAATTTTTTCAAGACAAAATGCCCTCCAACCTTCTTATCCAGATTTTCTATTGCACAGTGGTCGTGTGCTAGTACAGGAAATTAATATAATAAAACTCAATGTGAGACTTTGTAGAAGGAGTAGTAAATGTTTACTCTGAACAAAACTGTTTTCAGCCATTCTTGTGTCCAGGTTTCATTCCCTCGAGCTCTCACCACCCCATGCAGGCACCAAACCTCATGAATCCAGGTGCTGGAGCCAGGCTGGGTTGTGTGCTGCAGAGAGGACATGGGACACCATCTGTCAAGCCCTCGCTGTGTCTGCTGAATTGTTCTTCACAACAGACTGGCTCTTAGACTGTGTTTTTCTTACACTTTCTAGGACTTGCTATTTTGGAGTGATCTTTCACCTCAGGATCTTGCTCTTTTTCACCTCTGTAGATCTCAAGCAGCACTGTCACCTTTTTGTTCCCTTTTTCGGGAGATCTTTATGGCTACAGTCTGCCCTCAAACAGGGTATGGAAGTGATGTGCTTTCTAACCTTGTTGTCTGTCCTTCCCCTGTCATTGGAGAACAGATCTGCTGCTGCCAGGTTGTGCTTTCACATACACAGATGTTTCCATTCATAATTCATCCGGAACAATCTTAGCACTGGTTACAAATCTCTACAGCAGTGAATATTTTCTTCTAAATCTATTCTTAAAGATTTGCTTGAGAAAACAGTTGCCCACTGTAGTAAGTGCCTGTGGGGTAGTCTCAGGACACCAGGATTGCTGCAAGGATACAATTCCGAATTTAGGAATAACTCACAAACAGCCCTGTGAGATTCAGCAGAATCTCAGCTCCATCCTGGCTCTTGCACGATCTACATCTTGTTTTGGCTGGGTTTTGCTGCAGCTGCACGAGACCATGTACAGCATTCAGAAAGCAGTAGATTCTGGACTTGCATATAACTTGTTCCTGCCAAACACTTCTCTTCCTGAAAACAGAGCAGAAAGATAAAAATGGACCTGGAACAAAAGCCTGCTAGCTGCCATCGTGCCTAGTGAGTGGTACTCACAGCATTTTTGTTCTTGCTGGCTACTGCTGAGATGATTAAGTTCTGGAGAGATCAGGTGATTTTTACCTTAGAAAGGCACAGCAGGTGGTGACTAACAAAGACGTGGAGGATTGTTCTCATGTTATCAGAGATGAGTGTGCAGGTCCAGCAAGGAAGCATCCTGTTGTTAGCCATCTCACCTCTCTTCTCCATGGTGAGGGCAGTGCTGCCTGAGCTCTGCCCTGTTGTGCCCCGGGCAGGAGGCAGGGCACAGCCTGGCACAAGTGCCACCAGCATCTCACACCTCTTGGCTTCCTTCTCTCTCTGGTACCAGTTCTCCTACTGGGCTGGTGTGAGCCACCACTGGGACTCAGGCTTGGGGAGCTGCCTGCCCTTCTCTGTGGAACAATAATTAACAGGAAGCAGGAGAAAATACTAGCCTAGGTTGTGACCACATGGCCACCTGAAAATTCACCTCCCTTCACCAGAAATTATCCATAAACATTCAAGAATGACTAAAAGATTTGATTCCTGGATGCCCCATTCAGGAGATTCACATTGCAGCTATTCCCTGTTTGGGGTTTTTTTTGGGTTTTTTTTGTTTTGACTTCCAAAACCAGGAGACTTCTAGATGCTTTTATAACACATTATCTTCAGGCCTCTTTTTATCTGAGTCATTTAGAAAAAATATAATGAAACATGTTGTTAATATCAGCTCAGGCTGTAAGAAATTGGTGTCTTTTGAGATGGAAACCAGAAAAGGCATGGAGATTATTTCTGAAATATATCAAGAAATTCCTTAACTTATTCAGCAACAGCACATCCTTTTGTGCTGGCAAAGCTTGACCAGCACAGCTCAGAAAGGATGTGACCTTGAGAGCTGTAGTTACAGCAGGAAATTCAGTGAATCCCACCTTCAGCAACCTCTTGGGAACAGACAGAATTGCTCACTGAAGACAGGTAGCTATCTTTTATTCAGTGCATCTGAGATGACTAGTGATTGCTAAAAATGGAGCTAGCCTGGCAAGGTGGGGAGGGGAGTGGGGGAGGTCTTTGTACAGAATTCACTGTATAGTTTTTATAGCACTGTTTCAGTGGCAGAATTCATACAGCAGAAGGAACGGGATACGCGAGCGGAGTACAATGTGTTACAGCACATAAGACAGCACGTCACAGTGCTAAAAATGCTCCAGAAAGTGGAGTGGTCCAGGGAGAAACAGAGCTTGTTGAGAGGCAGAGTTGGAGATCTTGCCTGGCAGAGGAGAGGTGTGCAGGTGGTGGGGTTAGGGTGGGTTTGGGTCCTGCAGGGATAGATTGTCATGGAAGACCTTCCCAGCCAAAGTGAAGGCTCCTGCAGCGTTCACATCGACTTTGACAGCTTAAGGGGCTCTGTGCCCATTTCCTGGACAGTGTAGTTGGATGTATATTCCTCGTGCACACCATAAATATTTGAAAGATAGGACATTGGCAAGTTCTGCCTTCCTCCTTAGCTGATAGATATCTGCTTGGCTCCTGCCTGTGAGATGCGATTTAAAAGACGTTAGCATGCAATATGGATGAGAGTGATTGTTGCACAGAATATTACTGCTCCCTGAAATTGGAGTTCTGATGGGGGTTTTTTAATGCTCAAATAAAATAACTGTCAAATATGTTATCAGTCTCAGAGGAGACTTCCCCCTCCCCATTTCTTCTGTCTGAAGGAATGTGTTGCTGTCCCTGTTTTCTAAGATAGAGCTGGAGAGTTTAGCTCCATGTTAGATGTAGATGTGTGGTGTATCTGTTAGTTCAGCTGTGCAACTCAAACCACTGAGATGCATGGCTGTGTTTAGGCAACTTGCTTATTAATTGCAAGTTTGTGCCATGAGAGGACTTAAAAAAAAAAGACTTGTTTGTTTACAAGAGCAGAACCATAATTTCTGAATTCTGGGCCCAGACACATCCCATGCACATACCAGACACAGTGGAGCAGCTCTTTAAGAATGTATCACCTCTGGAGACTTGAAATGATGGCAAAGAGGTGTTTGTGTGAATAGTGTAAATGAATCCATGAAAAGAACAAGACAAAATGTTATCTTCTGAAAATAGCTGTTGTCTGGGTGTGCCAGGGGGTGGCTGTGTTGAAGCTGTCTGGCCTCACCACCTCACTGAACCATCAGCAGTGGAGTTCTGTGGGAGTCAAGGTGTGCAACTTGTGAAACACAGAGACAGGAACAGGGGTTTGGTTCAAGGGAGAGGACACAAAATTCCCTTCTCCTAAGAGAGCTCCTGGACCAAAGGATGTTACACCCAGCCTGTGAAGGGAGGAGATGAATGCCTCACTTTGTATTTCTTCTGCACAGGCACAGCAGCAAGTATGTGGCCATTACACATTAGTACAATCAGGACCACTCTCTAAGTCTTGTAAGAATTATAAAAAAGTATGGTATCAAGAGGAAAAGAAAGGGAATATGTTGCCTGTTTTTCAAATTGATAATTCACAAATGGTGTTCAGGACTGATGTGTAAAGATGAAGGACTGGAAAGAGATTTGGAAGGAAAAAGTAAAACAGTGCACAGGAATAAACTCTTAGGAAGGATTTTAAGGAAAGGTTAGAAAAAGCAGCTGTCATGGATGGTGTAAATAAGGCTGCTCTGGCCTTGGGACCTGGCTGTGGACTGGCTGACCTGTGGAGATGCATTCTGACCATATTTCCTGTGAGTATTACAAGATTTTGACAAGCTGATTCTGAAAACACTCACAACAGCATAATGGGATACCTGGCCTACAGAGTCCCAGAAGCAATTTAAAAATAGATTTAGAAAAGAGGTCAGACAAACTCCGCACGGACAGGAAAAGAAATTAATGATACATTTTCCCTAACTGTGTCTGCCTTTGCACACTCTGCATGCTAATCTGTAGCCACCAGCGGGCGGGAGTGCTGAAGGGACTGAGCAGAGCCACATATGCTGGGTGAGAGGGATCAGCACAGCTGCTCTGCGTTTTCTTCACAGCATTTTGCATTGAAATCAGTGTTGTCCTCTAGACACTCAAATCCTGGTCAGTTTACAAGCAAACTCTGAAAAGCTGGTTCTCCATCCAGCCGTATATAAGGAGCAGCTGCTGTGCCATGAAGGAAGCGATTGCATGATTTGCACACAGAGGAGAAGGACATGGGTCTGTGCAAGGAGTAGGTCAGGAAATGCTGCTACCCTGAAAAAGCAGAGAAACAAGCAGCTGGCAAGGAGCCTTTAAGCCACTCTTAAATTACTCTACAGAGGACAGATTTCATACACCCTGACCTACAGCATGCAGCACAAGAACACAGACTTCAGAGGCTGCACAGATTTCCTAAATAATCAGGATTAGGAATGTTGTGTTTAAAAGAAGGTCTGGGCAGTTTCAGCCCCAGTGTGAGCACACAGCTTCTAAGATCTATAGAATGTAGAGTATGCTGAATTAGAAGGGACCCACCAGGATCCTCGAGTCCAGCTCCTGGCCCTGCACAGGACACCCCAGGAATCCCACCCTGTGCCTGAGAGTGGTGTCCAAACGCTTCTGGAACTCAGTGCTGTCACCACTGCCCTGGGGAGCCTGTTCCAGTGCCCGACCACCCTCTGCGTGAAAATCCTTTTTCTAATATCCAGCCTAAACCTCCCCTGGCTCAGCTTTATACGGTTTCCTCAGGACCTGTCGCTGGTCATGAGAAGGAAGAGATCAGTGCCTGCCCCTCTGCTCCACTCATGAGGATGCTGAAGACCACAGTGGAGTCTCTCCTCAGTCTCCTCCAGGATGAGCAAACCAGGTTACCTCCAGTGTTTTCCATAAGGCTTCTCCTCCAGCCCCATCACCATCCTGATGGCCGTTGAACTCTCTCTAAGAGCTCAATGTCTTTTTTTTTTTTTATTGTGGTGCCAAAACTGCCACTAGGACTCAAGATGAGGCTGCACCAGTGCAGAGCAGGGCAGGACAATCCCCTCCCTTGCTGGAGATGCTGTGCCTGATGCCCCCAGGGCAGGGTTGGCCCTCCTGGCTGCCAGGGCACTGCTGATCATATTCAACTTGCCATCAACCAGGAATCTCAGGTCCCTTATTCTCAGCGCTGCTCTCCAGCCTCTCGTTCCCCAGTCTGTACACACAACCAGTTTTATTCTGCATATAAACATGTCACAAAAAGACAGAAATGGTTTATGGGCTCGGTCATCTGTGCCATACAGCAGGGGTGGTGGTTGGTACCCGCTCTGCATGGGGACAGCGTGCGGGAGCTGCCAGCGCTGCTGCGGGCTCTTGTCTCCCTCTCGCGGCTGTCCCTGCGCTCCCTGCTGTCACAAGGTGTGTCCCTGCTGCCATGCCTGCAGGGCGGGGACACGGCTGTGCCTGCTGGCTCTTGTGCCAGGGACAGTTCGGGCACAGCAATGCTTGTTTGATGCATTTGGCTGGAATGGCGTTTGCGTGCTGAGCCGTGGTGGGAGCTGGTACCTGTGCAGGCAAGGGTTGATGTTCATGCAGGTTTCTGCTGCACTGGTGGGCTCAGAGATCCCAGGATCAATAGTATTCAGTATCATCTTTCTGCTGTCCCTGCTCTGCCTCCTTGCCTACAGCTGAAGACCGTGGTCTGAGCATCCTCCAGCAAAATGTCCTTCATTTGTCCTTGACACGCTGGAGGCATCACTGACCTCCCTGTGCTCTCCCTCTGCCTTCCAGCCAATAACAGCATTGCACTGAACTTCGGCCAATTCCACAGCAAACCCATAATCTTTAACTCCGTTAAAATCATTCCCGTTTGGCTGTGGCAAAGCAGAGCCCTTAAATCATGATTAGTGAAAGCAAAGGGCCAGAGAAGAGATAATTAATTTTGCTTTGCTGTTCAAAGGCTGCGCTGCCCTGGCTCAGTGGAGGATTTGTGCCCTTTAGACAAAAGGCTGACAAGTGTCACCTGTTAATCTTCTCTGTGTGCAGCTCTTTACAGCGTGAGATGGTCCTGTCACAGGACCCTGCTGGCTCTGACAGCTGCTATTTGCAAGTCAGCTGCAAAACGCTCCCTCTTTATTCCTCCGGCTATTTTTAGCATTTCTCTTTAGATGCAACAAAAAAAAGACATCTCCTATCCGTGATAACCGAGTTGTAGTGATTGTTCCCCTTAAGGGAGAGACATGTTGGGCAATGGGAGGGAAAGGGCTTTCCAGGATCGCTCCAGTGTGTGTGAAACATCTGCTGGCTGTCACCCGAGGTGGAGACACCACTGTCACCTGTGGCAGATCCCTTCAGGAGCCTGTCTCCAGCACATCCTGTGTGGTGGTTCATCCGGAGAGCTGGTTTCTGGATCAAGGACAGGTCAGAACAGCTCAGTGTATGCAAAGGGGAGGTAGGAAAAGTCTGCTGAGCCTGCAGCATGCTCCAGAGTGACAGGGAGGGGCTCTTGGGAGCATCGGGGCTGCATTTAAGGAGTTGAAGGAAGTTACAGTGCTCCCTGGAGCTCTTTTTCTCCTTCTCTAACTGCAGAAAAAACAAGGGAGAGAATGGGGAGAGCCTGTCCCACCAATCTCACAGTACATATCCCCCCTCACCTCACCCTCCCAGCTTCTCTCAGCATTTGACAGACAGCTCACTAAGCTGGATTTGAGCATCTGAAATTTGGTCTATTCTGTTAAATGGTTCCTGCTGGTTTTAATTCACATTTGTACTAAATTTCTGCTGTTTTATTTTCCCCTTCCCTCTCCCCTCAAGGGAGAAGCAGTAGCTTTCTTGGAGATAGCTTATGATTTTTCCAGACAGAAATTGTTTCCATTCCAGGGTTATTGGCAATACCCAAATATATGTCCAGGAATTGGTCAAAGCCAAGATTTAGAGCTGCTGCTTCTAGTGTCTAATAAAGCAGCACTCCAAAAGGTCAGCCTCTGTGCAACGTAGCAGCCAGTTCTACCAGTTAATGGCATAATCTATTATAGAAGTAATTCCCTGTGTCTTCCCTTCCCAGTCAAATATAACAACAGTGGGGAACATTAACTGTCTAATCTAATACTGAGTTTCTTATAGTGCTAGTAAACCCATTAACTAGGGCTGTTATCCAGACTGATGGAGCCTTGACCTTGGCCTGTGTTTCTAAGTGAGCTTTGCTATTCCCCTTGGGATCAGCAGCTGCATTCCAGAAGCAGCTCCACTGCCCTCCTTGTGTGTGTGTCTGTGCTGGTGGCCCAGCCTGGGTGTCCCTGCAGCAGTGTCCTGCCCTCTCACTGTAGTTTGCACTGCAGAGCATTCATTGTTTCAAGGTCATCCAGAGCTCTCTGACTTCTGAATTTATGGAGGATAGCAGCAGCCTTTACTTTGCTGTAAACACTTCCAGTTGCTGTTGGTTCACCTTTAGCCCAACTGCTCTTGTTCTTGTGCTTTTTAACACTGTCCTTCATACTCTGCTGCTTTTTTCCTCTATATCATTGATGCAGGCTGCAGCATCATCTGCTCTGTTAGCAGGTGCTTTTACTTTCTCCTGAGCTGCCCCAGCTGCTGGGCAGAGCCTTTGCTAGCAGAATTCATAGATAGCATCACATAACAGCTTGGAAGGGACCTTAAATATCATCTGGTTCCAGCCCTGTGGCCATGGACAGGGACACCTCCTGCTAGACCAGAGGAGAGGTGGGCTGGTGTGAGTGCCTTCTCTCCGCACAGGTGTAGTGCAGAGGAATCCTTGGCATCAGCCTTTGATGTGGTTCTCTCCCTGGCAGGTAAGAGGCAGTGGTTCAGTGAATTGTTTTGAGTATTCAGGGGCCAGAGGGGTTTCTCTTCTTTGCTGTCCTGCAGCATGTGGGGTTTCTGTGGGTTGTGTCTCCTCTGCAGTAACATGGCTGGACTTTTCCCCTAGAGAGAAATTGTTCCAGGACCTGGTTCTGGGTGTGCTGTGAACTCTCATAGCCCTCAGCTGCACTCAGTCCTGGGCTTCCCCTCCTCTATCCAGGTCCTCAGCATCTTGTTAATTAGCCCAAGCATCTGTTCTGAGCACAGCAGTTAACATTTCCCTGAACGACTGTGAGTTGTCTTGCCAGATTGTTATTTACGTGCTCCTTCAGGTCACACACTCCCCAGGGCAGGAGAGAGACCCGAGTTTGGCCCATTTGTCTTGCACGAGTTGAAGAGAATAAAGAAAACATTTACCTTCTGGCTGATGGTCCATTCATCTCTTGCTGAATCTTATGTCTGTCAGATCTCCTTTTTCCTGCACTATTTTGAGTTCTCTAGGCACTAGTTTTCATCCTTTTTTGACTCTCTGTGTGCAGCCCAAAATGCCTGAGCCAGCAGGGTCATGAGTCTCGCTGGTCCTCGTGTGCACCAGGACTCATTTCTTCCCTCCTTGTATGGGCAAATCACGAGCCTGATAAAGCCTGTCTGGCTCTGGGCTCCCTCTTCCTCTGCTTCCCCCATCCCATGTCCCTGCAGATTTTTCAGCCCTGGGGCTCTCTCTCTCTCTCTCTCTCTGTGCACAGTTTATCCTGGGGAGCCAGGCCACAAATCCAGCAACTCTGCCCTGGTCCCAGAGACAGCTGCCACAGTGGGGCTGACAGATGCCAGAGGGGTGGTGGGGCAGGAATTGTGTGCCCACAGAGAGCAGAGTGTGGCCCTGGACATTGGGGATCCACCTTGTGCTGCTTAAGAGTTGGTGACACAGGAACCTGAGAGAAATGTTAAGCCTTCTCTGCAACGAATGCCAAATGAATGCTGCTGTCTCTGTTGTATCTCAAAATATCACCTGGAGTGTTGGTGCAAACAGTGGATGCAGTGTGAAAAAAACACTGAACTGAGGAAAATACACCCAAGCAGAGCCCCTCCCAAGCCTGTCACCCAGGATGCCGAGACTCACTCATCCCTTTTCACAAAGGTGACATTCATAAAGAGCTCAAGGGCAGGTTTTTCCATGCTGATGGCTCAGCAGCTCTCCCTGTGTAACATCAATAACCAGGTTTCTCAAAGAGCCAGGTCAGTGTACAAGGGAGGTGCAGCATTCTGTGGAAAAGCAGTGCCATTTATTGCAGCACCCCTGTCACAGGGAGGTAAGCCACCCCATGAACCCGTGCTAGTGACAGGTCCTCTTCAGTCCCCATGTGTGGTGAGATGCTGAGGTGTGTGTGCTGGCATCCTCCTTCTCTGTCAGAACAAATAAATATTCCCGTGGGGCTGAGAGCAGATCTGCAAATAGCTAATGAGAGCTGAAATCCCAACCTGAAATTAACACACTGCTGGTTGAATGGGGTTGGAAAAAGAATTTCTTTTCTTTTTAATATCTTTTAAATGTAACTGGCTTGCAGGGGGCATCACCAAGTCTTTGTGTCTGACTCAGCTGTGTGAGAGCCTGCGGTCCCCAGCCCACCCTGCAGGCAGGGCTCCTCTCTGCCGTCACTTGTGCCCAACGTGCAGCCTCCTCACAGCATCCTTTGTGAGAAACAGATTTGGGGAACAGGGGGCTGTGTCATTCTGTGGGTAATTGCCCACCTTCAAGGAAGTCTGGAGAAGTGGAGGAGGTTTGTAATTGTGCCTGACTTTGGCATGCAGCAGGCAGAGAGCAGCACCCAGCACAGCAGCGTGGGTATCCAGGCACAAAGCTCCTGACGTGTCTCAGCAGCTGTGTCATGGCTTGGCAGATGTCTGTGGGACAAATGTAGGTGTCAAATGCTGGCCTCAAGCCTCCTCCTTTCCATTTGCAGCAAGTTCATCTATAACCTCCAAAACAGCTGCGTAAATCAGGGTACAACTGGGTAAATCTTGATCTGTATCAGTGTGCCACAGAGTTCGACGCTTACGTGTTGCTACACACGAGTCCTAGTGCAGTGAGCAGCACCTGTAGCTTGCTGTGGACCAGCCTCGGTGCCTGATGATGAGATTTGGAGGCTCTGTCTTCCCAACAGCTTTTGTTTTGCTGTGGTGACTGTGGCAGAGACGCTGCTGGTGTTTGAAGATGTTGTCCTCATAGCCTTGCCACAAAAATTCAAAGAATCACAGAATTTCTAGGTTGGAAGAGACCTTCAAGATCATTGAGTCCAACCCATGCTCTGACACCTCAACCAGACCAGCAAGTGCCACATCCAGTCTTCTTTTAAACACATCCAGGGATGGTGACTCCACCACCTCCCTGGGCAAGCTATTCCAGTGCTTTATAACTCTTTCCATAAAAAACTTTTTCCTATATCCATACCATATCCAACCTATATTTCCCTTGGCACAGCTTGAGACTGTGTCCTCTCGTTCTGTCCGTTGTTGCCTGGAGAAAGAGACCAACCCCCAGCTGACCACAACAACCCTTCAGGAAGTTGTAGAGAGTGATAAAGTCACCTCTGAGTCTCCTTCTCTCCAGGCTAAACAACCCCAGGTCCCTCAGTCTTTCTTCATATGGCTTGTATTGTATTCAGGTGCTCTTTGTGACTACAGTCACGGAAGCAGATATGAAAACCACCGAGGTCCAGACAGGGTGGAGGCTTCTGGTGGTGAGCCGTAGGAAATGGGACCCTCTAATCAAAAAGGAGATACGTTGCTCTCTGTGTGTGGTAAATAAATGGGGAATTGAGTAACAAAGGGATTGATGCTTGCCCTCCTCATCTCATGTGTAGCTACTGCTCTAGATGGATTATTTTTTCCCTAGAAATGAGGATTGGGAAGGGATGGCTACCAAGAGTCATCCTATAAGCTATTCTAGGAACCTGTTACTTGAAGAGGTGACAAGCCACATATGAGCCTGAGATAGCACAGATTTACCTTCGAGAAAATTAGTTACAGCTAAATGAATGTAGACCAGCTGCTAACTACAGCTATTATTGGGATTCTTGGATGAGGGAAAAAATTTTAAATGGATTCCATGCAATTAAGCTGGAATGGTAGAAACCATTGAGTTTTGCTCAAAAAAAGGCTTCCATAGATGTCATTCATTTCAAAGTTGTATTAAATCTGGTTCTTTAGTTACTGAGTTGCTTTAAAATGAAGATTAACCACTTGCCAAAATAATTTTCTTCTGCAGCTTGAATTTCAGTGGAGTCCATCTGGCATCTGCTGGGCAGTTTAGTGACTTCCTGGGGAGCATGGGCCCTGCACAGTTTGTTGGCCGTCAGACCTTGGCCACCACCTCAATGGGTAAGGAACGCAGGGGAGTTGGGTGGCTTTAATTGAGACTTGAACAGACAGCTCCTAAGCCACCTAATAATGTGTCCAGCATCTGCTGATCTAACACTGTCCTGCTCCATTTCTCTGTTAAATTGAGTGAGCTTGGCTGAAAGGTTTTGCTGACTGCAGCAAATGTGGCATTAGGAGGAGAGCAGCAGCTTTGTGTTTTTCTTCCTTAGCTCTGAAACGCATAGGCTAAGTGAAATGCAGCTGAGATCCTGAAAATGCATCCTGTGGGGTTTTTCTTTGTCTCTAAGGCCCACCAGATTCTCTGTAAGAATTTTGTTATAGTCCATCATAATTGTGTTTTCCAAAGCAGCCTGGAGTCCTAGGCTCCTCCATTTGGGAGAGATGAAAAGCTTGCTGCCACAAAGAGTAGGAGACTGAGCCACCAAAACCATTTTAGAGGGCTCTCAGTCGAGTTTGCCTTTGAAATGTGGCCTGGAATCACTGTGGAGCTGCTCCAGAGTAGTACAGGAAGAAATCAGGCACATACAGTTTGTTACAGCTTGTGCAGGAGAGACATGAAGATTGTTTTTTAAACATTTTTGTAACCCAAAGATGTAATATTCTGAAAGTCTTCTATATATTTTGACATTTTGGTTCAGGGGATGTGGAAATTGGCTTGCAAGAGCGAAATGGGCAGCTTGAAGTGGATATCATTCAGGCTCGAGGACTGACACCAAAACCCGGCTCCAAAACACTGCCAGGTAGGATTCTTTGATCTCCTGAAGTACTTCCCTGAGCCCCAGCCTCCCCCAATGCTTGTGAATAGGGAAAATTTGAATTTTCTCTTGGCAGGACTAAGCAGCCTGTGTGTGGTACTCAAAACAAGGCTGCTTGGGCAAATCTTTTCCCTGCTGTTACAGCCTTCTTTAGAAAGACCTGAGACATTGCACTCTGTCTTTTCTAAAGTGAACATGAAGATTTTCTTCATATTTGACTATGCTTCTTTTTTCCAGCTGCTTACATCAAGGCTTACCTGCTAGAGAATGGCGTGTGCATTGCGAAAAAGAAGACAAAAGTGGCTCGCAAGTCATTAGACCCTTTGTACAATCAGGTGTTACTGTTTGCTGAGAGTCCCCAGGGCAAAGTATTGCAGGTAAGATGAGCAAGTCTCAGGTCTGCCCCTCTCTCTCTTCCACCTCTCATGGAAGATACTAAGTCCTGTCATGCTGGTTAATTAACAAAGATGAGAAAAAGCCAATGTTTTCAGCAAACCGAATGCACTCCATTTGGACTTAACAAAGGGGAAGGAATCCCTTTTTCTTTGTACTCTGGCTGATGATTATTTGACACCTTGCCAGGTACCTTAAGTGCCTACCAGGAAAGGATTGGTTTTTAAATTTTTTAAATTCTTTCTTTCCCTACCCAGTTAGGAGTCAGGTGGTACCTATAGGTGCTAAATGGTCTTGCAGGATGTGTTGCCTTCCATGTTTATACACATTCAGGGCACTCTGCTTTACCATCACCCAGTCACATACCCTATCCTTTTATACCTCTTTTCTGTTACTGCCATATGTTTTCTGCCATACTCATATTTTCAACTCTACGTTTCCAGAGCAAAGAGTGATTTGCATTGTTAAATCATATAAAAATTATTTCCATCCAATAAAGCCTGGCTAAAATCTATTTTTAATACTAATGTAATTAATCCATGTGTTTCTATTCTTTACCTCCACTGGTTTAAGAATTGCCAGCTAACGTGCTGGATCCTTTGCTTTAGTGATTTCTTATTTACCTTCATTAGAAGCGTTTTCCCTGAAGCAACAAGACTGCACATTTATGACTGAAATGGAGTTTGCTCTTACCTTGCCTGGGTTTCCTTACCTGCTGCCTTGCTGCCAGGAAAGGCACTTATTCCAAGAATAGATGGAGGAACTTGGGTTTTTGCTGATAGCCATGTCACCAAACACAGTTTGTGCAGTGGCTTGCTTCATCTCCTTCTGGCCCGGAGTGTGAATTTTTGGTTTTTGATTGACATTCATTGTCTCTTCTACCTCATTTTACAGAAAATTGTAGTGTTGTGTTGTTAGGAGCCTAGGGAAAGAAGCTGTCGGGATTAGCCAGAGATCACCAATTGTGATCATAACCCATCCTACTCATCCTCTCCTCTTCAGAACACGGAATCACTCTGCAGTCAGTCGTCACCTTTGTCTTGAGCCACACAGGGCCACTGGCCACGTGCAGACCTCCAGCATGCCTAAGCCCATGACCCTCACTGCATCTGTTCTTCCACCCACTGGTCTCCATCGTGTTGTAAGTGTGATTCAGCTTTCCCTGCTCCTCTGCCAGCTCTTTCATTAGCCCTTCCTCTGTGTCTGTGAGCCATTCTCGGCGGTCTGTGCTGCTTGCCCTGCATGTCATTCACGTGTGCCCCTCGTGTCGTGTCCCTGGCTCCTGCCCTTCCTCCAGGTGAGTGGCCGTGCCTTGTCTCCATCTGCCCTGTGGCACAAGCTCTGTGTGCAGAAGTTAGAACATGCTCTTCTCCTCTAACTCTTGGCTTCTGGCCCAAGTTGTTGCCCATCTTTGTTTTGTTGGTTTGTTTTTCTAGATCAGGAGCTCCTCCTGCCCTTGCTCCCCAGGCCACCCTTTGCTGTGTCCAAGGCCTGTTATATGCCATGACTAGATTTTATCTGCAGGTGTTGAATTGCAGTCCTGAGGATACTTTGTGCAGGTGCTGCCCGTGCCCAGCAGAATGGTGTCTTATCCATGCACATTCACATTGCACATTCACCTCTTTTCTGTGGGGGAACAAAAAATCTGGTAATATTAGGATTTTTAAACATGTGCTTCAAATAAAAAAGTAATATCACCAGCCAGAGCCTTAGATCACCTGTTGGTAGAGTAAATATTTGTGGTCTTTGCAGGCTGCAGTAAAGCTCCAGAAAGTTGGATGAGTAGAAGGATTGGCCAGACTTGTGCTTCCCAAGGAATTGTGAAAGTTGGAGGATTAACTGTGCTCCCCCTTCTTGTCCCTAAGGTGATAGTCTGGGGAAACTATGGACGCATGGAGCGCAAGCACTTCATGGGAGTCGCCAGGGTTCTCCTGGAAGAACTGGATTTGTCAACTTTAGCAATCGGCTGGTACAAGCTCTTCCCAACTTCCTCGATGGTAGATCCCACTACAGGCCCGCTCCTGCGTCAGTCCTCACAGCTTTCCCTGGAGAGCACAGTGGGACCCTGCTGTGACAGGTCTTAGTGAGTAAGGAAGGGGGAACTGCTTTTGTTTTTTAAACATGCTGTCAAGGTTTTGTTTGCTGGAACTCTGACCTCAAGCGCAATGCATGTTCAATCAGTTCTTGTGGAGCTGGAAGAGGAGGATAACCCAGTGACCTTAGACAGAAGACGAGGGGGAGGGCACTGTGCCCTCTCCGTCCGAGGAGGAGGTGCCATGGGGCATGAGTCCTAGTTGTCAAATTAGACATACACCTCTTGTTTCACTTCTCTCGCTGTCATTCTTGGACCCTTGTTTCGGATCAATATTAATCCTGGAAAGTTGCAGCAGTCAAAAGAGTTTTGGGGGGAGTAAGGAATGAATTTCTCTTAGCTGTGCATCTTAGAAATTTCTAATATGAATTCTTTAACAAGAAAGTACCTGAAAAATTTAGAGGTCATCGTCTGGCCTAAAAAGAGCAGGAACAGAAAGTTTAAGAGGAAGCAATAGGTCTTTTGGTAAGGTCTTTCTTTCTGAGAGGAAGAAGGAGAAAGAAACCTGCAACTCTTTCTTTAGAATCAGTTCCCTGTCACTGAGTCATGTTAGCTGTAACACTGTCGTTGCTGTGTTTTCAAACTGTGCCAAATTACCAGCAAGTGTCTTTACTGCATTACGTGTCTAACACTGCTGATGAAGCATACTTGGTGGGAGAACAAGTAGCGCCTACTTAGAGCAGACAGTTTAAACAGAGTTCGAGTTTAGCAGGCTAATTAACTGCAATTTTGCTCAGAAAAAAATCCCCAAAACAATAGAAGTGGGAGCTGAACATCACACTTGCAGCTTGAGGTATTTTGTTATGTCAGGTAAGACATACTGCAATTTGCTGACTCCCTTACTTGTTGCTGTGCATCCTTCAGTCATGATGTTTTCTATCTCCTGCTTTTCTCTTTCATCTCCTTGCTACTGGTACATATCTGCTGGAGATGCTGCCCTTCCTTCCCAGACCTGAAGCAGGACTGGTTTATTCTGCCATGGGAGAGGAAGTGGGGGGTTCTGGGGGTGCAGAAGAAAGAAACCTCAATTTGCCATCTGAGAAGAAGGTGCTGGAGAGCCCATAACCTTCCTTGTGGAGAGAAGGGAGCTTTAGGCAGTCTTGGTACTACACAGACATTGTCAAGTGTCCTGCAAGAGGAAATGTGATCCCCAAAGTACAGAGAGGTAGAGAGTGAGGAATGTGATGACACAGTGGTCACAGCACGTGTGTTCTGCTCATTAAATGAGTAAAGCACATTTGCTGAGCTGTGGCAGCTGCTGCCAGCAGAACCACGTGCTGGAGGAAGTGTGCTGGATCCTTCAGACAACTAAATTATCCAGAATCACAGAGAATCTCCTAAGATTTTCTGTTGATAGCTGTGTTTTGGCTAGGTTTTGTCTTAGTTCCTAAATGAGCATTTGATGACTGCTGTCCCAGAATAAGCTTTAGGAGAAGTTTTACCTTGTGGTTTAAAAGTGAAGGTCCCATGTCCCTTGTAGGAATGAGCAGATTCTTGGCCTGTCATAGAGAAATACTGAGCATTTATTTCTGCATGTGGACCTCAGCTTTTTTAGAGCATGAGTGTTGAGTGAATGGTAAAAGCAGTTGCTTTTGGTCCTAGCTTGTCTATGGCATTTTAAATTATTTTGAGATAAATTACAGGATAGATGCAAAAATTATATAGGCCTTACAATAATCTGTAAAAAATTATATGATATAAAGGAGAGGGAAGGAGGACAAGGGACATAGAATGACTAGTTTTTTTGACTCTTCAGTGGCAAAAGCCTCAACATTTCAGATAAATCTCTTCATTTCCTTGATCAAATATGTCTCTGGCCTCTCACTAATTATTTTTTCTAATCGTATTAGACAATTTCTATATATTAGCTAAAGAAAGTTTGTTGCATGCTGGTCAAACTATGTTGTGGCGCTCTCTTTTATTTTTATTTTTAAAAAAGAAGCACATTTACTGTAATTCAAGTCGGCATCTTTTCCTCTTGGTATGTAGTGAGTACTAGGAAATATTGTACAATATGTGTATGAACTAGAATAGATTAGGTAGATTTAGTGGTTTTTAGCACTGGATCTTTTAATAACTATGACTTTAAAAGGACTGTGGGGAGCTCCAGGTACACGCCAGACCTGGCAACAGGGCTTGTGTCTTAAATGCCGAAAGCTTTGTATTGATACTTAGTTTGGACATTATCTACCAGTAAGAGCTAAGTTAATCCTGAGTTTCCTGTGTCCAGTAAGATGAATGCAGCATTTTTTCAGTTTTTAATGGGGAGTAGGAGATTATATATGCCAAAAATATTTCCCTGGAAAACTTTGTTTAATGACTGTCTGTCGAAAAGCTCCTGTGTGCCTGGCAGATGCAACGTGTCTCTGTTTCCTGCCCCTCCAAAAGCTCTGCAGGCTCAGTGATGATCACTTTTGTTACCACAGGACTCCTTAACACCAAGGACTTATCTTCCGTCTGGTTTTAATCATGCTGAAAGGTCACTGTCAGGGTAAAATAAAGAAGTCATGGTTCTAGTTGTGTTACTTCTGTTAACATCTCCAGTTCTGTAATTTGGAGGCAGTTTCACAGTCTGCTCCGTCCTATTTTCTTCTGCATTTTTTTACGTGGTTGATTGTGGTCCAGTGCTTCTCACTTTTGTTTTACTCACTCCAAGTCCTGTTTCTCCCCAGTAAGTGAACACTGCAATCCCTGGCTGCCAAGCACAGCACAGTCACATGAACTGGCAGGTGCAGGTGGCTTTCCTTCACAAAACAGACTCACGAGATCCCTTCTGCGAGTGCCCACGGGACACAGAGTGAGGCTGGGGGAGTTGCATGGTACCCTACAGTTTAAATTCTTGCTTCACTCATACACGTGGTTCCTGCACTGGACATGCTGTATTGTAGTCACAAAAGAACTCTTCTAGTTGCCTGTTGATTTTAAGACTCCCAGTATAGTATCCAAGATAAGTCTCAGGCTTGGAATAGCCTATTTTTATAAGCCTAACCCACTTTCCCCCCCAGAAATTTGGCTGGCCAGTTTCTGTCTAAGGTGATGTGATGTGAGAGTTGGGATTACTAGTGTGGTTGTGTATAAAGCAGCGTTTTGCCATAGTGATGAGCAGCTGAAAACTGAACTTTTGTCCCCTTTGCAAGTCCTGGCTGAGTCTTTTCCTGTGCCTGAGCCTTGCTGTTGGTTAGAGTCAGGGAGGGAAAGAGGAATAGAGGGAGACTGAAATAAAAAATAAAAAAAAAAAAAAAATTAAAAAAAAAAATGTCACAGCATTTTTTGGTGGGTGAATGATTATGAGGGATGAGACTGAGGAGAGGTAAATACCTGCCCAACTCAGGGTTCATTCTCTGTTCTTGTGCATGAACTGCTACATTGTAAAGGTAACGGGAGCATTGCTGGCCAAAAAAAACCGTGGAGAGCTAATCCCTAAATATTACCTGCATTATGGAAAACAAAGAAATCCTGATGCTGAGAGCAGAATGATCTCTCCCTAGTGGGAATCCCCTGCACACAGAGAGAGCAGCCTCCCATGTGGCTTTGTCCTCTTTGTGCTCTGAGCAAAAAGCAGCCGTGACCATGGTTAGTCATGGTTTGTTCAGGCAAAAAAAAATGTGATATTTTCCCAGTCTCCTGGTGTTTCTTTCCCTTTGCCCCAACACAGCTGGGGTGGCCAAGGCCCTCACTCTGCAATTCAATCCATGGGTCCTCATCCTGCAGCCAGAGCTGCTGGAGCATCCCTTTGCACTGCAGGCACTGTGGGCAGGGTAAGGGCCAGCGTTTCTTGGCCATGGATTGTTTCAAAGGACATTGCAGAATTATTTGCTTTGAAGGAAAATATATATTATTGTTCCTAAGTACCGGATCCTTTATCATTGTACTGTTCTAAATTTGCAGGTCTTCTGGAGTATGAATATCACAAGTTCCTGTAAAGGAACTGTTTTTAAGATGTTGAGGCAGTTAACAGAATCTCAACCTAAGCATGTTTAGTAATGTTTAGACAGCAAGACAACTTTTTTATGAAACTCATTTTAAGTTAGTTTATTACATGCTGTTGGTAATATTTTAAAACAGGAAAACTATTTTTCTTTAAAGACAAAATAATATGTATGTTTTTTAACAGGTAACATAATTTAGTGTTTTCAAAAATGTTTGATGTCCTTGGTATGAAGTTTATTCATTCTTTTGATTTCTATGTTCCTTGTTATATTTTATCAACTTTTTTCCAAAAGAAAAGAGGCATATGTAAATAAACACCAGAAAAGAGTCCTATAAGAAATTCTGTTCAAACTGGCCATAAAATTATTAGTAAATATTTGTTATTGTTCATTAACTCTCAGCTACTTTGTTGAAAGAATCGATGTTGTATTTTCAAGATGAGAACTACTTAGCTAGTTTTGTCATAATCCTGTACTCTGTATAAAAATCTTTTTATAAACAAAGTCTAATAGGCTACCAAGCAATAATATATTCCATTGGGTGTGCACAGATTGTGACTTGCAGGCTGTAGTACATATTGTTGATACAGTTTATAATTGTCTTCAATCTCAGCAACATCACTTTTGAAAAAGATCCATATTAACTTTGATTGTAAAAAACAAAGACTGGGCTGTTGCCTTGTGAGATATATTCATCCTATAGACTTCTCTGTGAATGTCTGTGCCCATCGACATGAGATCTCTCCTAGGTGAAGAAAGAAACAGCTGTAGGTGACTTCATACTACAGAGGTAAAAAATAGTTTCAGTATAAACTTCATGACTGTTTCAATCTCCTGTTTTTCTTAGGCTATCTAGTATTTGTAACTCGACGAGAAAGGTTCCCACTGCCATTGTAGCCCTGATAAAGCAAAAAAGCCTTTGCACTCTGGGGCCACTTGAGTTCTGCCTGACAGCTGCCTATTTTCCTCAAGATACCTGGGGCAGGCTAAAGGGAGGGGTTTTTTTCACAGCAGCAGGTTGGGCTGCACTTGTTTAAAGGCTCTGTGGGGTTTTTTGTCCATTTCATAGGTGGTACTTGTCCATTGTGTTAGAAAATTCCACCCAAGGCAGAGAGGTTGTACCTTTGCAGGGGATCACAGGGGACCAAGGTGAAAAACAGGCACAGGCTGTTCTGTGCCTTTCTTCAGAAATTTGCTAGTGCTGGGCTCTCTGATTTTTCCAAAGTTGCAGGATCAGGATACTGGATTTTAAGTCAGCTCCATCATTGATGCAGTGCATGGAATAAAAGAGCTTCAAAACAGCATCCCAGTCCATTGCCTGTGGATTCCTCCCAGCATCTCCCACAGGACAAGTGTCCATGTTGTTCTCAAGATTGCCTGGCTGTGCAGGCAGCAGGTCCCAGTGCTGTGAGCCCCAAGGAATGCTGGAAGAATTCCTGGGTTTTGTGAAATGCTTTGAAGAGACAGAGACGTGTAAATGCAAAGTTCCAAGTAGAGGAGTCCAGGGTATATTGTGACCTGGAGGGAGCATCTAAAATGAAATTGCAGCTGCTGGATTTGAGCCAAGCATTTAGAAAAGAGGAGGATCAGTGAAAAGAGAATGATCAGTGAAAGGCTTTTTGTGTTTACCCCAGTGCACACCAGCCAAGGTAGGTGTCTGTGAACACGGTAATTCCACAGGGAGTTTGCAAGTGATTAGATGTTCTTGAAATGTGACTTCAGCTCTCACTGCCAGACTCCTCTGCTCAGTGGCCATGTCCCAGTGACCAAGCAGCATCACGTCCCTCCCCAGCTGCTCACCCACGACAGCAGCATCACACTCATCCCTGGGAGAGCCTCAAGCTCTGCCCACGGTATCAGTATGCTCTGCCCACGGTATCAGTATGCTCTGCCCTCCCTTCCCCGTGGTAGCCACTCTCACCCTGGTGGAGGAGAGGAACCGGGGAGAGTTTCTTTGTAGCATTCGGTTCTTTGCACTTTAGTGGCTGAAACTGAAGGACCCTGCCTGCACCAGCCCTTTCCAGAGCACCAGCAAAGAGAGGCAATGACGCGAGGACTTTCCCTTTGTGACTTTCCAGTAGCTAAAATGGCAACCAAAGCAGTATTGTTAACCCCAGCTTGGCCAGGTCCATGGACAAGCCTTGGCATTTAGTCTGGGCATGTTACATGGCTGAGCCCCCTGTGTAGGAGCAGGGAAGGGCTGTGTCTGGCAGAGAGGCCATGTGGGCACACACTGTGCCCAGGCAGCCGTGAGCTCCACTCACTGAGCCGTGGAGGGAGCAGAACCAACCGAGGGAATGATTGAGGCACACCTTGCTGAAGCTGTCCTACAAGCATTGCAGGAATTGGTTTTTGTAGTTGCTTGGGCACCAAATGTTAGGATATCTGCCCACTGGGACTCCAGGTCCCACTAAATGCCAGCCTGGAGCTTCAAATCCTTCAGCAGGTTTTATTTGGGGCTGTTGCTCCTAACGCAGTGCTGCATGCTGGTCTCTACTTTGGTGAGTCCATCTTCTTGACCTGGAGCTGGTTTTGGCTTTGGAGCCAGGGAAAGTGAGGTTTGGAGGGTGAATCTTAAGGCATGTTCTCCTAGGAACATGGGAACTACACTGGGATTGTCTTCCTCCCTGCATGGTGAAAGGGTGTCCTGGGGATGCAGTGCCTCCCCTGAGACTCCCTCACGCAGCACTGCCACCCACCAGGGATGCCCGTGTCCTGCCAATGTTTTGTAGCAGTCCCGCATTCAAACTATGTCCTTTCCCATCCTTGGAAGGAGCCAGGGGTCTTCTGCAGAGGCTCAGCAGCCCAGGCAGGCGGGCGGTGCCATTACTGACAGCCAGCAGAAGACAGGGAGCCGCCTCTGTGCTGACTGGGTCAGGGAGAAGGGGAGCTCCCAGCGAGCTTTCCTCCACCTTCCCTTTGCTTTCCCCAGCGCTCTCTGCTCCCTGCACGGGTCCCCACTTCCCTCTCGACACGAGGCCTTATTCCAGCCCGAGGGGACTGAGGCTGCCCACGGCATCTCTCTGCACTGACACATCCATCCCCCACTGCCCGCCGGGGCGGTGCGGCAGAGCTGGCCTCTGCTCGGGGACAGGGCCACCCCCAGCCCATCCCTGCTGCCACCCCTCTGCCACCGTGCTGCAGTTCTGCCTTGTTCCCCACTGCCAGGGCCTGGCCACTGTAGGAAATCTGCTTTCACAGGTTAAACCTTTTTACTTCATCAATTGCTCCACAAAAACCAGTAACTTCGCAGGCACACACTCCTCTTGATTTTCCCTAGGAGTGGGGGCAGCTGAGATCTGCTCTCTGTAACCCTCTCCAAAACTTTCTGGAGGTTTTTAACATCATTTGGTGAGGTGTAATCCCTGTGGAGCCAGAGGGAACACAGGCAATGGAGCTGGGCAGCCTGCTTGCCCAGGTGGCGAGTGGCTTGCATGGTGCCTGGGCTGCCTTGGGTGGAAGGTGGGACACCGGCCACTCGTCTGTAGTCAGGAGAGGATTCTGCTATACTTTTTTCCTGTCTGTAGGTTTTATTCAGACAATATGTAATGATTGAGTGATTTACAATTCAGTGTTAAGCTAATGAAAACGTTGATAATGGTGATAATAAAACTTTTTTTTTCCTACGGTGTGTTGGAGGTTTTCTGTGGTGTGTCTCTCCCCTCTCTGTTGCCACCATCATTATCTTCAGCCTAGGATTTCATCTGGACCCTTCCTTTTCCTTGTGCCTGTAGGGAATGAGAGCAGCTTAGCCTGGTGTGTCCCAGTGCTCTGTGGAATGAGCTCCCTCAATCTGCCCCAGTTTCAAACCTGCTTTTCCCTGAGCCACTTCTGGGTGGAATCTGTGGGTATCTCCAGGCACAGAGATAAGTTTGCTCCCACCTGTGCTCTGCTCACCATCCCAGTGTAAGGCTCCTGCTGTCTTCTTTCCAAGACCCTTCATGGTCAACCCTGGGCATTCTAGGGTGATTTTGAAACCCTGGAGGTGAACAGTCTACTGGCAGAAAAAAACACCCCGGCCTCAGGCTGTTGGAAATATTCAGTGTTGGGTGCAGGGAAGCCTGGGGACCCCCAGGGAAAGGAGACCCTCAGATGTTACTGGATGTGCAGCTGCTGCCTGGATGACCTGGAGCTGTGAGCCCTTGGGTGGGAAATGTCTGGGGGATCCTGCTGGAGGGGTCTGTGGGAGGAGGTGGTGGTGCTGAGAATAGGCACTGTTCTCTGGGGGAGCTACTGTAAGTCCTTTTCCCATGGGAATGAGGGATCACAAAGCCATAGTTCACTAAGAATTTCTTATGAGGTGTTTATCATGCCTCCAAATCCCTCTGCAGGTCTTCAGGGTGAGACCAAGGGCCAGCTTCCCACCTGCCCCAGCTAGAGCCCCTGGGGGAGCAGTGATAGAAGGGGGAGGAGGAGGAAGGTTTCTCTAGAGTGTTGGGGCAGCCCAGCATCTCCCACCCTCAGACCACCACCAGCTTCCCAAGCAGGATGGGGCTCAGGCTGTCACTGAGCAGCCAAGCAGTGCTGCCTGGAAGCTCAGGCCACATGGAAGCAGCAGCAACCAGAGCAGGTGCCCTACTTTCTGCACTGTCACCTCGTCACCAGCGCTGCCCTGGAGGTCACACACCAGCCCTGCAGTCTCTGCCAGGCTGTGTCTTTGCGTGGCTGCATCGTGGGTGCTGTGACACAATCACAGAGCCACTGAGCTTGGGAGGGCCGTGTTGAATCCAGAGGGAGAGTGCAAGGCTGGCTCAGCCTCTGGATGCAGGTTTTCTCCTGCTTCCAGCTCTACCAGAGGTGGATTCCACCAGGGCAATACCATGCATGTCTGACTTGAGCAAGAATTGAAGACCTGCTTCTTTCTACAACAGTGGATGAGGGTGAGAGGTGCAGCTCCATCTTGGCCACTGGGAGGATGTCCAAGGCTCAATGTGGAAAGAGGGAGAGATTTCCATCTGCTCAGCTCTGATGGCAAAGGGCAGCATAGGCACAGCCAAACCTTGAAATCCATGGGGAGGGTGGAGGAGATGGGACATGGCAACAAAAGGGCTGAGCTGGTGGGATCAGCGTGAAGTGACACACTGAGGAGCTGAGATGCCAATGAAAGGCTCATTTTTAAGCCTGTTTTCCACACTCACAGCTTGCTTTGTTCCCCCACTCCCCCGCCTTTCTCTTTAAACCAGGGCTCAGTCAGCTGGTGCAGATCTGGGCCCACTGGTGCAAAGTTGCAATTGCTGGACCTTCCAGCCTCTGGAATGTCACACATCCCAAAGGGCCTGGGGAGCACAGGTGGGTGAAGGTGTCACAAACCAGCCCCTGCTTCCTCCTCTCTGCCTGCATGCCCAGGCTGTGCAGCCTGCCCACAGGGAGCCAGCCTGAGGTTTGGGGCTTGGACATATCCCTTGGCTATTCCTTGTGACAAATAATCAACCACCACCAGATGGATTCACCTTTTATTAAACTGCCACCCAGAACAAAAGGAGGAGAGAGCAAAGCCTGCCCTGAGACCTGCCCAATCCTGGCAATTCTGCATGCCTTCCCCACCAGGAAAAGGGGCTATTTCTCCACAAAAACCCCCTCAGAGGGTATTTTAGATAGAACTAAGAGTGAAAATGTCCCTTACTGGAGAAAAAAAATTTAAATAGAGCTCCTACCACTGTCAGAGCCCTGCTTTCGTGCAGATGAGACAGGATGGACAAAGGCCACCCTGGGGTCACCAGCTGGAAAGAGCTGCCCAGGTATGGCTGTGCAGGTACCACATCCCACATGGGGATGAACATGGAGATGGGATCACCCCACCTCAGATAACCCCATCAGCAACAAACACAAACCCATGGGCTCACAGGGACTGGGAGGAGCTGGCACAGCTGCCAGCTGGAGGCAGACTGGGGAAGGAAGGGGTGATTTTAGCTAAGGAAAAAAAGAAATCTCCTTAGGACCAAGCCCTTTGCAGGTGACTGTGTAGTTCAGGAAGGCTCTCCCTAGGGGCTGCCCTTAGTATAGTCTGGGCTCAGCACAGAGGAGAGCTGGGGCTGGGCTGGACCGGACTGGAGGAGTTCAGCTTCCCCTGGGAATGGGGCACAGTGTCCCTCCAGCCATTTCAGCCAGGAGGACCTACCTGTGGTGGTGAGATATAAGAGGCAAGGTGTGCTGGTGGGCAAGTGGGGGAGTGCATGGGCCTCCAGCTTCCAAGAGCACTGAGCCAGCCACAAACCTGAGCTCAGACCCAGAGGGCTGCTCACAGAAGATGAAGTTCCTCCACGAAGCTGTTCCCGTGTGCTGAGCTTCAGGACTGTCAGCCCATTCCCCTCCCTGCCCACCCACCAGCTGCAAACCTACTGTGTGGCACTGACTTACCTGCACCTGATGCCAGGGGACAACTTAAAGGTCCCCAGCCCTGCAAGGGTTTCTCACACACAGTTTGCTTTTGACACTCTCTGCAAATGCAGCTCAGCCCATGGAGCAAGAGTCATGTGCTGGCAGCAGCCACAGCCAAGGCTCAACAGGGTGGGAGGGCAGCAATGCACTTTTTGGGGAGCAGGGAGGTGGGAGAGCAAACCTACAGCTCACTGGGTTTCACATCGGGGCAGGGGGGCTCTTGCCAGTCCCAAATGTTTGAACCTACTTGGGAGGAAAAAGCAAAAAGAAACTAACAATGGCATTCAGTACCTGCAAAAAAGGAATCATTATTTCCCGATAGGATTTAGAGACTCCTGCTGGGGGGAGGGAGAGGAACAGAAGAAATGAGTAAGAAGAACCTGACATCTCTGTTCTTAATTTATCATCATAGTAAGACTGGAGTGCTGAGTATAGCTCGGCACGGGCTCTTAGATGGATTTCCTCCGCAGCCGGGGGTGCTGCGGGCAGCGAGGGCTGTTGGAAGACAAAGTGCTCCCTGGAGAAGAGCCGGTCTGCCCCCGTGTGCTCAGGGACACCTCGTCGATTTTATAGGAAATGGAGTTGTAATACACAGGGTTGGTGTGGCAGCTCAGGGTCTCGGGGTGGGAGGGTGCTGGGCTGCCGCACACCTGGGGTCTGTAGCACAGGCAGGTGCAGAAGGATGGCACCGCGGCCGCAGAGGTGGCCGACTGACGCCGCTGCCTCTCCGCATCCTCCTGGACCAGAGGGATCAGGTTCATCTGGCTCGTCCTGTCCTCCACGGGGAGAAAAATGGCATTGCTGCTGCGGCTGTCCTCTTTGGGCTTGAGGTGGATGTTGTTGCAGGCTCTCCTTAGCGAGGCTCGCTCCTCGGCGTCCCGCCGCTCATCCTCTGAGTTCATTGTCAGGAACCGCAGCACCACCAGGTTGAGGAAGGCGCCGATGACAGTCAGGCCCACCAGGATGTACATGAAGCTGAAAGCCACATACGGGGGCTTCTTCTGCAAAGCCTCGTTCTTCTGCAGAGCCACAAAGTCTCCAAAGCCAATAGTGGTCAAAGTTATGAAGCAGTAGTAATAGGCGTGGAAGAAAGTCCAGCCCTCAAAGTAAGAGAAGGCTGCGGCGCCGATGCACAGGGTGCCCATGCAGGACAGAAAGCCCACCAGGACCATGTTCTCCATGGAGACATGAGTTGTCCTCATGCCCAGACACTTCTTGATCTTCTTAAGCAGCAGCCGTACGACGGTGTTCATGCGTTCCCCCAGGCTCTGGAACATGACCAGTGTCAGGGGGATGCCCAGGATGGCGTAGAACATGCAGAACACTTTGCCAGCATCTGTGCCGGGAGCAGCATGCCCATAACCTGGGAAGGACACAGGAAAGAGGAAAGGCAGCGTCAAGCCTTCACAGGGGTTTCCAGCAAGGCTGTGACCAAGAGGAGCAGTAGAGAAATGGGGGAAAGAATGGAAAATGACTCAGTAACAGATCTGTAGGCAAAGCTAATGGGGCCATGGGATGCCCATTCTTTGGGATTTGGGAGATACCCTTTGGGATACTGCACATTGCAGTATAGTGTAGGCAGAATCTCATTTGACCTCTAAAGAGAGAAGGTACCCCACTGATGTCACAGCGGCCAAGAGCTGGACTGGGGTCTGCAAGCTTCCTGCAGCTCAGGAATAATTCAGAGGCCAGTGCCAGGTGTGGAGGGTAACCTGAACCCCACAGCGAAGGGAAACAGAGATCACCCTGTGGGGAGGTACACAGCCAGCCAGGAACATCCACAACTGCCCTTGCAGGGGCATTGCCAACTCCCCTGCTCCTCCTCCTCCTCCTCCCAAGCCATCCAGTGTCACATGCACATTTGCATCTCAGCTCTATGAGCACTTGCTGTGTGGCCTGTTGGACAGGAACCAGAGGGACCCTGCAGCCCTGTGCTATAGGGACAGTCCCCACAGGAGCAGCTAAGTCTGGAAGGACTTCTGCAGAGCCACTCCAGATTTACTTCAGTGTCACTAAGACTCAGACCTAAAGCACCACTGGACTGCTGGGGAGGAGGGGCTGGTGCTGTTTTAGATGCAGGGTAGGGAGCATTTATGCCACCGCAGCCCTGTCAGCCCTTTTCCTGAGGACAAGGAGCTCCAGGATGACAAGGTTCTGCTTCTGAGATTTAATTTCTCCACCTTGGCCCAAGTTTCAGAGCTGTGACTCAAGGACACACACAAATACACTGTGAGGCATAGTGAGGTATTCACTGCAATCCTTCCGGACTCCAGTGATTCTGTGCCCACCTCAATTACAGCAGCTTAGCAGAAATCAGTGGCCCCTGACCTCAGAGGATGAGTAACAAACTCAGTGCAAAGGAGTCACGTGCTGTGGGAAGTAACGGCATCCAAAGGCATCCAAAGGCATCTGAGCCTTTCTTATGAGTTGCTTTTACAAGAAGCTACTAGGGCCTGAAACTTCCCTTCTGAAGGAGCCTGCAGAACAGTGCCAGCTCCTTCCTGCACTGCTGTCAGGCCTTTCACAAATAGCTACCTGTATTTTCACCTTCTGCAGGAATTTGTGTGACTTTTGCATGAAAAACGTGGTGGGAAACACCCTCTTGTTACCCACAGTCTTGTTCTAAGCTGTGACTTGGCTTCACCTCAGTCCTTGCTGCCTGTGGATTTCCAGGATGCTTGGGGAAGGTGCTGCACCCAGTGATGGAAGGACCAGAGGAGGATAACCATGTTATCCTGGGCTCCTAAGCACACCTCCTGCTCCAGGAAGCTCCTCTATGGGACATTGAGGGGCTGACGACAGCATTATCCTTCACCATGCTGTGCTCTAAACTCCAAGCAGGCAGCAAGGGACCAGCCTCTAATTGCTCTCTCTGTTCACAAATTCACACAACAAAAAATGATGAATTTAATACCTCCATGCCACATGTCATGAAATAGAGAGCAGACAGGAGACTGTAGTGGCAAAACCTCCTAGTCAGATCCAAGCTTAATAACCGAGTGCAATCACCAGGTCCCAGGCTACAAGATAATACAATGACAGCAATGAGGATGTAAAGATAATGATCCAGAAGAGCAGTAAGTGGAAAAACAATTGTTATACCCTGAGAGACTGTTGAAGGAGTGTTTGAGTGATGGTTTCAAAATGACAAAGGGAATTAGAAAGAGTAAACACAGCTACAATAATGTTAAAACTGAGATTTGGAGCACAGCCCAATATAAAGAGATCTAACATGTCAGCGTCTGAGAAATATGGCACCTGGGCTGAAATTATTTATCATACAGGGTGTTTGATAAGCACAGCCATTGTTTGTCACAGCCAACAGGAAAATCATATAAATGAGCCTATAACCTGTCAGGTGATGATGAGGATTTTTGCTGAAGCCATTCATCTTTACCTCCTGCTGGGGTCAGACACAAACCATGCCCTGAGCCCACCGTGGTTTGCTGACCCTGTATATTCCCAGCTGCACCAACCCCACACCACATCCCATGGGAGCACATGGAGACCCCAGGCAAGGCCTGCAGGATACCTGTCCCTCTTCCACCTCTTGTTCTCTGGTAATACAGTGCAGTTGATACCACCAACCCTTGTCCTGAGGGAAGATGCTTCCAGCTACCAGAGCTATTTCAACCATCTCAAGCCCTTTGGTAAGGCTAAAGTCCTGTCCTGAAGAACAGGAGGTGGCTGCTGGCTGTGCCAGGGCAGAATTTGGCCTCAGGATTCTTGCCTCCAAAACACATCTGCAGACTGAAATCCCAGCACAAGCAGGGACACAAGCACAGGATCTCTGTCTACCCCCACGGGAGGCCAAGGGTGGATGGATTAATCAAACTGGATTAATTAAACAATGCTCAACTCCCATGTGGCTAATCTCACCTAAATTAAGTCAACCCTTGATCAATTTAGTTTCATTCTCTTGTAAAATTGAAGCAGTCAAACCAAGGCACTGGGCTCCAGTATGGATAAGTGGGTCTCTGGGGGAGTGTATTGTGATTCTATCACTCTCCTCCAAGCTGACACCCATATCTCTGCAGGTTTCCGTGCAGGCAGAGCAGTGGGCAGTGGCTCGTGGCACTCTTGGCTCCATGAAGCAGTTCTTGCACAGCCAAGCACGCGGAGTTTTGAGCCAGCAAAGAAGCCAACAATTCTTGCCCAGCTCTTCACCCAGCTCACTGGCTACAGCCAGCACAGGGGACAGACATGGCCCCTACCTCTGCCCTCCCACACCACTGCCAACTTTGGCAGCTGCCTGCTGCAAAGGTTCCTGCAGAAGCACCGCGAGGTGCTGCCTCTCCGGGACAGTACCGTGTCTTGCAGCCCCAGCCGCAGCAGCACCCCCAGGACAGGCTGGCCCCTGCCTGCCCGTGGGTTGCCTCGCCCACCACTGGGCACTGGGGTCCCACAGGGTCAGCTCGGGAGTGGCCTGAAGAGATGTCCCAGCCTTGCCAAGGGTGACACCTGCCTCTGCCATGCGGGCACCCCCCAGACTGTCCTGGAGCTCCCAGGGGTACTGGAGGTGTGGGGTACTGGAGAAGAATGGGGCGCAGGGACATGGAGATGGAGGGACATGGGATGCAGGGGCGTGGGGATGGAGGCACACGGGGTGTAGCGAGGTTGGATGGAGGGACACGGGTTCAGGGACGGAGGGATACCGGACGCGCCGGCTGGGCTGCCCGCACTCACCGATGGTGGTGATGACCGTGATGGCGAAGTAGAAGGAGCCGGCGAACTTCCACTGGCGACCGGCGCGGTGCGGCTCGGCCTGCAGCACCAGCCGCTCCAGCTCCCGGTAATCGTCGGGGGAGAAGCGGTACTTCCTCCGCAGCTCCCCGCGCTTCTGCTCCAGCAGCCGCTTGCGGCCGCTCTCCGCCTCCGACTCCAGCGCATCGAAGACCGCGGCGCCCACCAGCAGGTAGGAGAAGATGCAGAGGATGAGCGCGGCCGTGCGCAGGTTCTGCCGCTTCATGGCGAGGGGCGGCCGCCGCGCTCAGCCCGGGCTCCGCATGGCCCCGCCGCCGCCGCCCCCCGCCCGCCCCCCGCGCACCCCCGCGACCGCGCACCGCCGCCCCAC
>CM031874.1:1416407-1480444 GCA_018697195.1 Certhia americana | reverse complement strand
GCGCACCGCCCCCCGCGCACCGCCCGCGCACGGCACACCGCACACCGAGCCCAAGCACCGCACAGCGCACACTGCACACCGCACACCGCGCACCGCCCCCCGCGCACCGCCCGCGCACGGCACACCGCACACCGAGCCCAAGCACCGCACAGCGCACACTGCACACCGCACACCGCGCACCGCCCACCGCCCGCACACCGCTCACGGCTCCCCCCGCACCGCGCACCGCCCGCACACCGCACACCGCACACACCGCTCACGGCTCCCTCCGCACCGCGCACCGCCCGCACACCGCGCACGGCTCACAGAGCCCAAGCACCGCGCACCGCATACCGCGCACGGCTCACCCCGCACCGCCCCCCGCGCACCCCGCGACCGCACACCGCACACCGAGCCCGGGCACCGCTCACGGCTCCCTCCGCCCCGCACACGGCTCACCCCGCACCGCACACCGAGCCCGGGCACCGCGCACCGCTCAGCGCCTTCTGCGGGCTCCGTGCACCGGCTCCTGCCTGCCCCGGGCCCCCGCTCCTGCGGGCACCTCGGCTGACTCCGGGGTGCCCCGAGCCCTCCCTGCCTGGCAGCCCCGGACAGCGCCCGGCTGCAGGTCAGCCCTAGCGAGGCTGCGGTTCATTCTCGTGCCCCTGACTGTAATTAACAGACCCGTGCCCCGAAGTTGCCCCTGGATGCTGCCAGGCTGAAGGAGTTTCTGTACCTACATGCTCTTTGCCTGCTCTCCCGAAGCAGGGCCTTTGGGGCTGTGTGGCTGTCCCGAAGGACCCTGTGGTATCACCCCTTCACGGGCAGCACTCCTTCCTGCTGCTGTGCCCCGTTCTGGGCCACTTCACATCCATGGCACTGAGGAACGCTGCTCCCGGTGTTACCTGTGTAATCTATTTGTGTTACTTGTGCAATCTATCTGTGTTATCTATCTGTGCTATCTGTGTTATCTATCTGTGTTAACTGTGTTATCTGTGCTGTCTGTGTTATCTATCTGTGTTATCTCTGTTCCCAGCGTTATTTATCTGTGTTATCTGTGTTATTTGTCTGTGTTAGCTGTGTTATCTGTCTGCATTATCTGTGTCATCCTTTTCCCAGTTAGTTACCAGAGCAGAGAGTCTGGCCTGTTGTGTCCAGTGCTGTTTTAAGAGGGCATAAAGGAACAAAACCAGATTCAATGTTTCTGCTGCTTTTTTTGGCACACTGCTGAGAGGCTGCAGGCACAGGGGATGTGGGGCCTGTCTACCCTGTGATGGTGTGGGGGGCAGTGAGCTCAGCCTCTCTACACTGATATGCTTTGAACAGCCCAGATGAGCCCCAAGGAGCAGGGAAATTATCTGTAATAGGAGGCAGAGCTCACAAATTGAAGACCCTGTTTCTCATTCCTGGTTACCATAGCTTTTATGTAACTCCTATACTTCACTTTTAAAAATAGAAAGATACTTCTGAGTTGTGTGTTGCAGGAGATAGTATCTCTTTCAGGAAAATAAACTCTTCTTCTTTTGGCAGGGAATAAAACACACAAGTGAAAAAAATGACAAGGCTTACATCCCTCTTCATCCATCTTGCTTCTCTCTCTAGAGAGAAGCAGCTTTGGGATTCAGTTGCACCAGTGAAGGTTTGAACTGGACATAAGAAAAACTTTTTAACCATGAAGACAGTGAAACACTGGAACAGAATGCTGGGGGAGATTGTGGCACCCTGTCACTTGAGGAGTTTAAAAATAAGAAAGGCAGATGTCTGTGTGTCTGCTGAAAATGCCCTGGGTACAGTGGGTGCTCTCCTGAAGGTGGGGGTGTCTCAATGCCCTCCTAGAGTCCCTTTCATCCCTGTCCTCAGCATTCCCATGGTCAGTGCAAGGGACACAGTGGCCTTTCCTACTGTAATTGTGAACTCTTTTTCACCCTGGCCACTTGCCACTTCTCTCCTCCTTGCTGAGCCTCTGTGCCAGCACCATTAGTGAAAGTTGTTATTGGAGAAAAAATAGACTCCGGCATGCACCAGGAGCAGCACAAGCTGTTGGCGTGCTGCTTGACATCGCAGGGCTTGCAGCCTCCTAAACCATGTGGCAGAGCCTCTGCTGGAGGAATGTGTCTGGTTTGTGTTCCCCGTGGTGTGCTTGCAGCCCTGCTAACGGGGTCTGGGTTGCTGTCAAACCTCCTGCCCCAGAGATGTGTGGGGGCCTCCTGTTCATGAAGATGCACTTCATCTGGTGCTGGTAATTTTTTCCACTGGTCAGCAATGACTTCCTACCTTGGAGAGAGCTGCTAACTGAGCTTCTGTTGGTTCCATTACAGAGGAAGGAGATCTTACGATGATTACATCTCCGGGTGCCTGTTACACATCTTTTAGGAGGGGTTCTGGGGCCTCCAGTGCCTTGCAGGTCAAATTCTGGGGTCCCTGGGTGATATTTGGAGGGTTAAGCTGATTCTGTAGCCTGTTATTGAAAGCCAGCTGCTCTGTGCAGATGTTGTGCCAACATGCCATTGTTGGTTGCAGCAGGGCAAACCCTGGGAGATGCTCTCCACTGGTGGCTGACAATAGGCACAAGGTGCTTGCCCAGTTTCCTTTAGGAGCAGCATCAATCTCAGCTGATGATGCACTAAATCCTGCACAGTTTGTTTCCAAACCCGTGTTTGTGATGAGAGCCAGCAGTGCTCAGGCAGAGATGGTACAGCATGGCTTTCCCAAGGTGCTGCCTACACAGGGAGGGGTCTGTGGAAGGCATTTCCCCCTCCCTGGGGCTGGGGCCACTGGGGACAGGGGGAGCATCTCTGCTGCCATAGTATGAGCAGCTCTCAGTGCTCCCTTCTGCTAGCCCTGTCCTCTTTGGGGGTTGTGGTGAGCTGACCTTGGCTGGCTTCAAGGTATTCTCCTGACCCCAGAAGAAATCTTTACCTTGCAGTGTCTTGGGACACAGGTCTTCCCTCAGCATGGCCTTTCCCTGCTTCACTGGGAGTTACAGAGACTGGGATGTCACTGAGTTCTCCTTTTGGGGCTTGCTTTGACCTCTTACAGGTCAGAGGCCCCTGTAGAATAAATGCTGCTCAGCAAGAAAAAAGGTAGCAGGATCCATCTCCTAATAAGAAACCCCCCCGGTAACAAGCCAGGGATGTGTTGGGAGTGGAACTGGAGGCTTCAAAATTCAGGCTGGATTCAGCCTGCTCTGTTTCTCATTGCTCACACACTGCTTTTTCCTGCCTGCAGTGCTCACAGGGCATAAGTGACACCAAACTGTGTCAGGGGGCTATTGTGGAGGGTCATCCTGTCCTGTTCCTCCTGAGGCACAGGAAAGTTTCACACTTCCCTGCTGGGAAACCGTAAGTTCAACCTTTGTGTTTCTCCGGACATCACTCTGCTTGAGGAAGGTCAGGCTGGAGCCGTGGGTTCAAGGCAGGCAACATAATGTACTTTATCATTGATTTTCAGTGAGAAGTTGCATTACGAGATTAAATATCCCATTTTTATTGCATGGGGAGGCAAAGAAAATGCAAGAGCTCTGAAAATAAAATGTTAAGTCCAAGTGCTGTGTTTGTGTGGGGAGGTGCTTGTGACTGGGAGCAAACGTGCCTTTATTCCAATCCTTTGGAGGTGAACTTTGAGAAGCTGCTTCCTCTGAGGCTGGTAAACAAAGTCAAACCTCATCTGTGTTTAAACTAGTGCCTAATTAATGTGTCTAATTGGCCCACATCTACTAATTCCAGGCTGGCAGGGAGTTTATTAAAAAGCTTTTCTAGTTCTAATGGATTGAAATAAGCAAAGCTGCTAAGCAGTCTCAGAAGAAAAGTGCCAAACAGGAACCAGTTGTGTGGGTCTGCTTGAGTCAATTCCAAGTCCCACCAGGTGTCAGCCCCTTCTCTGGTTTCAGCTGCAAGGTGCTCCAACTCTCTGAGGGCTTTGGGGCCATCCTGATGTACTCTGCTTCTTTTGGTTATTTTTAAACACTAAATTGATGTTTTTGTTTGCTTTAGTAAAAGCACCAACTATTCTAGCTTTAATGCCATTAATACTTAGATTATAGATAGCCTGGCAAAGCCACAGGGTATTTCTAAAACAATGTATTAGTTAATTTCTAAAAAGTATTAGGTATCAGGGTATGAATAACAACCAGCTGCAGCTGCCCAGATAATGTCCTTAAACCATCTGGGCTGTCCCCCAGCCAGGCAGCGCCGTGAGCTGGGCACGGAGTGATCCCTCCCCTGTGGGTGAAGGGCCATGGCAATGCCTTCCTCTGCAGACACAGCATCCCTGCTTGCTTCCAGGCTGCATGTAGTGTTTGCTTCTGTCCCATGATTCCACAAATCACCCTGTAAAACATCCTCCTGCACGTTGGAGATGCCTCAGATCTGTCCTTTGGCCATGCTCAGAGTTACTGCAGGCTCTGGAACCTCACAGCTTTCCCTCAGCTCTGGGAATCCTGCTGCTTCCCTCCTGGGTATTTGTAGCACTGTGATGTGGAAGCTCAGCAAGGGAACTAAAGAAGCATTGGACATAAACTGGTTGGAAGTGCAGATTGCTTCTGTATGGTGTCCCATGGATGTGACTTCCAGGTTTCCAACGACACAGTTCCATGTGTGACTGTCTTCAACCACCTTACCCAGTACCAGCCATGCTAAACCTCATCATGCTGCCTCCTAATACCCCAGAACTCATTGGGAAGCCTTTCCCAACTACCCTTCCTACCCAAAATGGGTTCTATGAGGGGACACACAGCCCCATCCTCCCACCCCATTCCCCCCAGCAGCCTGATCTGCCAGTGGTTGTACACAAAGCAGACCTGGGCTGGAAATGCTGACAGTACTCTTGACAGTTTATGGTCACAAACTCTATTTTCAGCCTAATAAGTTTTTTTATATGCTTGGAAAGCTGTCAGTTGAACATCAGCCAGGCACAAAGTACCTGCCATAAAGCGCCTGGACCACAACCAAACAGGAAAGGTGCTGCTCTGCTTTAACAAGTTCTTGATCTTGGATGCTTTAGTCAGTTCATTTATTTTGTTTGAGGATCTTGCTTTAATTATAAAATAATAAGATAAAGTCATAATTCCCCCACTTAAAAAATCCTGGAAATATTTGCTGCTCAATCAAAGCTGTCAGCCAGTTTGGATTGGGTTGTGGGGCTGGGAGGCTCTGTGGTACTGCTGATGGTGCCAGAGTGGGCTGTTACTGCCAGGAGAGCCTGGATCCCTGTGATGAAGGAGAGAGGCTTTGGGAGCGTGTCTGGAGAAGGGTCCTGCTTCTGGGCAAGGTGAATGTGGACATGAGCTGCCACAGCCACCAGCACAGGCTCAGTGCAGGGACACAGCCACAGGGAGAGCAGGGCCTGATCCCGGGTGTGCCTCTGCTCCCACCACGGGTGACAGCATCACAATGCTATAAATGACTTCCCTGCATCACAGTCTGTGGGACTGCCAGGAAGGTCAGGGGACAAAGGGTCATATTACAAATATGTGAGGTTCTTTCAGAGGGCTCCCCAGTCACAGTTTCGCCCCCCTCCTAGGAGGCAGCCCACACCATGGTAGCACTGCACTGCAGGGACTGGAAAGGTCCTGAGCAGTTGCAGGGATCCTGTGGGATCCCCCACTGCAGGGGAGGGATGGGCTCTGCCCTGCTGTGTGCTGGGTGCCCTGTGGTGAGCCCTGGGTGGCCTCAGTGCCAAAGGCACCTGCCCTGAGCATGGCAGTGCCCTAGCCAAGTGCCTCACCGTGGGCTGGGAGGGCAGGAGGCAGTGCCTGTGCCTGCCTGGATGTGCTGCTCGGAGGGATGGAGGTGGGTCTGGTCCCACAGGGGAGCTGAGCCCGCTCGGGTGGGACAGGGATGGGGCGCGGGCGTTGCCGCAGTGCCGGCTGTGGTCCCTGGAGCTCCGCTTCCCGGGCAGACAGTTTACAGCAAATGGCTCCTTTCGATGCTAAAAATAACCCGCTAGGAAACAAATCGGCCCCAGGACTTCAACTGGAGAAAAGTGCATTTATTAGTAAAACTCAAGATGTCCTTTCCTGTTTTTCTCTGAAGAACTGGTGCTGAGAGGTTGATTTAGCTTCCCAGCCAGGCGCCGACTTATTTCAATGCAGGGTTTGATTCCTCCAAGATTCATTTTTCTTCCCCTGCTAGCAATGCTCCGTGCCTGGTCCCACACTCCAGTGGCCAGAACAGCTCTGGGTTTGGGGCCACAAACGATTTCCCAGGCAAGGGAGCTGTAAATGCCCTGTGAAAGTGTTCCTGCTGCCCATGCCTGAGAGCACAGCGGGTTCCCAGTGGGGAATGAACAGAACAAAATGAAATATTTGTTTTCTCTTGCAGTGTAAGCACAGTGTTAGAGACTTATTTCTTCCTCCACCTTAAAACTGCAGATTTTACTAAGTGTTGTTCATATACAAAGAGCTTCCAGTTGTTTCTCTTCAGGCTTTTCTCTGGAAGAACTAACACGGGAGATAAGACACATCCTCTCTGAACTGCAAATGCAAAAATGTCTCTGTGTTCATTTGGCCCAGCTGCTTGTCCCCTGCTCCAGCCCTGGCCCCTTCTTTCCAGCCGTGCTCAGGGGCTGTGTGGTGTCCCTGGGGCACACCAAATGGTGGCACAGGAATCACAGCTGTTCCAGGCATTGGGACGCCTGGTCTGCCATGAATCAGTTAGAGGGAATTAAATTAACAGTAGGCTTTTTTGGAGGCAGGCAAACCACCCAAAGTAAATGGAAAAATAAACCAGAAGCTTCTCTGTGATCTGAAACATTTAGGTCTTGTTTAAGAGTCTCTTGAGGTGAGAGCTGAGGCTCTGAGCAGTGACAGGAGGTGATGCTCTGGGTATCCCTTGGGTATCTCTACACAGGACCAGGCACAGACTCAGGGCATGGCTATTTGAGGGTTTCTAGCCTGAGAACCAAATGTGAACAGCCCCCTTTATGGAGGCAATGAGAACTTCTCCCAGGCTGGCTTTGGCAGGGGTGGCTGCAGGTGCAGCACTCATCCTGGTGCTCTGCCTTTGGGAGAGGATGTGTCCCGTTACCCAGGCTGAGAATGCTGGTTTGTCCTTGAGCCACCCTCTGCTTCCACATGCCCCACTGGAAAGGAAAATAATGTTTCAGCTCGTGAAGCCACTCTCCCTCACTGTGTCCCTTGTGTTGCTGGTGTCAGCCCTAGCACACCCTGCCAGAGCTTTTCCCACATCCCAGCTCAGTGCAGTGGGACAGTGGGGCAGGGATGGATCTGTTGTTTCAGCTTGGCACACAGAAAGATTCTTTCCTCCAACAGCCCTGAGGAAGCTGCAGCATCTCAAGATGGGTAGGGCAGACCTGCTGGGGTCTTGGATAGCCCCAGGCTCTTGGGTGAGCTGCATCCCAAAGAAACTGCATCCCCATCTCCTCTGGACTGTCAGCATGGCACTGTGTGGCCAGCACTACACACTTTCAAAGGGGGATTTTTCCCTCCAAACCACATAACTTCATTCAGTGAGAATGCCTGGCTCTTGGCATCCCCACCAGTGAACCTACCCCTGAGCTCTCCTCCCTGCCAGCAGCTTCCCATTGCCATTGGAATGTCTCCCCACTACCTGGACTGGAGACACAGAGGTTCTGCAAGGTGGGCTGTGCTCGTAAGAGCAGACTGGGAGCTATGGTGGGTGGATCTCCCCACCTCTGCTGAACATAGAGGTGCATCTCTGCACCTCCACATGTGAGCAAAGGCAGCCAGGGCAGAGTTAATGTGTCTCCTGTCCTTGGATGTCCTGAGCACAGCATGGAAGCAGCTTTTCCAAGGAGGAGCTGTGGTGCCTTTGGTAAGCCTGGGAGCTCTCTGATGCTCCTTAGGGTAAACTTTTTGCCCATAAGCCCAAACAAGCAGAAGAATTTCACGCTGGCTGGGCTGTGCGTTGGCACGAAGGGCTCTTCAGGGAGCCAGATTGGATTTGAGTGTCTCCTGTTCATGACAGAGCGGAGGTACTGGGCAAAATTCGAATGATAGCTTCCTCCCAGGATACACAGGTCGTGGTGCACTGAGGAGCTCCTGGGAGGGTTTCTCCCAGGATGCACAGGTCGTGGTGCACTGAGCATCTCCCAGGGCTTTCTCACTAACCTGCTCCGGTGCTGTCGCCTGCCTCTAGCAGCGATCCGGGGCTAGGAGCGCTTGCTGCGGGGGATATTTAAAGAAATGGCGTAAAGAATGGCACAGCTCCTTTAAGCCTGTGCTCGGCGAGTCCTCCAGGGCAGATCCGTGCCTGCAGGGTGCAGCCGCAGCCGCTCCGTAGCGCACACACAAACGCGGGCTGGGTTCGGGGCGCAGCGCCTCGGCCGGAGCTGGCCGTGTGCTCCTTGCTCTCAGGCTCCCCAGGTCCCGCACAGCACGGCAGCACCTATTTATAACTGCATGCACTGCAGGAATAGTATTGGACTGATGGCTTCACACAGGCACGCTAAGTGTTGTTCTATTTCTGTGATTTGCTCCCCTCTGCACAAGCTGTTGGTCTCTCGGATGCCAAAGCACTTCACGTAGTATAGACAAAAGAGTCAGTTTTTCTCTTTCATTAAAATATTCAGCAACAGCACCCTAGTGGCAGGTATATTTACCATTTTTCCCAGTTCACCTGGATAATTGCATCTACTATTCCTTCCCAGTCTGATCGATATCCTTGGTAAATAAGATAACCTGTCAGGTCTGTTGTCACTGAAGCCAAAGGTACTTTAGCAATGAAATTGTTTTGCTGAAGAAATAAATGCCTCTCACAGAATCTGAGGATGCTGTGACCTTTCATTAGTGACCTGAGTGACTCATCCTTTTTTTTAATGCACACTGCAGCCTCCCACCACACAGTAAAATTTGCTCCACAAAGTCCTACTGCTGAGTGCCTGGAGCAATGGGGAGCCTCGTCCTGTGGGAGCCTCCTGCTCTGGCTGCTTCTCCTCCAGATTCACACATGGTCTTCAAACCTGAGGGCTCTCACGTTATGGCCATGGCCTCTTTGTCCAACAGGGACCCGTGCACCATCTCAGTCCCTTTGTGATGTCCCCAGCACCCCCAGCCCTTGTGTGCAGCAGCCCCCTCTCTCCTAGGCTCTGGAAGTCTCTGACACAAAGTCATGAGCCCACGTTCTCAGCACAGGGGAGCCAACCCACACTTGTTTAGCAATCAGAGCTCCACTGGCCATAACAACACCCCTGAACTGAGTCAGAGCAAGATTTTAGCTAATGTGTGCAAAATGAAATAAAGAATTAATCAGAGTTGAGTTCTATGCATTTAGATGTTGCTGATAGCAATATTTTCTTCTTGTAGAGTGTTTTGCATGCCAAAAACCCCCCAGTTCTTCATTTTGGAGGAAGAAAGTGGTTGCACATCTGTGCATCTGTACATGTGCCTGTTATTTCTGCCTGATTGTCTTCCCTGGGCTGTCAGCTCACAAGTTCTCTGTAACATAACAAACCTTGACTGTGTTTGCAACATATCCTGAACCAAGAGCGGTTTATTTAATGAAGCGAGAAATGCTGCCAAATTTCCAGGCTTGATCCTGATCCCATTAGTGTCAGGAGGAGAATTCCCACCAGATTTGATTTATTGGTTGGGTCTAATCTTGGTAAAGGAGTTAAAAATCTGCTTTCAGCTTGATTTTGCAGACAAGACCATTGCTCCATGCTGCTGTACCAGAGAGGCTGTGGGAAAAGCAGAGAGTGCAGGTGGGACTCCTCTCACTTGCTTTTTGATGTCTTCAAAGTCTGGCAACAGATAGCCAAGGGAGGGAAAGAGGAATGTTCAGCTCAGGAGTCCAAAAGGGGTGATGATTCAGGAGGTAACCATGGCACAGTTTCTCCAGTGGCACTGTCCCCCTCCTGCCAGAAGCAAATGCTTGTGTGTAGCCCTGCCAACATCTGGCACAGTGTTGGGAGAAGGGTAAGGATTATGACAGCTCCCCACCTTTCCTGCCCATTTACCCACTCCCAAAAATTCCTCCCATGCCACAGGTGGGACCTGGGACAGACTGGGATGTTGCCCATGCTCCAGGGACAATGCCACCCTCTGTTGCCAGGGAATAAAGAGCCCTGGGAAGTTTTGAGGGGAGAGCAGGATCCCTGCAGTGACCACACACCTCCATGTTCCACAGAGAGCAGCAGCTGCTCTTTGGGAGGGAAAGAACTTCCCTGGCAGTGAGGGCAGGAAGAGGGAAGGCTGGAGGAAGGAGGGTAGTTTTGTTGCCCCATCACCAACTGTGAAGAGGCTCAGGGGTTGAGCCTTAATTACACACACACACCTAAAAAGGGAAAGTGCTCATCCCCACCAGTTCACATGGGTAGCAGAACTGTCTGAGAATCAAGGGGACTGTGAAGTTATAGATTAAAAAAGAATTAAAAATCCTACCCCAAATATCTCAGACATCAGCCCAACACACAGATCCTTGCTGGCTTTTGTTTCTTTGACAGATACAGAACACAGAAAAATGTGCAGATTTATGCCTGCAACTGTCCCTGGGGCTCCAAGATGCTTCTTAGGACACAGATCTTCAAATCATTATTAAAAGTGAAGTGAGGGGGCACTGGAGAAGACAAGACACATCTGGGCACAAGGATGCAGGGGATGAGAGCAGAGTTTGCTGGCACTTCCTACACAGTGCTCCCTCCCCAGCATGTGGTGATGCTTTACTTCAATCAGTCCTGCCCAAAGTGGGGGCAGTGACAGGGTGTCACAGCTCTCATGGGCTGTGGGAGCCAAGGCCGGTTCTGTGGAGAGCTGTAGCATCTTAGACAGGATCCTTGTGTGAAGATGGAAGAGCTGGACAGCTTTCAGAGGCGTGGGTGTTTCTTGAGGAAAGGAGAAGAGTTCCGAGCTCTGGAGCAGCCCAGATGTGCAGCATGTGTGCAAGGAGCGGGGACCAGTTTCATCCTAATGTCTCCATCTTCCTATTACAGAGAGAAAATATCTTGTTGGTGCATTTATCTTTGGTTTTCCTCTGGATGAGATGGGAGCTGGAGGTTTCAGGCTCTGCTGGACCCCTGACAGATGCTGAGCAGACTCCTCAGTGTGTGCCTGTCACAGAGCACTCTCCACCCACTGCCTGCAGTCCCCAGCAGTTCCCTGTCTGCAGAGCACTGGGAAAATCATCACCAGGCTCCTGCTCCACCCCACAGGCCAGCTGGCTCCCAGGTTCCCATAAAGCTTTAAAAGAAGCCAGACGACTCATAACTAAAAGCATGAGGTGTTTATTTGCACTGTAGACATATTAACTGCACTGAAAGCCAGCCACGCTCCCTCCACTGCCCAGCTCAGGTGGGTCACTGTGAGCAACAGCTGACAGACATAAATGTCAGGAAAAGAGCACAACATCCATCTGAGGGCCAGTGCTTTCCCAGAAAGGGCTGATTTTAACTCACAGTCCACTTCCTTCAGCTGGGCTCCAAAAGCTGCTGTTGCTGCAAATCACGTGATTGAATTGAAACGTTCGAGCTGTTAGGAGTGGGTAACACCAAGATCAAAACACAAAATACTGCTGGGGAGCGTCTGTTCACCCCAAAGCAGAGATCTGCCACCCCTACCCTCACCATCACATTCTGCCTTCACAAGCCTTTACGCCAGTGCTGCTTCCCTTTTCATTTGCACGTCTGATTTTTACAAGTCATGCCTAATGCCATCACAAGGCTGGATGCAAGCATTCACCTGAAGATTTGCAAACTCTCCTGGCATTTTCCTGTTGAAAGCAGCAGTTCAGGCTACTGCAGTCATTCACCTTCCAAAATAAAACCCCAACCAATAGCCTCCAAAAACTTTAAAATGCCCATTTGTTAGTTCTGCTATGTGATCTTCCAAAAGAGAGGGAGAAATGCCAAAAATGTCTTCTTCTTCTGCAAAGGAGGTGGGCAGTAGAGGATCCCACAGATCCTGAAACAGCTCAGTCACCCAGGAACTGGCACAGCTTAGAAATGTACTTAAGACCTGATTTTTTAATGAATATTTCCATTTCCAAAGCTCTTCCCCCACTGCAAAAATTTGCCCTCTCAGCTGTTCTGCCATGCAGGACCTCTCCTTAGGTGAAAGAGGGAATCCCGTCTCAAACCCATGTACAGCAGAGTAGAGAGGATGCAGTGGAGGAACAAGGTGTCATCCCTCCCATGCCTCAGTCATAGAGGAGCTGGGAAGCAAGGGGATGTTAACAGCCCAGACTGCTGCATGAGAGGCTGGAGGGAAATACTTTGGACTGGAGAAAATGTGATCGTCTCTTTCCATCTCCAGGCGTGCTGTAGGAAAAATGGTTGGGTTGAGTAGTTTTGCTTTTGAAATCTGGTCCCAGTTTTCTTTCTGATGCTGACAGTCCTGTCTATCCCTTGTGTGCACAGAGCCCATGATGCTGCTGTCACCATCTCTGCAAAGCAGGTGTCAAGGTGGGGGGCTGCCCCCAGGGAGAGGCCAAGCACAAGCTGATGTGGCAGAAGAGGGGGTGTCAGGTACCTCAGAGCTCATTAGAAGCCTCCCCTGTACAAAAAATGTTGTTCTTCTTCTTCTCAGCTGCCTGGCAAGAGGTTTTGCTCCGGAAAGGTGGCGTTAGACGCCGTCTGGCATTTTGCTGGATGGTCCTCACTCGTGACCTCCAGTCTTTGCTGGTAACCACATAGAGCAGGGGGTTGAGGGCACTGTTGAGGCTGGCCAGGCCCCGAGTCACCTGGTAGGAAACATAGACGTCCCTCAAAGCCTGTGTGCAGGACCCTTGTGGTTGCCAGCGAAAAAACAAGTTGAGGTTTCTGAAGATGTGGTAGGGGAGGAAGCAGATGGAAAAGAGAACCATCACAAGAATCACCAGTCCGATGCTTCTCCTCCTGAGGCTGGGGTCCACGCTGTCATTCCTCCAGAGCACGAACACCACGTGGCAGTAGCACCCGATGATGATGAGGAACGGGATGACAAACCCAGTCACGGTGACAACAAAGGTGTAAGGCAAGTAAACGCCCAGGTGTTCGTGTCCTGTCGTGTCATGGCACTTTGTCCCTGTGTCATCCCCCTTGCTGAAGGCAAGATCAGGAGCTATCTGTGCAATGACCCACACCCAGACCGTGGCGCTGAGCCACAGTGAAGAGGCTGCGCCCTGGCACCTGCCCCGTGCCTTCAGCGGGTGCACGATGCCCAGGTAGCGGTGGATGCTGATGCAGGTGAGGAAGCCGATGCTGGCGTAGAGGTTGAGGTGGAAGAGGCTGCGGGTGAGGCGGCACCAGGCCTGCCCGAAGATCCACACTCTGCCTTGCAGGTAGTAGCTGACGAGGAAGGGCAGTGTGCTGACGTAGAGCAGGTCAGCCAGCCCCAGGTTGCCCACCAGAAGGCTGAGGGGCTGGCGGGTCCCCTCGCAGCGCCCTGTGCAGAGATGCCACAGCCCCAGCCCGTTCCCCAGCAGCCCCAGGGGGATCACGGTCAGGTACACGGCGGGCAGAAAGCGCTGGGCGAAGGCGGAATCCACGGGGCAAGGAGCCCGACTGGCATTGCCGGGCCAGGCGGAGAGAGCCTCTGCAGCCATGGGGCGCTGCGGCAGCCCTGCCCAGGGTGGTGGCAGCGCTCCGAGGCACCGGTGCAGCTCCCGTACGCTCTGGCACAGGCTCCGCTCACCTCTCCGCTCCTGCCGAGCCCGGCCTGGGACTTCAAGGCGCTGGACTTTCCCCGGGGCACGGGGAGGATGTGCCGCAGGCAGCCCCAGCCCGGCGGCTTCCGCCGCTCCCTCGGCGCCTCCCCCAGCCCACTTGAGGCGCTTGGAGCCGGGCGCCGGGGACACGCAGCCCCTTGGCTATTTTGGGTGCTGGGAGTGCCTGGAGGGAGCAGGAGGCAGGCAGGCGAGCAGAGGGATGTCTGAGGAGGGGAGCCAAAGCTTTCCGCCTGTTTCTCTTCTGTCCCACTCGCGATCAGGAGAAACCTCCTAGTTTTCCAGACTGGGGGCTGGAAGCCTGCACCCCATGAGCCGCCCTCACTTGCCATTCCTCACAGCCTTTTTCCTGGCTCCAGCGCTCAGAAATACCGGGAGCAGAGGTAAGGAGGAGACTGGCAGTGTTCCGTGGGGCTCATGCTGCCATCCCCGGTGCCGCAGGGAATGTATGCCAGGAGACAGAGATAAACCAGGCTGTCTGCCCCCAGCACAGCCAGAGAGAGCCCTGCTCAAGAGCTGCCCCCTCCCTACAGCTGCTCCTGCTGCCTACTTATGTCTCCCTCCCCAAGCACAAAAACCCTTTCCCCGTTCCTCCTTGGAACGGTCCAGACCGGTGCAGGGAAGATGTGAGATGGGCTGTGCCCTTCCCTTCCCGTCACAGCGACCGTGAGGCAGAAGACACCCAGATACTGTGAAATTGGGGCAAGAGCTAAAACCAGCGGCCCCCAAGCAGAGCCCGAGGAAGGGCAGCCCCGACTGCATTGCTGAGCAGCTGCTGCAGCACAAGCGGGGCCAGAGGTCACTGTGACCTGCAGGCGCAGGAGTTAACAGGGAAGCAATCAACAGGGAGAAGGTTTACTCTGATAAGCCATAGGAAAACGACCTTGGGGAACGACTTGAGGTGAAAGGCTAGAATCTACAAGGGCCGTAGCCGCCTGCTTTCCCGGAATTGTATCCGGATAGGGAGTGGGAGGAGGCTGGTATCTCAGCAGCCGGTGGGGAGGAGGAGGAGGGAGGTGAGTCCTGCCCAGCCATCCCGACTGCGCATCCATCCCTCCTTGGGAGCAGCTGAACACCTCCGCTGGACCACGCTGGGGCACGGCGGGTCGGGGGCACGGTGGGGAAGCCCAAGGCGCAGATGGGGTGGGGGTTAGCTGCGTGTTGACAGTACCCGTGTGCTTGTTGACTTCAGAAAGTGATTGCTGGAGCAGGTAAGTGCTGGAAAACATTGTGTGTTATTTCCTGCCTGTGTAATAAAATCTTACCACTGTGGGTGTGCTGCCGAAAAGATGACGTGTAGAAGCTGTTTCCATGTGGTGAGATACCTGCGGTTTGCAGGGGCTCTGGTGGGTCTGTGCTCCTGGAGCGACAGCAGCAGAGGGGATCCATGGGGGTGCACCCCTCAGGGAAGTGACTCCATCCTGCCCTGCTCCTGCCCCCTTCACCTCTGTGCACTTCAGCTGCTCCTGCAGCCTGGGCTCGGGGCTGCACTTGCAGAGCAACTTTATGGAGTGGGAGGACAGCGAGAGGAGAGGAACTGACTGGGAGCAGTTCCCTTTGCCCCAGAGCATCAACCTTTTGGGAAAACTGAGACAGAGACAGCATCTGCCTGGGAGGACTTCTGTGATCATGGGAAGGGTCAATGAGCTGCTCTCAGCAATGAAAAACGAAAGTTTTCCCTGTCCTGAGAACGAAAGCTTGGAGTTGGTGCCTCCTACCATGGGAGGAGAGGAGCAGGGCAGGGCATGGGGAGTGCTGCCCATGAATGGCTGGAGCCCCATGCCCTCCACACCTCCTGTGCCCTGGACCCTTTGGAGGCACAATCAGGGAGCTTTTCTCTTGTGCCTGCCTCCTGTGTGTTTTAGGTGTTCACTTGACCCATGGTTTCACTTTCAGTGTAGGTGCTGCTGCCAGCTCTGCCCAAACATCCTGCATGAGGACACTGCCCTCTTGCTCCTGGCTCTGGCAGGCAACAGCAGAGCTGATGTCAGGATGAGAACCCAGGGCCAAGACAGCTCCTGCAAACACACAACCTGAATCATGTGTTTCTAGGAAAAATAAAAAACCACATTTGATCTACTTAATTTTTTTTTCAATTGAGCACTGCATTTCTGTGCTCAGTTTCTGAAAATGTTTCGCTTTAACAAGGGGCTCATCCAGCCCTCTCTCACCCAACTCTGTGCATTTAAAAATCATTGGTCATGAGAATGGCTTGGAAAAGAAATTCTGATGCATGTTGTTTAGTCATCCAGTAGGACAGTTTTCCTTCAGCTGCTGCGTGTGCTTGCACAGAAATGAGCTGTGCTCTGCTGCTCATCACTGGCTCAGGAGTGTGGTTGGCAGATCCCAGGCTGTGTGCAGATGTGCCCTTGTGCCTTGAGGATAGGAGTGAATTTTCTTTTGGTTTGGGGTTTTTTATCTTTACACGTTACCTGTGGATGGGGTGGAATATTTCTCTGTTGCCCCACATGAGCAGGCAAAGCCAGGACCCTGCGTCAGAGCCTCAAATAACCATGTTTCCAGGGTAGCAGGGCTTTAGAGGGAAATATTGTGAGACTGGCAATCAAATTGCAAGAGTTGATTTCCCTGTATTCATAGGGAAAAATATCTCTGATTTATTTGGAGTCATTAATTCATTATTTAGATGCTTAGTGAATCAGGGAGACATTCTGCAGGGGGAAAAAAAAAGATAATTATAGCAGAGGTGTGTTGAGTCATTTGTTTGAAACGAGAATTGCAGTTGCTGCCTAAAAAGTGACCTTCTGATTTTTTACCATCACCCAGAGGTGGCTAGGCAGGATCTGGGAGTGTGTGACAGCCCTGGCAGCTTCACCCGGCCTTGGTGGCTGAGTCCCAACACACTTGAACAAGAACTGGCTTAAAACCAGGATTTTCAGTACCCGCAATGTGTTTTATCCATGTCAGTTGAGGAACATGGTAGTTTTGAAGTCTACATGAGCTTTAGGTCACCACTTGTTTGGCATGGCCACAGGAGAACTAAAAAAGTCAACCAAAGCTGTTTGTTCTGCAATTTGCTGCCTGCTGGAGGTTCACCATGTGCCCGTATCAAACAGAATTAATGATTTGTATTCAGGCTGAGCACCAGATTGTTGCAGTAAATAATTCTCTTTGTAGGCAATGTTTTACTGCAAGAGCAGTGAGGTTTCTTTTTCTCTCCTTTTTTTTTTTTTTTTTTTTTAAACCTCCAAGAGGTGAATGAACAACATCCTTGACTTTCATTTTATTTTCAGTTCTTGCAGGGCCTGAGGGTGAGTTGCCTTGGCCCTGCTGCCTTTGCTGCTGCTGCTGGGGAGGGTTTTTCCTTGGGCTGGAGAGAGGATCTCCCCCTGCCTTTCAGCCTTTTGCCCCTTCTGCCCCAGATCTGCCCTGGTCAGGAGCACCGTCAGCTAGTGATGGTGGTTTCATCATGCTGGGGAAATCCCAGTCCAGGGGAACTGGAGGAAGCGTGGGCCTGGCAGTAGGAGGGATGAGCCACAGGGGAGTTTGGGCATTTATTTTTGGGGGCTGAGAAGAGGCTGTGCCTGTGGCTGCAGATACAGCAGCAGTGCAGCCAGTGCCATGCCCTGCCCTGCTCTCCTGCACATCCCAACACTGGAAACCTGGGCACTGCTATGGCCAGGGCTGGTGCCATCAGCAGAGCTTATGGCTGGGTAAGAGTGAAGGGTTTAACTCAGGATATAATTAACTGTAATAACGTGTTCAATTTGATTCACTTTTTTTTTTTTTTTTTTTTTTTTTCCTTCTCTTCCTCTAAGCAGCCTGAATTGAGGTGCCTCCAAGCTGCCCCACCCTGTGCCAGGACTTTCCTGCTCCCACCGGGCTGGCCCTGAGCAGCAGGGCTGGGTTCACCCTGCACAGACAAGCTCCACACCTGGATGAGCACATCTTTATTTTTAGTTCCAGAAATACGCATCTAAAAAGTCCATCTCTCACCTGGACACGTCACCCAAACCGCTGCTCCTTCCAGCTGCCCTTCCCGTGGTGGAACGCGCGTTCCCTCTGCACATTTGTGCGAGGCCGTTAGAGGGCATTTGGGTTTCATTTTCCATCACCCAGAAGTACTTTTTACTGGGAGAAAGTACAGCCAGAGCAGCCGAGCAGCTCTCCTGCGCCGACTCCTGCACGGCTGGAGCAGCTCCAGCCCATCGGGAGACGGCCCCGGCTCATCTTTGCGATTTGTTTTCCCTTTTTCCTGCTTTTCCCTTGGCCCCGGCTCGCGGGGAATGTGCTTGGATGGCAGGCGGTATGTCTGGTGCTGCGGAGCAGAGTCTCCGGTGTCTGAGCTCCTCGCTTGCCGAAGCCCTGCCAAACCACCAGCGCTTTGGAGAGGAGGAGGCCAGGCAGAGCGGGAAGGCTCGTGTTTATTCTGGAGGGATGAGGGGAAGGTGAATTAGAGCTGCCATCAGGAGGACCCTGCCCATGCCCGGGAAGGCGGCTGCTGGGTTGCAGGGTGGGTACCATGAGCTGGCTGAGCTCCTGCATGGTCGAGCAGCTCAGCCTGCAGTGGCAGTGACCTGTGGGGTGTGCAGGTGACCTGCTCCCTCCCTGGGGGGCCAGGGCAGGAGGGTTCCATTCAGGGATTTTGGCTTCCAGGTGCTGGATATGGTCTCTCTTGAATTCCCTGCGAAGCAGAGCTGTATGATGTGGTGGAGAAGCAGCATCCCCTCTTCAGTAGCCCCACTAATCCAGGAAAGGACCAATGCAGGCATAAACCAAGGAGTTTATGCTTGAAGCAGGATTTCCCCATTTCCCATTTCATTCAGCTTAAGGAACTCGGGATGCTGCCCAGTAACCCTGCCTGGGGCAGCAGGGTGAACAGAGGAGGAAGGTGATGGATGACATGGGGATCTTATTCTCTGTTTCCAGCCTCCTTTGCAGTCAAAGTCCATCATTTCTTCTCTGTTTTCCCAATGGAAACATCCTCCATCTTCACCGTAACCACAGTGCCATGGGTTTGTGCCAGACTCTTTGCCGGGATGAGGCGTTGGCTCCAGGGTGAATTTGGGGTGGGCACAGCTACAAACGACCTCCTCTTCCCCTCTGGAAAGGCAGAATGGAGATCAGTGGGGAGATGGAGAGGGGTGAGGGTGTCACCCTGCAGCTGGGGAGCAGGGGCATGTGGCAGTGGCAGTGCAGGAGGAAAGAAGTGGGCAGAAAGTGCCACCTGCATGCCAGAAAGGCCCTGTGTCCTCACTGGGGTTGTGTCAGGCTAATAAAGGCAGAACCACCTCCTGGGTGTGCCCAGGGAGCCCGGCAGGAGCTGCAAATCCATCTCTGGCCATAGGGGCAGGCCAAGCTCACCTGTGTGGTGGGATCCACAGTGCTCCTGGATTCAAGACAGCCAGAGCCCCCAAAACTCTGGTCTGCACCTGCCATCGGCTGTTTTCCAAGCAGTTTCAGAAGACGGTTCATGTGTCCCTGAGACACAGAACCTCTCCTCCTCATTGCTGAGGAGGGCTGATGGGGGGCCCACAGGTACGTGGGTGGGCTGGCAGTTCCCAGTGCTGGCAGTTCCCAGTGCTGGCAGTTCCCAGTGCTGGCTGGCCCTTCCCTTTGTCACTCAAACGTGTTGCCCAGAGGCAGCAGCTCCACCCAGCCCCTCACTCACCGCTGGGAACGCAGCCGGCGGGGCCGGGCAGGGGCTGAGCATGCAGAGCCGCCTCTGGGTCTCCAGCCGGCAGTAGCGGTTCTGGTTGGACACACGGGTGGCAAAGCCCAGCCCGCAGGTGGCCGAGCAGGTGCTCCACTCCGTGCTCCACTCCTGGCAGGGGTATCGCAGCTGTAGGGACACTGCCCCGGGGGCTGCAAGAGAGGAGATGATGGGGAAAGGGTGGTTGGAGGCAGGTGCTGTGCTGTGGTGCTGCAGGCATAGCCCTGCGTGGCAGAGAAACGTGTGAAACCTGCTGATGTTCCACAGCCTGAGGTGAAGGGGCCATCCCCAGAGAAATGGCGTGGGCATCCCCCTCCCTGGAGCTGCCCTGCATCTTACCTGCCCTGGCATCCCGGAGGAGGTGCTGGTCCTGAGCTTCACAGATCCACTCCGGGCAGCACTTCCCGGGGATCTCCACCCGCCGGGGGTAGGGGCAGTCCGGGGTGGGCAGCCGGACATCCTCCTGGCACAGCGGGATGCAGTTGAAGCCCCCGTCCAAGCAATGGCACTGGATTTTGCAGCTGGGCTGGAAAACCTCCCCGTCTCGATAGACCCGGCCGTTCACCTCGCAGCCCTCCTCATCGTCTTCAACTGCAAGTGACAGCACGTGTGACAGAGTGACAGAGAGATGGGGATGCCAGGGGGCAGTGCTGGGGCTAAGTGTGGGGTTGAACAAAAGGATTGAAGGGGGGGGACCACAGAAGTGACTGAGCGGTGTGCAGGGCAGACATGGGTGTGCAGCAGCATGTTCATCACCAAACCTCCTCCCCTTCCCTGCCTTCTCTCCTCATCTCTATTTTTTCAAAGCAGCAGCTCACAAGCTGTGAGAACCCCCCTGCCCTTTGGCTCTGACCCTGCTTTCAGGTTCTCCAGGCTAGGAAAATTTCCTCTGAGATTTCTCTGCAGGACCCCTAAGCTCCAGCCTTGGCTGTGTGACTGCAGCATCCCTGAGACCCCCCTGTCCATTCTCACTGAAACTACACAAAATTTTCAGTCAGAAAGCAGCACAAGAGCTGCAGGAGGTGGGGCAAAGCCCCTTGGCCAAGCTGCATGCTTCATCCTCAGGAAAGCTGCTTTCCTAGACTTAACCCCTTCCCTGCTGGTGCTGGGGGATGCCCACAGCCATGTGAGGTGATGACTGGAGCTGGGCTGTGTGCTGGGCTGGAGTGTGTGGGTGTCCCCAGGGAAAATGGGCACCCCTGTGCTCACAGTTGCAGGTGCCTCCTGTCCCTGCAGATGCTGAGCTGTAGTCACAGACGAGGCCCTGGCTCTGGTCACAGACGTGGAGGAAGTCGCAGGGCTCTCCCAGGCGCCGGGCACAGATCTTGCAGCAGCCACACCCATCCAGGACCAGGGGGGACCCGCGGGGGCAGCGGGGTGGCACCCAGGGGCAGTAGCATGGTCTCTGGCACAGCTGGGCACAAACCTGTGGAGGCAAAGCTGAATCCATACAGGTGGTTTTTGGCTAACAACTGCTTTGTCACTGGGACAGTTGAGTAACTTTGTCTCAGTCATGAGGGCAGATTTTTGGTGGAAGGAGGCTCTGCAAATCCATGGGAATATCTCAAAGCATCCTGGAAAGCTGTCCCCTTTGAAGGGTACCTATGGAAACCCAAGGAGAATTAAGGATGCTCAGAGGCTCAGCACTCTGCAAGATGGGGAATTTAATGTGCCACTGCTCTGAAGACACAGGAGGAAGATGGAGCTACATCCATGAAGGTGAACATCCCAGGCAGTGGTGGTTATTTAATGAGGTCAGCAGCCCCAGGCAGCCCAGTGGGAGAGAGGAAGGGAGGGAGGGAAAGCAGCCAACCCAAATGCCTGCCCCCAAAGCAGCAGGCTTTGCCCAGCTGGAGAGGTGGCTTTGCAGGAACTGAATTCACTTGGCTGAGTGCACAGCACCTCACTCCTGACATAAGAGCTCTCATTCATGCCAAGAAACAGGACATTGCATCAGCATTGGGGATGTGAAGCCAGGCAGACCTCACTGCATTCCTCACTGGTCCAGCTGCACCCTCTGCTTGTCCCTGGCTGCAGCATCCTCACCTGGCCTGGCCCACTGGGCGAGGAGCCCAGAGACAAGCACGGTTTTCAAGGACTGGGAGCTGTTTTCCCTTGTGGCTAGACTGAGTAATCACTTTGGCAGGGCTGTGCACTGCAGTCCTTTGCCTGCTCAGCCAATTGTCTACCAGGGAGGTGCTCACAGGAGTTCACCTGAGCAGGTGGATGTTTATACCCTTGCACAACCACGCTGGCACACAACAGCTTTTCTAGGCAGGTCTAGAGCTCCTATCATGTCACATGTGACAGAGCTATTCCATACGGAGCCTGAGGTCATGAGAGTTGGCCCTGCAGTTTGGAAGGGAATCCTTTGCCAGGACTGGCCTGACAGTGCATGTGAGCCCCCTGGCAGCCCTGCTGCTCAGCACCATGCACATGCTGCTGGATGCAGTGCCAGCACAGCAAACATGCAGCCAAAACATTCATCCCTGCCCTGGTCCAGGTATTGGTGTGACTGCTGAGCCTGCCAGGAGAGTGATGGGTTCAGACCATGTAGGTTTTAGATACCATTTTTCTTTTTCTTTCAGTTTCTCCCAGTGGTATCAGGTCTGACATGATGAGTCAGACAGAGAAGGTAGCTAGTGGTGCTCTGTCTGTTCCCCATTTGCAGCAGTTCAGATGCTTTTCATGGGGCTGCAGAAGTGTCAGTGCCAGTAATTAGAGTTAAAATATATCCAAAATGGATTGGGTAATCTGGGTCTTGTTCTAGTTCTGTCAGTGAGCAGCATTACTAATGTGGCAGGGCCTGAGGTGGCCAGGTTTGGGCTGGCAGCACAATGATCCTTGGTGATACTCCAGGCACTTGTGAGCACCTGGGGCAAGAATCATTGCTCTGTTACAGCTTACCCAGGCAGCCAAGGGCATTTTTCATCTTTCAGAGGGATGTTATTACAAATCAATGTTTTAGAAAGATTAGCCAAGCCATAAATCCATTTCCCCACGCTCCTTGTAATTTACTTGTCTTTAGATGACAATGTGGCTCCTGTCAGAGATCTGAACTTTCTGGGAAAAGAGTCAAAAAGGCATGATGTTGCCACGACATCCCTGCTTGGGGATTCAAGCAGCAATTAAAACATGGAGCTGAGATGCCCCAAATTTTTTAACAGTCCTGTTCTCTGCGCAGGCAAACATTTTCACACAGAGTCCAAGAGAAAAAAAAAAAAATCTCTACAACCCAAATCCCATCGGAGGCACCGGCTTGGCGGGAGCATTCCGAGAAGTGGGGAGAGCTGAGTAATGCCAGGGCTGGTGCTCGTGGCTTGGCCCCTGCCTCGGGAGCCTGGGCGGGGATGGAGGAGCCTGGAGGAGCCGCTGCCGGCTCAGCTGCTGCTCGCTGGCTGGCGGGGACCGAGCATAGCCCGGCCCGGAGAGCGGCAGGGACGGCGAGGGAACAACACATTGCTGGCATTCCTGTGTGCTCCAGGGACTCGCACAGCCGAGCCTTGGGCCCAGGAACGCTCAGACCCTGCTGCTCCATCTCAAACACCTCTCCTGAGCACGGCTCTGCCCCCTGCCATCAACACAGCCTGGCTGCCGGCCGGCGATAGTGGTGACACCCCAGCCCTTCCTGCACCCCACTTTGCCAGAAGCGGGTGCTCCACGGCTAAAGCTGCCCCAGTGCCCCATCTCCCTTACCTTGGAGAGAATGCAGAGGAGGGAGAGGAAGAGGAGCTGGTTCTCTAGCTGGAGCCTCATGGTGCTCTCCCCTGTGTCACTTCAGCACATCACCCCCCAGGCAGATTGGAGGCAGTGGCGTGTTCGCAGGTTTTAAAGCCCAGAGTAGGTCCTGCTGGTGTTTATACTCTCCCTGCTCTGATGTCACTCACAGGCTCCAATATAAACATGAGTAGGTTTGGACAAGCCTCAAGATTTTCTTTTTTTTCCTTTCTTTTTTTTCCAGCCCACATTCCAGCTGCCATTTCCACTCTTCTCAAGGTGAGAATATGCTGTCCACCGAGACAAGGAGTGAGGGGAAGGGATGCTGTGCTGTCCCTGGGGAGCAGGGGAGAGAGGCTGGGAAACCAGGCTGGTGGGGTGATCCAGCTCCCTTCTTCTAACCTAGGGGGGAAGATTCATGCCCTATCCTACTGATCAAGGCCTGCCCAGGCAGAGCTGGGATCTTCCTCTTGGGATTTGAAGGGATTGGCAGGACTGTCCCTGCTGCTGCTGTGGGACAATGCTGTGACCAGGCAGCAACAGGGCATCCAGCCCTATATTTAATACTGCACCCAGTGCATGGTAGGCTGTGGAAGAGGGGGAAGTCACCCAAAGGAGCTGGAAATGGATTTGCTGTGGTGGTGCTGCTGCTGCCGCCACATCATCCCCATCCTGAGAGAGACTGTGGCCACCTGGGGAGGCTGCTGGGGTGGGGTGGTTTGATGCACATCGTGTTGCATTGTCCTGGGTACCTAATTCAGAGAAGGAGGCAGTCTGACCCTGCTGATTTCAGGCCTTGTAAACACAAATTCAGCCCCTGAAGTATTATGATCATATTAATCAATTCCAAGAATTAGAAATCCAAGTTTGGGGAAGAAAAGCAGGTGCTCCGCCATTGCCTCCCAATGCTTTCTCAGTCTGCCCTGTGCAAGATTTTCTCTTGTCCCCTGGGACTGAGAATGTGAGGCTGGCTCTTAGGAAAGACCTACACTAGACAGAGCCACTTCTGCATATTCCCATTCCCCAGATTTTATCACAAGATATGAGAGGACAATTTGTGAGCCCAGAGCACGAAGGAGAGGCCTGAGCATAAGGATGCAGGATGTCCTGCAGCTCTCCCTGGCTCCTCTCCTTCACCCCTGCCCCTTGCCTGCAGGATGTGTTCTGCTGGCCCAAGGGATGGATCCTGGTGGCTGTGCACAGACTCCCTGTATCATTCAGGCATGATGAGAAATGTTGATAGATATCAGGTATGTGCTGGCAAACACACAGGAGGTGCTGGCTGCTATAAGCAGAACACCAAAACCATGCAACTAAGAGTGATGCCTCATCTGTTCCTCCAGGCTCTTTTCCCTCTGATTTGCTTTTGTGAACCGGGTTCTCAATCACCTGAGCAGCAATCCTGATCTCAGCTCCGTTCTTGCCGGAGCCTGGAAGCCAGGGCAGGGAGCAAGGAGGGCACAGCCCAGCAGGGAGGAGCACAGGCTGATCTCTCACATTTTCACCTCAATCTCTGCTTTGGCTGTGCTTCATTAGCTGCAGTCAGGCTGCTAACAAGGCCATGGCAGCTTGTGGGAATACCAGGGCACTTTCCAAAGGCTGCTGTCACTTAAGCAAGCCAAGGAGCCTCTGCTCTGCATGTTGGAGCCCCAGCCCCATGCATCACCCATGCTGGGGGTGCAGGGATCTGCTCTGCCTGTGGCAGACGAGGCATGAGGACGGCACATTGCTTTCAACTCACTGGCAGGGAGTGGTTCAGGACCCACTGACAGGTGCTCACAAGCCCAAGGGTTTGATACACCTCTCATCTTCCACTTTCCGCTCTGGAGCAGGTGCCCTCCCACTGGCTGAACATCCTGGGAGTGGCTTGGGAGAGCCAAAGTGCCGATCCAGTCTTGCCACATGGGGACAGTTCGATTAATTTTTCCAGGCTTATGTTTATTAGGGACTCCTGACTAATTCAGGAGTAAATTCCCAGCTAGAAATCAGGTGGCAGTGCTGGTAACAGAAACAAAAACCTCTCATTTCCCACAATGAATGACCCTTGGAGCAGCACACAGACCTGTGAGGGAGGTCTCAGGTGGCAGCAGGGCACCCCTGGGGAAGGCTGAGGCTCAGGGCTGCCCAAGGGAGCCAACTGGACATTAAACCTGTGTCACCTGATGTGTCCTGCCTACAGGGACAGCTCCTTTCTTCACTGTCTCCTCAGCTCTGAACAAGAGGGGACCTTGCTTCCCCCCACACCTGATGTCACTGAGATTTAGATCCCATCACAGCGATGCTTTGACATCACCAGGAAGCTGCCAGAGCTCAGGCAGTGACAGAGAGCCCAAGTCAAGCCTGAGTCAAGGCAACACCCCCAAGTCAAGCAGTCAGATGGGACCAAACCCAGCATACCATGCCGGGCAAGCTGCCCACATTTCTGATGGCATTGGCAATCCTCACTGGTACCTTGATGGGTTTTGGAGGTGCCCAGTGGAGCTGGCTGGAGGGGTACCCACAAAGTCTCCCATGATCTGCCTTCCCAAAGAGGATTCTCAATGGGTGCCATGAGTTCCAGCTTCCCTTCTCCCATCTCTCTGGGTCCCACATGCCTGCAGATTGCTGTGCTGGGGCTGCAGGGGCTGCAGGCAGAGCCTGGCACAGGAATTCAGCCCCTGCTCCAGTTTTGATGTGCAAAGCTGCACCAGAAAAGCACATTAGCAGTTCATTTTATAAATACTCAGTTAGAGCCCTTCCCCTCTGGAGCACGTACCCTATAAGTGTTCTGTACCATACGTGTGATTTCAGAGCTAGTAATTAAGTCCATATGTCTCAGTCCACAGTTTCTATGGTATTATTGTCAGGTTTTTTCGGGGGGTTATTTTTTTTTTTTTTTTTTTTTTGTGGTCCGTTGTGCAAGAAAATAGTTGATACAGGGATCTGAATACATCTCCTTTGAGTTAGCCGCTGGCAAGCTTTGCTGTTTCTATAGAAATGAAGGAACTGCCCCAGTGAATTTACATTTTAGAGAGCTGAGTTTTTCATGTGTTTGCTGTTCTAACGTGCCATCGTGAATAACACAGAAAAGCTCTCATTTGCACACCCTGCTCAGCTGAAATTGCATCCATCTGGGATGGATATTGAGCATATTCTCCCTTCATGCCTTTCCTTTTTGCTGGAGACTCCCCTTCTTGTTAAGCACCCTCCCTAGAGCTAGGGGAAGTCAGAGAGGGGTCTGATGTCCATCTCTGGCAGGGAGCAGTGAGGCTCTCCTGGGTCCTGGCTGTGGAAATGTGGGTCTAGGGTGAGCCCAGCTCCATGGCTTAGTGGGGAGAACACTCCCTTTGCTCCTGGGTGCTCCTGGCTCAAATCCCCACTGCAGAGGAGCAGGGCTGCCCATGGAGGGAGGACAACACTGGTGGAAAGCTGGGCATACATCCAGCTTGGAAAAACCAAGAGCCCTGAGCTGAAATGGAGATGCCCTCAGGTCTCCTTCCTTGTTGGACACTTTGGGGTGGCTGCTGGATGTTTTTCATGAGACTTCTGGAAAACACCATGGCTTTGGGAAATTTTGAAATATCTCTGCTTTTGGCAGGATGGGAGAATTGTTTCCTACCCAGAACGAATCTGGCTCCAGTTTCAAACAGCAAGAGCCCAGAGAGGTGGTGATGGCTATTTCTACCCCTGTCTGGGCATTTTTATTCCCTGTGGTTCTCACACCTTAACTGGACAGCAGAGCCAGCTGAGAGGGCCGGCCACCCCGAGGGACAAGGGATGGGCCAGGCAGTCTTTTACCTTGAGGTCACTGCTTCCACCCCAGAGCCGGGATGCAGGGACTGAAAGTATTTACCATCTGGTGCCTGGCCAAGTGACTTGTGAGAAAAGAATTCAGGGCTGCCGTCCAGTTTCTGATGGTCAGGCAACTGCATCAGGAACCTTGGCTACATCTGGGACCAGCTGACCCCTCCAAGCTCCCAGCCACGGTGGCAAGGCCAGCAAGGCAGAGGTTGGGCATCGCCCCTGCCAAAGCAGAGACAGGAATGATGCCTGGTGGGGGGGACACTTGATCCTTCAGCATGTCCCAAGCATTTTTAGGTAGGTTTCACTAGAAAGCAGTGATAAATGGGGCTTGGGGCTGGTTCTGCTCTCAAAGTCTGACATTGCCAAGAGGAAGGAGCTGAGTGATTACATGAGGGACAAATGGACTATCACAACCAAGAAAAGGCTTTGCTCAGCCAAAACTTTAGTGAGAGCTCATCCTTCAGATGGAGGGGCTTCACATGAGCACAGCACAGCCTTGTATCAGCTGCTGTGAAAGGACAACAGAGAAAGATCAAACCCATCAAACCCTGGGAAATATTTCTGTATGATTTTTTTTTTCCCTGCAGTCCAGACAAGAGCAATTCATAATTGTCCCACTAAGTTAAACATTCAGATAACTCAAAGAATAAGACTTTCATAAAACAAAGCTTGTAAACTTCAGCCAGATGAGGTTTTCCATTATTATCTGGAAAACAGTGTCAGAAATCATCATGTATTCAATCTTGTGATCCTCTGGGAGTTTATTTTTATATTGAGTATCAAACATCACCAAACATAAACTTCTTTTAAAAAACATCACTAGAAGTTTTATCTTTCAGACAAGACATAATCCCCAGATCCTGACCTTGTGTGGTTACTGACAGACCCTTTGTATTTTCCATGGAGCTGGACGGCTCACTCATGTTTCCTGATCAAATTGCTCATTCTTTTTGACCATGTCTATTTCTCTCGTGGTTTCAGGCTAAAATAGACAGTATTTTTCCTTCAGTTCTTGTCTTGTTCAAGGATGCTGCGTGTTCTCACATAGCTGCCATGTCCCCTGCAGCATTGAAGAGGCTGTAAATGGAGGCACTCACCAATGTGCAGTCTCCAAACTCACCTTGTAACTGTGCCAGCACAGCTTTGGAGAGTTTGGTGATGGCTGTGTTCCCTTCCAGCTCTGCTTTCTGTGACTCTGGTAAGGCTCTCGAGGTAGCAAGTGCTGCAAGCATGAGGCAGCTGGTGGTGTGTGGTGCTGGAAGAGGTTTGGGTGACACAGGCTGTGTGTTCCAAAATGTCACAGCCCTTCACATCCCCAGGGCTGCTCTTGGCTCGCCAGGAGCAGGAGCAGCTCAGGGTGCTGGTGAATCCAGGATGCTGGGAAAGATCATCGCTGGGAAGGGGACAGTGATATGGGACAAAGACAGCCCTCTTCAGCTGGCTCTGCAAACCCCTGGTCGTGGCTGGGACCCTCACAAAGGCAGTGAAGTGGCCATTCCTCAGTGTCCTTGATGACTGGGAGGAGCCTGGCTCCTGCAGGAGGTTTCAGCATAGACATTGGGCACATTGGGAATCTGGGTTGGGGGGGAATGATGAGCTGGGGAGAAGCAGCAGGTCCCTTTGCCAGCTTACCCTTCACACCCAGCACTTGAAACCCCCAAATGACTGGTCACCAGCCAAGCCAGCTGGCAAGGAGAGCTGCTGCTTCTCCCCAGGACTCATGCCAAAGGCTTTGCAGGTGAATCCCACTTCCAAACTCCACCCCAGGGAACAAAGCAATGGCTGGGCTTGCTCTCCATCTTCTGAGCAAGACTCGAAAAGCTGAAGCAAGTGATGTCTCCATGTGCCAAGGAGTCCCTGGCCCCCCGCCCTTCCCTATGCCCCCTCCTGATGCCAGAGACACCTGGAGACATTTCCCAAGCATGAACTTCACATAAACCACCTCCTCTTGCCCCCTTCCCCAGCCAAATCAACAAAGACATGACTGAAACCTTTAGAGTGTGTGTGGGATCCAGCTGAGGAAAACAAACCTCTGGGTCTCACTATAGTTATGGAAGCAGCGATGTTGCCTGGAAAGTATGTACCAGGGAGCAGAGAGCACAGGGACGAGCAGAGGAGCTGGGCACCAGCTCAAATATGACTCAAAATCATGGGAAATTATTTCTGATTAATGTAATTACTTCGGCTCCAGCCCTGATCAATATGAGGAGCTAAAACGCTCATAAACCGGCCGAGAATGTGAACTATGCAGAATGATTTGTAAAAGGTGTTTGGCTGGGTGCTCTCTCCCCTGGCTGTTGGGCTGCCCAGGGCAGGATAACCTGGTGCTGTGGGAGGTAGGAGAGCAGTGATTTGCTAATTGTAAACTGGTGGCCCCTAAATGAGAATCCCCCCAAAGGAGCAGTGAGGGGACTGCCTCATGCAGGCCCTGAGTTGTAAATAAAAGCAACCAGCCTGCTTGGCTGGGCTTCTTCTGTGCTCTGACCACAAAACAACAGCCAAGATTGGCCTTATACAGGCTTATGGTGGCCCCCACAGTGTGGGGAGGTTCTGGTGGTCTGGCACCCAGCACAGCCCAGGCAGGGGCTCTGCGTGGGCACTGAGGGGGCAGTGGAGAACTGCAGGAACATGGGGACACAGCTGGAGAGGACAGTGTCCTCAGACCCCCTACTGCCTGAGCTGTGCCAGGTATGGTGTCAATCTGCACGGGAGGGGTGCTGCCTCCTGAGGGGCAGGGCTGTCTCTGAGGGAACTGCACCCACAGGAGCAGATCAGGAGGAGCAGCCTGGGACAACCCTGGAGATCAAGGGCAGGTTAGTTGGGGCTTTGAGAAACGTTGTCTGGTGAAAAGTGTCCCTGGCTGTGACAGGTAATGGTCCTTACCATCCCTTTCATCTCAAACCATCCTGTGAATTAAAGATGCCCTGCAGCAGGTCCCCATGAATGATACCTCTACCTAGGTGGTAGGAATTTCCCCCTGTGAAAGCAATCTGAGGCTGGGGAAAATGTGCCCTGGGGCATGGGGGTTTCCCATGAACTGGTGGTTTCTCTGACATGGGGAGGAAACAGAATAGTGGCTGTTACAGTCTCTTCTCTCTCTCTCTTCCTGTTCCCCAGGAAGAAGGGTTGGGCTGGACTGGGAATTGCAAGGCATTCCTCTTGTACTTTCCAATCAAGACCCTTTGGGGTGAGTTTCCACCTGCTGCAGGGTTTTGGGGAGAGAAATAGAGAAGGTGGGTGTTTGACTTATGTGGCTGTCTGCACCTGGTTATCCAAGGCTGGTGATGGCAGCCTGACGATGGCTCAGCTTGTCTCAGGAGCTGCTCCCAGCCAGCTTGGAGTCAGCCCCTGAGGAGCATCATACAAGGCAGCTCCTCTCATGAACCAAGCTCCAGGAAGGAAAATGCAGCCTGGGGCTCCTGTCACCAGGGAAGCAATTGGAGTGTGGAGAGCAGTGTGTGCATGGAGCAGCCAGGCTGCTCCTCTGCCCTCCCTACTGGCCCAGGCTCCAGAGAATGTTTTGAGGTGATTTCCCTGCTGTGTATGCTGTCCATGATACTTTTCCAACATTATTTTCATGTCCTTCCTGGGGAAGAGAGCTCCCTAGGCCACATGGAGAAAGGTTGGTCTGTGATTTTGCTGGAACCCACATGTAGCACAGCGTGGTTGGGGTTAGGAGAGCCATTTCCCTGGCATTTGGCTGCCCTCTCCACTGCCAGAAGCTGATCCCATTCAAATCCCAGTTTTCCTTGCATTCCATGGTCCTGCTGAGCTGTGGTCTGCCACCCACACAGGAAAAGCCATCCTGCTGGCCTGCCACCCAGAAATCCTGCTCTGGGTCATCTGTGGGAGGATTAAACACAAACACTTGGCAAGCTGCAGTCCTTGAGTGTGAGGCAATGAGCTGAGGGCTGTCGGAGCAAAGGGAAGATCCTCTGGGCTGTGCAGGAGAAGCCAAGCCGGCCTGGCACGTGTGAGTGGACAAGGGACAGTGCAGAGGCTGTGACTCCAAGGGACACCAGCCACTCTCTACGTACAACCCCAGATTTGAGACCTTTGCTGCTGCCACAATTCACCACAGACGTATGGTGCAATTTCTCCTGCAGTGCAGCCCCTTGACCAGCAGCTTGGTCCAGGGATGCTGTGCTCAGCCCAGGGTCCCTGCAGCGAGGCACAGTCGTGCCTCCAGCCTTGGCTGCTGCAGCCTCCCTCCATAACCCCAACCTTACAGTGCTGCTGTGCCTTCCCCTGCATTACACTTATCTTGTGCCTCCTGTGATGGCATCAAAGCTGCTACAACCCACTGAGAGGTAGCTCGCATTGTCACACAGCTTCTGCTGTCCCACAGCTTCTGCTGTCACACAGCTTCTGCTTGGATCTGGACACATCCTCCATGGCCTGATTGTCCTCCTTATTCTCATGCAGGACCACCAGCACCTGCTTTGAGCCAAATTTCCTCTCTCAGGACTTGTCTTCAGGGTGAGAGCCCAGCCTTGCTCCTCCTGCCACTGAGCCCTGGTCTCTGGAAACATCTGCAAGGAAATAGCTGAAGGTATTGAAAGGGGAGACAGGAAACACTGAATATTTTTTTTTCTAAATATAATGACACTAATGTTGTTTGCAGTGTTAAAAATAGAAATGAAGAGAACCTGCCTTTTTCCTGTTTGCTTTCAGCTCTCACTTTCCTGCCTGTCTCTGCATTCTGGGGATCTGCATGAAAATAAACCCAAGAAAGATCTCAGCAGTGTGCAAAGCAAAGCCAGATGATTCTGGCCTTGGCTCCAGCTTCCCCCAGTGGGGCCATGCTCCTCTGTGGAGCACGGGGAGCTTCAGGCTGTGCACTGCCCACCTCCAGCACTGTCCCTGCAGGCTCAGCCCAGCTGTGGCAGGATCTGTGCTGCGGAACTGGCCACTCACTGGGAGTGTGGCCACCTGCTGCACCCTGTGTCCTGCCTCTGGTCACTCTCCTGACTTTCCCAAGAGGATCATTGGGCTCCGAGCAGCACTGCTGCTCCTCCTCCCTGTGGCTGATTGAGCTGTGCTCCTGCCCCAGGCTGGATCTGCCAGGCTGCTACCACAGAAACCCTGGGCAAAATCTCCCTTCTTCCACCTCTTCTGCTGGAGATATTTCTCCAGATGCCTGTGGCATCTGTCCAGCATACACTGCCTTCCCAGGTCTCCCTCCCACCCTCCTTCGACTGGGAGGATTTTGCTGCCAATCTCTCACCGGCTCATTACAAAGCAATGGGCATCACTGAATTCAGAGGCTGATGGATTCAAATTCAGCTTTGAGCCAGACCAGGATTCCCAGAACCTGGAGGATCAGGTGTGGGAGTCAAGTCCCAGTCCTGAGCACAGCAAACTGGCCACAGTTTCACAGTGTCTGAGCAGCAACGTGCCTTTAATTTGGGAGGCGATACCGCACCCCGGGTCAGCACGGCTGCCGGGTTGCTGCAGGTGTTCAGATGGAAAGCTCAGCACTCGTTTTTCGGCAGAGCAACCCAGGGAATGCATGTCTTGGATGGAGGCTGCTGCCTGATTTATTACAGACTCAGCTCGAGGTGCCTCGGGAGAGTAAGCCCTGGCAGAGGATGAGAGGCAGGCGTGTGTACGGGTGGATTGCAGCACACAAAACGCTGCGTTGTAGTAAGACTGCCTGGAATGCACTGAAGCCGAGAGCGGGAGGATGAATGAGTCCTCTGGTCTGGTTTACATTCCTCTGTCATCCCCACTTTCTTTCTTGAGCTTGGAGGGTGGGCAGTCTTGGGCTTTTGGTCTGCCTTGGAAATCCATGAGGCAGCCAAGCACTGGCCTGGAGTGCTGCTGGCATTGTCCTGGCCACATGAGCATGCTGACAGTGCTAGTGAACTGTCTCCACTATGTCCAAGTGCCACTCCTTGTACAACATCCCTCAAAAGGCTGAATTTTGCAAGGAGTCTTTTCTTCACAACGTGGCAGCTTACAGGGTTGACCCCAGGTTTTTCTTAGTTAGCAAGAAATCAGGTGTTTAAAATGCCACTGGACTAGTGTGAGTCACTGTCTGGGCCACTCTTGTGTCAAAGAGCCAGCTCTCCTGTATGTCACTGTAAAGTTTATGCTTCAGCCTGGCATGATGTCATTTTAAAAACAAGAAGCTTCCCCATGTTTCCCCCCAACCCTTCCACTAGCTGCTTTCCTGGCCCTGGCATATTTCTGGCCCCTGGTAGTCCACACACATTTGCAGTTTTTCAGCTGCCGCTTCCCAGCCAGGCATGTCTGAAGCTTCCAGTGCCCAGTCTCTGCTGGCAGCGAGTGTTCAGGTTTTTCAGCAGTGGTGTGTCAGCAGTATCCAAAGGGACCATTCATTCACAGAGTGTGACAATGATGGGCTTCACTGGGGGCTTCCTGCCTGTGCTTTTGGGGCCCATTTGGCACCAAACCTGTGGTAGGGCTAGGATTCTGACCCCACCTGGTGCAGTCTGTCATGGTGTTAACTGGGGCTGAGCCAGAACCATTGACACAGGGTGGACAGACAGCCCATCCCCATGAGCTCCTGCCCTGCTTAATGCATCTGTCTGACAGTCCCTCTGTAATGCACAGTGGGGTGATATTTACAGATGGCAGCTCAGCCACAGGGATTTCCCAGGTGTTCCTCACTGCCTGGTCCTGCTGCTGGCCTGCAAGATGTCCCACCCACAACCCATTTCTTCTGTGTGAGCTGGGAATGAGACAAAGCCTTGGCATCCAAGGAGGACAAAAGAGCCCTTGGGAATGATTTAGCCATAAATTCATCTGGCCAGGCTGAGCAGATGAACTGAGGGTTCCTGGGGCAGAGGTCAGGGGACTAGACCCATGCTCTGTCTGTGGCGAGGCGGGTGGTGGCAACCATGCAGCTCCGGTCCTCCAGCTCCACTCCTGCAGCCCCAATCCCTTGTCTCTGGTCCTGCAGTCCCAGTGTCCCAGCCCCAATCCTGCAGCCCAAATCCCCCACACTCAATCTCTTATCCCCAGCCCCTCAGCCCCAATCCCCCAGTCCCAATCCCTTATCTCTGGTCCCGCAGCCCCAATCTCCCAGCCCCAATCCCCCAGCCCCTATCCCTTATCTCTGGTCCCGCAGCCCCAATCCTGCAGCTCCGGCCCCACAGCCCTGATCCCTTCTCCCTGGTCCCTTATCCCTAGTCCCACAGTCCCGGCCCCACAGCCCCAGCCCCACAACCCCAATCCCTTATCCCCAGGTCTTCATCCCCCGTCCCTTATCCCCAGTTCCTTATCCCCAATCCTTTATCTCTGGTCCCTTATCCCTGGTCCCTCATCCCCTGTCCGTCATCCCCAATCCTTTATCTCTGGTCCCTTATCCCTGGTCCCTCATCCCCGGTCCCGCAGCCTCAGTCCCTCATCCCCAATCCCTTATCCCCGGTCCCTCATCCCCGGTACCTCACCCCCTGTCCCTCATCCCCGGTACCTCACCCCCTGTCCCTCATCCCCGGTCCCTTATCCCCAATCCCTTATCTCTGGTCCTCATCCCTGGTCCCTCATCCCTAATCCCTTATCCCCAGTCCCTCATACCCAATCCCTCATCCCTAATCCCTTATCCCCGGTCCCTCATCCCCGGTCCCTCATCCCCGGTCCCTCATCCCCGGTCTCTCATCCCCAATCCCTCATCCCCAATCCCTTATCCCCGCTCCTTCAGCCCCGGTCCCGCCGCAGCACACGGGCTCTGCCTCCCTCTCGTGGCCGCTGTGCTCGGGCTCTCCGGGCGTTGCGGGGTTTCTCACCTTGTCCCGGCCGCTCCCGCAGCCCGCGGTGCCTCCCCGTGCCCCTGGCTGTGTGCACACACGGGTTCATCCCAGCCGGCGGGTGCTGCAGGTGTGAGCGGGGCCAGCACCGCTCCTGGATATTCCCCTTCTAATTTTAAGCAAAGCCTTTCTGCTGCCACTGGGGGGAAAACTCTTCCTCGACAGTCTTGCATCACACTTGGTTGGAAACGAAGCCAACTTCACTGAAGTCAGCTGCCTTAAAGTTGAAGCTGTTTTAATCCCAATAATCTGTTTTCTTCTGCTGCCCTTGAAGCCAAGAACTGAAAAAAACAAGAGTTCCAGGAGATCCTATAGAATATTAATTGGGTCAGGGCCCTGGATTAGATAAATTAAACCATCTTCAGATGCTTCAGAGAATTCCAGCTAGAAACAGTGAAGACCAGTTGCTCTTCAAACATCTTTTGCTGAAACAGAGGCTGTGACCAGTTGGCCCTGGAGCTTGCAGCCACTTTTGCCATAACAGGTGTCAGGCAGAGCTCCAGTACAGCCCAGTAGTACCAGTCCTGCCAGCACTGGGGAGATATGTGGGAACACCTGGTTATTCCATTTTTCCCTCTGCTTCTTCCCCCCTTCCCCCACTTTTCTCTACCTGCAGTAGCTCCTACTGTTGATATTTCTGGTGGTGCTCAGCGAGCCTTGTTTGAGGAGTCAACAACTCATACAAGTGCTCACTTTGGGATCCTCAGTTTGGGATCAGCCAGATCCTCACTGGCATTTCAGTGTGAGTGATCTGGACATCCTGGGATGGTATCTTTGAGTTGGGATCAGTTGGACACTTCAGGTTACCGCTCTGCTCTTCAGATCCTGAATCTGGGCATGAGAACAGCCCCAGTACCAAAACCACCTACAGGCAGGGTGGAGCAGCAGCAGAGATGGACCAATGCCAGGACCAAACCCTGCTGTCCGCCAGGTTTAAGGGCTCTACAGGGTCAGAGTGGCAGAAGAGTGGGGACAATACTCCCAGGTTTGCACAGACACAAAGATTTGGCCTGGCCTGGGCTGGAGATGAAGCTATGGGGCAATGATGGATTCTTTAGCCCTGGTCTGTGAGTGCTGCTGAGAAGATCAGGGACCCTCTTCAGCTCTGGCACTGCTGTGTTACAACCTGAGCAGGATGGCTTGGTCAGAGCCTGTATCCATGGAATAACCTAGTGTTAAATCCCTGGTGGGGTGGGGTTTGGAGTGGATGAAATGCCCTCCTTTCCCCAGTACTGAGGGACTCCGCAGAGAGCACCTCCCCACATGTGAACTGTGTCTCCTGCATCCTGGCAGCAGCTGATCAGCTCTGCTCCCACCCCTCTTCCCCCAGTCCCACTCAAAATGAGTGTGGGATGAAGGGTTGAAAGCTCAGCTAAAATTCCTGAGGAAGCACAGAGCTGATCCTGTGGATCCCTGGGGTGTGTGGGAATCCACAGCCCAACAAACCAGGCTCCAGAAGGTGTTGTCTGGGCACCCTGTGGGGAGGTGAGAAGTAGCATTTGGTTCAACCAAATTCCTCTGGGCAAGGGATGTGCTATGCTTTTAGCTGGGGAGATTTGGAGTTTCCTGCTGTGGCAGCAGCCTGGGCTGAGGCTGTGATATGAGAAAGAGTCTGAGGGGGGCAATATTATGCTGATCATTTCTGTCTCCTGATGCTCCATCCCATCTGAGCTATCTCTAAGAAGGTCAGATTTGGCAAAAGCATTTTCCCTTTCTTTTTCTTTGTGCCGTTCCAGTGAGGATGGGATGCATGGTGCTGACCTGTGGCACCACAGTCCTGAGAAATGCTGTCCTCAGCTCCTCTCTGTCCTTCATTGGCCCGGGTGGCAGTGTCTGGCCCTGTGCTAATAATCTAATTACCTGCTTACCCTGAGGGCTGGAGAACAGCTCAGTGTGACATGTGCTGTTAAACCCCAGGCACCAGAGTATCCTCTGGGGCCAGAGAAGCTTGTCCTGCTGGTCACAGCTGCTGGGTGTGCAGACAGCACCCTGGCCAGAGGCTTCCTTTGGGATCCCTGTCACTCTGCCCAGTGACTCTGCAACTTCAAGGCAGCACTTGGCCATGGAACGTGGTGTGAACTCTGATCTAGCTCCTTCGCTGGATGTAGCTGTGAGTTGCCTGTGAGGATGGAGATCTGCTCCTCATACAGCTCTGGATAATGGGGGGAAGAGCTCGGGGGCACTGTGGGTTTGGGGCTGTGGAACTTTGCATACGTGAAAAACTGCGCAAGCCTTGGCTCCCCTGGGCCTGCCTTGCAGAGATAAAATCAGAGGTGTCAGCCTGTGTGTCTCTTGGTCTTCATTCAAAAAGTGGATTTGAATAGAGACATGTGTTAGCTGGACACAGCTGGGCTTGTGCTCAGCCTGGGAGCTGCAGCTCTATTGCCCTGTTCAATGACCCTTTGCTGGTGCAGGGCATCCTGATCCCGGTGGAATTCCCTTGAGAGAAGTGCTGCAGGAAGGGGTGTGGGGGGGAATGTGTTCTGGATGGGGCCTGGAATGCTTCCCTGCAGCCCTCCCCACCAGGTCCCAGGGCAATAGGCTGTGCTGTGGGCTCAGGGTGCTCAGGGCCAGACCCAGAAGGGCTATTCCAGCTCTGTGGAAGAGAACAGGAAGGTCAGAGTGGGGCACCGGGGTCATGTTCCAGCCACAGCCTGGACACAGCAGTGCTATTCCTGTGGAGGTTTTGATCAGCAGGTGAGCTGAACCTTTTGTGATGGTGCTAAAAACCCTTAGGAGAAGCTTGTTGTGCCAGACTGGGGTGAACCTGGGTGCAAATCTTGTCTCTGTTGGTGTGTGGTGTTTACAAGGAGGGCAGTGACCTTGGCAAACAGGGTGGCAGAGCTGTGTTGCCGAGTCACGGCTCTGCTACACCCAGCTGTGATCAAGGATGTGTTTATTCTTATAAGGAACACAAAAGAGGAATGTGTCCCCACGTCCTGAATGCTGGAAATCAGACTGAGCTGCACTGAGACCTGCTCAGTGTGGTGTGGGAACCTGTTGGGATATGCTGGAACATGCCTGGCTCACGTGCTGCTCTCTGGGCTTCTCTTTGTGAAAATTTGGGTCAGGCCACGGAGGGACTGGTGTGTGCCTAGGGTGGAGTGCCTCGGGGTGCAGGCACCAGAAAGGTCCCCTGTCCTGCATAGTGGGAATCTCTGGGCACTGACCCAGGCAGGAGGGGGAACCTCTTATCATCCCACCAGAGGTGGTTCCAATCTTGCAAGTAGCAGCAGGTTCAGTAATTCTGCAGCAACAAAGCCTTTTCCCAATGCCTGAGGCATCATCCATTGTGGTGAAGGTGGTGGGTGCACTTGGCCAGGGAAGCCTTGTACCCACCACCCCCTTATCTCCTGGGCTCCTCAGGATGATTTTGGCATAAAATGATGTTGGTCTGCCCTTGGCAGAGGCCACATCCCGGTGAAGATTTTGCCTTAGCTGCTGTGGCTGGTTCAGGTTTCTCTCAGCTCCTCTTGACAGCACTGGCACAAGAGGAACAGGGCCACATCTTTCCATAGGGTGGAGGTGTCTCCTTGTCTTTACCCACAAGAGAAATACAAGGGCAGCCAGAGCCCAAGAGCACAGGAGGAGCTGAGCTATCTGGCAAGGTGAACCCGGCTTCCTTTTGTGGTGATCATGCTCTTGTTCTCGAACTTGAACGCTGGATTCTAACAGTGACAAGGGCTGACAGAGCAGGGAGAGCAGAGGGCGGGGTGGTGCCCTTGCTGAGGTGAGGCTGTTCTGCACTGCAGGGTGCTCCTCTCACCTAGGAACCAAATTGCTATATAAGTGGGGCTGCCTTTATCCTTAGACATCCCACAGCTTCCAGGGTGGGCCTTGGAGGCATTTCCTAGTCTGAAACATTGCCAGACTCAGACCTCTGCTCTATCCCACAGTCCAAATCACTGAGTGAGTTTCTCTGCCTTACCACCTTCAAAGCTGTGTTTGTACCAATCTTGGAGGGTGGCATACTTGTCCAGTGGGGTCTGGAGCAGTCCAACTCCCCTATAGCTCATTTCAGATAGCCTTATTGTCCAGAAGATACTCAGAATAGGTTGAAATACATAATGCTGGGTGCAAATTGGCCCTCTGTATTACAGCCTTAATCTGGTTAGGAGATCAGTGCAGCAGGCTTGCAGCAGCCCACGTGCCTCTGCCAGTGGCTGCCTCCTGGGCTGTACCCAGGCTGAGCATGTCATCAGCTGGGTGTGAATTTCTGTGCTGCTCAGAAATGCCCCAAAATGAGAAAATGCAACCTTTGTATAGGGTAGCCTCATCTGTTCCCTGGGGTGTGTCTCAGGGGGTTTCTACAGTGGAGGTTCTTCCTATTATTTTCAGGCTGGTGTGGTTTTAGGGGTGTGAGGGTTGTGGTTTCCTTGTGAGCAGTGCCAGACAGGAGGCCCCCAAAGGGGTCTGCCGAGTGTGCCTCTGCTTGGTGGCCCTCTCTGTTTTCTCTGATTCTCTTGGCCCTCAGTTGCATGAATATCCTTAGGGAAAGCTCAGCACCCACTCCTGCTGCTGGAGAGCTGGGAGAAAGTCTGCCAGAGACCAGGGGGTAATGCAGGATCTGCTTCTGCCTTTGGAGGCCAGTGTTGTGTCTGCTTCCAGCTCCTTTGAGAGCAGAGGGGAAATGAAGTCCCTTTGGGGAGCAGGGTGGATCCTCAACGGGGTTTTTGCCCTTCCCATTAACCACAGAGTCCCATGATCCCCAGCAGGAGCCAAATGGGACACAGCTGAGTTCCCACCAGTGACTCCAGTGATGGCTCACCCAGGGGCAGAGGTTTTCCCTGCCCTGCAGGGAAGCTGCAGAAATTAAATGGGAATTGCTGAGATAAGTTAAGGCTTTGTCTCAAAACCAAAAAAATTTGCAGAAGCAAGTTTGGGCTGAGAATGTGTCATCTGGCAAAGTGGACCAATACAGCATTATGTCATATTTATACATGACAGTGGCATTTATACTGATAGAATTAATAAATTTAAAAATATTTTCCTCCGTTAGTCACTTAGAAAGCCCTGCATAAACACGCTTCTTATTATTTTTGGAAAGCTGTTTGCAGGTGTCAGCAGCCCTGACACACAGCTGGTATTAACTTCTGGGGGCAAGAGAAAGGGAACAGGCTTAAATATAGCTCCTGGGAAATAAGCATTGAAATAGCTTCCAAGATCAGTTTTACCCCTACTTTGCTGCTTGGAATTTTCCCTAAAAATGCAAAAGATAAACAATTAACCTCAGGGACCAGACACATGTACAGAGGAGCAGTTGCTTTCCTCCAGGATGGCCCCAGAGCATCCTTGTGCTTGTCCAAACAGGGCCCTGTTTGTGCCCCTCTGGTTTCCCAAGTGGGAATTCACCATTAAAAGACAGATTTGTTCTTCTTGAACCTTCTGGCTGCAGAGAGATGTGGTGTTCTCATAGGGAAACACAGATTTAATAGCAACAGCACAGCAGCTATTGCAACCACCAGATTAAGCCAGTGGTAAAGATGGATAAAGTGGATCAGGGTCAGGTCAATTAAAATCAGCCCAAGTCGTGTTTCTAAGGCTCTGCAACACACTTGTGTCCAATGAATGCACTGTGCTGACACTCCTGGAAAGAGCTGAGTCTGCAGCACACGTGTATTTGCTAAGCAGGAAAAAAGCCATCAAAACTCCCTAACTGCACCATTCCCAGTCAATGGGGCCAGTTCAGCCCCATTTGCCTCTTTCTGACCTTTGCTATCAACTCTCCTCCCAGCAGAAAATTACCCACAGGCAATTTTTTTTTACCTTGTAATTTGCTCTAATCTCAAATAAATGCTCTAATTGACCTCTGTCCTCCCAGTGTACGTGACACACCAAGCTGGGCTGCCCATAAAAGATTCTTGGAAAGCACTGCCTATTCACACCGGGGCCATTTATGTTGTAATTGCTTTGAACCAGAAGTCAGACCTCAAATTTGTGATGCTGTGAGTCATTATCTAGGCAAAGTGGATGTTTTTCAGGTGGCTGATAAAAAAAGCCCATGATATGCAGGTGAAATGGTCCATGTGAGCCAGAGCTCTCCTTGCCCAGAGACAGTTTCACACCCAGTGGCCAATTTGTACCCTGCCCAGACCATCTATGCACACCCAGAGAGGGGAGGGTGTGTATCCCAAATTCAGCAATTTCAAACCTTTGGGAGCTTGAAACGATTTTAAAATATATGCTGTTTATTCCTGTTTTCCATAAGCCTGGTTAGTGCTGCTCCATCCTGCAGTCTCCTGGAAGCCCTGAGTGGTGCTGACCCCATACTTGGCAGCTAATGATTACTTTCCCTGCCAGTCACTACTTTGTAAAGTATATTTTTGCCTGTTAACTGTGGCTAATGTGCATTGTCTGTACAGAGTGGATGCAGTCAGGGCATCCCTGAAAGGTTGTATTTAATAAAAGAGAACATGTTGATGAACCTTCCACACCAGCCAAGCCCTGGGCTATTCCCACAAGCTCCACTGCAGTGCACATACCCAAATAACCTTGGGATTTGAGCTGAAAAACTACTGTTTTCTCAATGCCTACTTGGCTTTGGGGCAGAAACTCCAACACTGCTCTCACGGCAGAGCTGGGGAGGAGTGACAAGGGAGGATGGTGACATTTCCCTGTGGAGCAGTGAGCCTGTAGTATGTCCTGCACTCACTAAAGAGTGCCAGCACCAGTTTGCAACTCCTGCTTTCAGGGCTGATCACTCTCCTGGGCTGTGTGCTGTCACCTGGCTGTGACAGCACAGGGCTGGAGGAGCACCCAGCCTTCCCCTTCCCCACAAGCAGAGCTCTGCATAGCTAATCCCCTGCTGCCAGCTTCCACAAACAGAGTCCATCTGGAGTAAACACAGCTGGGGAAGGAGATGAGGAAACTTTATTTTGCAACCATTTGTGGTAGTGTTCACAACTACAGCCCCAAGCGCTTTCTCTGCTTACGCACCAGAGCAAGTAACAGTAGTATTTTTCATTGATGTAGTGACTTGTCTGTAAGGCTCCCTGCAGACCCAGCCTGTGGTCTGGGGATGGCCTCATCTGGGCAGGTGAACTCCTGTCATGAAGAACTAAACAGTGATCCTTGTCTCTGCAGTGATTTTGGAAATACCAGCTGGCTCATCAATGCCTTCTGGGAAGCTTAGATCTCATCTCACCCAGGGTTGCATATGGGCCCCAGGGATGTTCCCCAAGGCTCAGTCTAGGGAAGGTTCCATTTGGCAAATTTGCCTTCAGCTAGCTGGGGACACTAGGTCTGGAGTGACTGAAACTCTGCTCTCCCCAGTGTCAGAGAAGCCATGCAGAGAGGAGCAGGCAGAACTTCTCTGAGAGTCCCTTTTTCTGGAGTTACTCAAACCTGGACATGACCCTGTGCATCCTACTCTATGTGAAACAGCAGTAGCAGGAGGGCTGGACTAAATGATCTCCAGAGGTTCCCAACCATTCTGTGATTCTGTGGCTTTCTGCCTCACTGTCTTCAAAGATGTGCATCACCCACGGGAGAGGAAAGCAGGAGGCAGAGGAGCAGCACAAAACACAGCCAGGTCACTGAAAATAAGAAATGAAAAGCTGAGTGTGAATTTGCAGGAGTTGCAAGTAGGTATATGGTGGACTGAAAGCCATCAGACAAAATAAAGTGTGACACTGAGCAGCAGGTTTGAGAGCAGGAAAGGTTAAAACAAACATTGTTGAACTGGCTTAAGACTGCAATCAAACCTGGAGATTGCTTTCCTGTTCTTCAGGCCGAGCTATCATTTTTTCCTATTCTGTTTTCTGCCAGTGTTATCGTTGGAGGAGCAGGTCCACCTCAGCTCCTGAAGGAAACGCGAGTGGGATTGCAGGAAGGGTGGGTTTAGATTAAATGTGAGGGAGAAATTCTTCCCTGTGAGAACGGTGAGGGTGGCAACAGGTTGCTCAGACACGCTGTGGCTGCCCCGGGATCCCTGGAAGTGTCCAAGGCCGGGCTGGACGGGGCTTGGAGCAACCTGGGCTAGCGGCAGGTGTCCTGCCCATGGCAGGGTGTGATGAGGCGCACTCAGTGTCGCCCCACACCGCAGCTCTCCGTGGCCGTGTGGCTGCCCGGGCCCGGCGTGCTCGGGGCGGGGCTGGCGGGGGCCGGGCGAGCGGGGCCGGCGGGGCGGGGAGCGGAGCGGCGGCAGAGCGGCGGCAACGGCGGCGGCAGCGGCAGCGGCAGCATGGAACGGGCACAGAGAATCTTCGGGGGACCCAAGGTGAGCTGGCAGCGCTGCGGGAGGCGCGGGGCTGACAACGGGGCGAGCACCGGCACCGAGGGGCTGTGCACCGGAGCGGGGTGCGCCCCGGGGCTCGGGTGCCGTGCCCGGGGCTGGGGTGCCGTGCCCGGTGCTGGGGTGCCGTGCTCGGGATTGGGGTGCCGTGCTCGGGATTGGGGTGCCGTGCTCGGGATTGGGGTGCCGTGCCCGGTGCTGCGGTGCCGTGCCCGGTGCTGCGGTGCCGTGCCCGGTGCTGCGGTGCCGTTCCTGGGGTTAGGGTGCCGTTCCCGGTGCTGCGGTGCCGTTCCCGGGATTAGGGTGCCATTCCCGGTGCTGCGGTGCCGTGCCCGGGGCTGGGGTGCCGTGCTCGGGATTGGGGTGCCGTTCCCAGGGTTAGGGTGCCATTCCCGGTGCTGGGGTGCCGTTCCCGGTGCTGGGGTGCCGTTCCCGGGATTGGGGTGCCGTTCCCGGTGCTGGGGTGCCGTTCCCGGTGCTGGGGTGCCGTGCCCGGTGCTGCGGTGCCGTTCCCGGGATTGGGGTGCCGTTCCCGGGGTTAGGGTGCCGTGCCCGGTGCTGCGGTGCCGTTCCCGGGGTTAGGGTGCCGTTCCCGGTGCTGCGGTGCCGTTCCCGGGATTGGGGTGCCGTTCCCGGTGCTGCGGTGCCGTTCCCGGGATTGGGGTGCCGTTCCCGGTGCTGGGGTGCCGTTCCCGGTGCTGGGGTGCCGTTCCCGGTGCTGCGGTGCCGTTCCCGGTGCTGCGGTGCCGTTCCTGGTGCTGCGGTGCCGTTCCCGGTGCTGAGGTGCCCCGCTCCGGTCGTGCCCCGGAGCCGAGCGGTCTCACCTGCTCTCCGCACCGCAGGCGGGCAGGAGCCGGGGCACGGCTCCCTGGGGATGTGCCCCCGGGACAGTGCTCGGCGGGCGCTGTCACTCCGCGGTCCCAGCCGGGCACTGCGCTGCCCTGGCCCGGTGCTGCCCGCAGGGACGGGCACGGGCTGTCCCCGGCGTCCGGAATCCCGCACATCCCGCCGCCGGAGCGATGCGGGTCCAGGCTCATCCCAGCACCCGGCTGGGGACACGGCTCCGCAGGGCTGGGGATGCACAGGTGGCCTGGCTGGGGAAGGGGCAAGCTCTGAAGGGCCCTGCATCCCAACCACTATCGTAGTCTGCTAAAACAGATGTTTTCTCTTATGTTTTTTATTTTGTTTTGGGGGTTAATTTTGTTGGTTTTGTGGTTTCGTTGTTTTTTTTTCTCTTAAACATTTAGTTCAGTTATTCCTCAGATTCCCATGGCACCACTCAGGAGCACTCTCTGACAGCAGACACCAATCTTTCACTCTCTCCATGCCCTGTATACTACATCTGTAGAAGGATCATATGGTAATGTGTTTATTATCCAGATTGTAAAATAGAGGAGGGAGAAGATCAAACAGCTGTGGATAGCAAGAGTCCTATATCTGATGGAAGAACACTGCCTGTGCTGCAGGATGGCTCAGCTCTCAGACTGTGGTCTGGGTAAGGTGCTGTACAGGGAGCAGGTCTGCCAGGTTGAGTTCCTGTGGGAAAGTAGGAGTCAAGGCAGAGGAGACCAAGAAAAGTGATGTGAGAGTTGTGGTGCTGCTCTGGGAGAATGTGAGTGGTGGCATCTGTCTGTGGCTTTTCCAGAGAAGAAGGTTGTCTCCAAAACCATGAAAGGATTGGGGGGGGGTTTGCTGTTGTTTGCATCCTCTCCCACTCCCAAACGATTAATCTCTCAGTTGAGTTTGTACCAGGAAAGTCTCACATACTTGGAAAGGGTGGTGTGCACAGCTCTGATTCATGTTTCATTCCCTCACTGTGATTCCCTCTCTAGGAAGCTGGTCCATGCAATAGTAGGCAAACTTTGATACCACAATCCCGGGAGCACTGGCAGCTAGCTGCTAATGGTTTTTAAGTCCCCTTCAGTTTTGGGAGATAGTGGTGCTTCATCAGCTCCACTAAGAAAAAAGGCTTTTGGTTCACCCTGGTGATTTTAAACTTTTAGCCAAGGGAAGCAACTTAAGTTCTTCTTTCATTTGTGCTTCCACTTTTCCAGTGTGTGGGAGACTGGGATACCAAAGAGAAAGACCTAGGAAAAACTGCAGGGTTTGACTGCTAAGATCAGGCTTCTGTTGTCTGGCTATTGGCAATTATGAGACTGGTTTTCCTGACTCAGGCAGTCCCTTTCAGTCCAGTGAACCTGCTAAGTCAGGCTTGGGGAAAAAAAATGGGCCTGAAGTTAGTTAATGAGCCCTATTCATTCCTCTGGATCCTCTGCCATTGGGAGCGATCAGTTTTGTGTTTTAGAGATGTTTCTGGTAACTGGAGCAGCTTCAGCCCCAGCTGAATGTGGGGCTGGGGCTGCCTCTGTGTTTTTCAGGAACTCGCTGACTGCCAGGGACTGCAGTGACGAACAGGGAGCTGTGGGAGGACAACTTTGAACCCTGCTTGTTGTAGGCTATAAAAGAACAGAAGAGGTTGATTTCCTTTGATGTCAACCACCACCCTTTCTGTTCCACAACCAGAGCAGAGACCATGTCCTTGCTCAGTGCCCTCTTCTTGTAGGTGTGTCTGTCTTCTCCTGCAGCTCCCATGTGCCTTGAGCAGTGTTGTGGAGAGCGGAATGGGAATCAGGGTTTCTGGGGTCAGGCCCACTCTCTCCAGTGGCTGATGTAGCGAAATAATCATCAGGTGACATGGGGCAGGTGTTCCTGCAAGGCACAGTGTGTGTGTGTCAGCCTCTCAGAGAAGCGTGGCTGCTGACCCAGCCTGGCTGGTACCAGAGGTTTGGGTGGACATCCTGCCCCACTCCCTGTAGCACTACAGACTCTCCCTACCTGTTGTGGGCACTGCAAGTGCACGATGGTGTGGGGAGGATGAAGTTGGATTTGGCTTGTCCACTTCTTGTGCTCAGCCTGACCCCTGACTTGGCATGGGTCAGAGCCTGGTGCTGCTGAGACTGCACTGAGCTCAAGCCATAGCTTACACAGGGGTACCTTGTGTGCTCAATTCTTTAATAATGGTGTGCAGGGACACTCTTGGAGAACCTTCCCAGATCCACTTGTCAAACATGGTGGCAGTAAGAGGTTGTCTTGGTGCTGCACTAAGTGGCAGGACTGTTTATTTCTCTGAAGCAGTGCCTTGCCCCAGCCAGGTGTGGGTGTGAGGTCTGTGGTGGGTCGGTGGGCACATGGCCCTGCCACCCCATGGGAGCCACCACCTGTGATGACACACAGCCACCACCACCTATTAATGTCACCAGGAGTCTCATACTGAGGTCAGTGGAGGTTCAGTAGTTGGTGCCAGGAGGGTGGTACTAAAGGCTGCTCAGCACTGGAGCATCTTCCTCTTCCTCAGCCACCAAACCCATGAATGATTGTCCAGATGTATACAAAGCACAAATATTTCCTGCAGTAGAGCACTGTGCAGTTTGTAGTCTCCCATGTTTCTCTTTTTAAAGGCTCACCCCTTAAAGCATGTGACAGATCCATCTCCCAAATGCATTTGTGTTGTCCTCAGGTTTGAGAGTTATGCTCTGGTACTTGCATTTCACAACTCTCTTAAGCCACTCTCACCTCTTGCTTCTAAATGAGCATTTGAGATGAACTTAGGATGAGGAACTTCTTGTTGCTAGAAGTCCACTTCCATAAAACCAGTATGGGGAATATAGTTAATTGTTTTTTGCAGTGATTTGCCATGCCTATCTAATAATTGATAAATTACAGCTGTAACTACCCTGTTTTTCAGTCATTAAGATTAATAGAATGGACCTAAATTATCCCCTTTTAAGAGGCTGATAAATAATCCTGGGCAAAGTCACTGTTAAGGGTTTTAAAATGATGCAACATTATCAGCTGCCTGATTATCTATTAACGTCTGCTGGAAACCTTGCAATAAAAGGGGTGGACTGACTTTGGTCATTGTATATATTCTTAAAAAGACCCTAAAACCACCTGAAAATTCTTCAGGTGCCTTAGCTTGAATGGCTGTTTTTATGCCATATAATGAGCAAGCTGAGCAGGTAACTGCTCTGCCATGGTCCACTGATCAAACCATAATAGAGAAATTGTGTTGCACTGACTGTGGATGAAAATACTTTCAATGTTTGGTTAACATTTTCCCCTTAATTTTACTAAAATGAAAATAATCAGACTTGATCTTGCAATGGAACATACTTGAGTACCTCCATTTTGTGTTTGAATTTATTTTTGAAGCTTATTATGTCTCAAAGAAAACATTACAATATTTTCAGAGAAGTCACGCCAGAGCCCTTAGAACTTCTCCTTTTTAAAAATCTGAACCAACTTGCTGATATCTGCACTAATGAGTCATGTGCCGTGGTTGAGCTAAAACTTTTTTTGCATAAAAGTGGAAATGTCTGGCTTTGCTCTGATGGCCGTGCTGGGGTTTGTCTGTGCTGAGGATGCACGATTTACAGCCCTTTGAATGCTCTTTGAACCCATCCCTCTGGCTTTCAACAAGTCTAGAGTGAAACTAAAAATTTTATTACATTAGACTCTGGGTTTATGATGTGCTGATGGGAGGTTAGTGAAGGTGCAGGAAAGAAGGGTTCCTGCACAAAGCTGGTCCTGGGGGTCCTCACTGTACCTGGGAGAAGAACCAAGCTCCTTGCTCAGGGCAGCATTGGAAAGGTCATCAGAACAGGTGGTACCACATCCAGGTGGGCTGTAAGAAGGGAAGTTATCAATTCAGTCTAGTGGGTGGCATCCCTGCCCACGGAAGGGGGAGTTGGAACTAAATAGCCTTTAAGTTCCTTTCCAGCCCAGACCTTTCTGTGATTCTGTGAGCAGTGATCCTGCAATGCTTGAAGGCTTCTGTCCAGTGCTGGTGCTGGTTTGAGTCCCACCATGCCAAAAACTGATGCATTCTGGAGGCTGACCTGGAACAGAGACTAGACAGGGCAAAGGATAAAGTAGGTATTTATTAAAAGGTCTCAATGGGTACTCCTGGGCCATGCAAGAGTCCAGCTGGACCACACCCAAGATGCCCCAAAGTGGTCACAGGATGGACACCCGGGTCACGAGGTCTCACATTTTTATAAATTCTGGTCCATTAGTGTATTAGAATCAATTGTCCAACCATAGCTTCAGGTTATGAAGCTCCATCCTCCTTGTTTTTTTCTTCTCACTTCACCGTTGTTTTCGTTCTTGGGCCTGAAAATTGTCCTTGGTATCAAACTAGAGAAGGAATTGTTTTGTCTATCTACTCTGTGAAGAGAGCTGAGTAGCACTGAATATGAAACCTAAAACTACTCACCGAAACAGCACAGAGTCTAAAAAGTATAATAGCTAAAACCTAAGGCATCAGTGCAGCCTGTGGTGCTGTTCAGATCCTTCACCAGGTGTTGAGATCCCAATATAATATGTGTGCTCATGCTTTCTCTACAAATAAATCGGGTTTTGGATGGGAGACCACATGCACATGGAGCTGTATTCTAAGGAACAGAGAGCTCTGGAAGACGCTGGGCTCATGCATTCACCTAATTTCTGCTTGCTCAGGAATCGTCCCTGGAGCCACAGTTCAGAGAGCTCTTTCATCCTTATCTGGGTACTTTCCTTGGCTTAAGGCAAGGTCGTGTCACCCATTTGTATCTGGAAAAGACTTGTGCTTTGTTTACCCGAAACAAACACGCAGGAAGAGAGCTGAAATGTAATCTGCAGTGAGCAGCCTCCCACGGACCTGCAAGTCCTCAGGGTTGGTGAGCAAGGTGCCCAGGGCAGATGAGCTGCTGGGTTGTGCCTCTGCTGATTGCATGCTTATCTGGAGCCCTGTAGGCACACCTTTCCATCTTCTCTTGAATGTCCTTTGGCCATACAAATTGCATAGATTAGATCGCAGCTGCAGCAAACCCTTCTCTGAAACACTGGTCTTTGAGGAAACCCAAAACTTTTTGGGTTGAACAGCATTGCAAAAGGGTTTCTTAGCGCTTGGTTTAAGTGTCTCCAGATCCAAAAAAAAAGGCTGGCAGGGAACAAAGAGCCTGTTGCTGATATTGGAAAGGAGCTTGCTGCTTTACAAGCATCTCACCTGCAGAAGTGGCAGGAGGAGATGACTTACAGAGATGAAGGATGCCATGGAATCTGCTTTCTCAATGATGGAAATGTCATGTTTGGATGTTCTTGGGGGAAACACTTGAAAAACGTTTGAGGGGAAAGACCTCAATAGGTTCAGGTTGCTTTGGTTTTAAATCCAATGTGAGCAAATTTCAAGCCTGTAACTCCATCAGAAAGTTGTAAGGGCTGTTGAATACCTCAAGGAGTGGATCTTGCATGGTTTTGAAATAGGAATTGGAGCTCAAGAGTGGAAAGCATGCCAGGCGTCCACATCTGGCAATGCAGACCTTGTTTGCATCCTGTTATTTTATCTGCTGCTTTGCAGGACATTTAGTCCTCATAAGGAGGATTGCATAACTCGTGGAGGGGGAAAAGATCAGGTTTTGCCCTTTTAAAATCTTCCTCTCTGTAGATTCAGATCGTATCTTAAGGGTAGGAGAAGTGGCAGGGATATGATTTTACAATCTGCTATTGGTGGTGTCTGTGGGTGTATTCATGACCCCTGGGCTAGCTGATTGCCACCAGCAGTTTGATCTACCCTGAGCCTGCCCCACCTGTGTTTTGCATCTCACAGTGTTTCAGTGGCAGCTTCATGGCCACCATGTGGAGATGGCCTGAGCCCCAGCACTGTCCCTGCCCTGCCTTTTGCAGCAGAAGTGGCCAGTGAAAGCCCTGGCAGTGGGTCAGGTGCCTCTGCCTGCAGGGCAGGTGTGCAGGGCTGTGTGTGGGGATGGGAGTGAGCTCGTGTGCATCAGTGCACACCCCAGAGATGGGCACTGCCAGCCCTGTGCCAGGAGCTCACGTCACCTGCTCTTGGACACTTGCAGGCACCACTTACTCAATTTTCTCCCAGCTCCTCTTAGTTATTGTTTGATACATACCCTGATGCCAGAGGGTTTGTGGGTTTTAATTAGTAACCCTGGGTAGTTTAGTTATCCATGCAAATATCCAGTCCTCTTCTGAATCCTACTCCATTCTTACCCCTGGCCCCCTGCAGCTACCATCTATGCAGGAAAATACATAGATGTTATAACTAAATGTCCACGCTGTTGTAACTAAAAAGAACCTTGTGTATTAAGTTTCTAATCTACAGTTTCATTTAAAAATACAATAAAATCAAACACATAATTTGTAGGCTATTATGTTGCTTAAAAGAGAACAGTTCTGGAAAGATGGATATCTAGCTGAAACATATTACAGCTAATATTTTCCTTCCCAGTTCTACTTCCAAATCACATTTGTCATGTTCCTCCAAAAGCCCCAGCTGGCTAATGGAGAAAGCTTGCTTTTGCTTTTCTGGGTTTCTTTCTCCAAAATACAATGTTTCAGGCAATAATGGGGAAATAGGGCTTCAGAGTGAAAAGTTGAGTTACTGTCCCATTTTTAATGAGCAAACATTTAAGTGTTTTATTTTGAAACCTTGTTAGCTCTATGGGGCAACTTTTTATTATTACTTTTTACAGCACCTTTGTGCCATGGGACTGACCTCTTGTGTAGGATTAGAGAGCCTGTAAGCCCTGATAATACCATGTAATTAACAACCCATCAAGAGCAGATTCTTGGAAGTGAAGTCAAAGTTTTCGTTTAATGACTCTTAGCAAATTAATTAGTCTTTGGCTGCCTGTGATTTCAAGGAGGAAGCAAGCTGGAAAGTGAAGGTGGGGTTTGCTTTTTTCCACTTCTGAACTCTAAGGATAGGGTGGTTCCTAAAAATTACTGGAAACAGGATAAGTGTCTAAAGATTCATTAAATGTGTGAGCTGTAGCAACCGTAACAAAATATTTAGACAATACTTAGGTATTGAAAAATAATCTTTATAATGATTATGTTTTAAAAATGTTTATGTGCTTCCTTGTCATGACTTTTTCCCTGTATTGGCTACATTTATAGCCATGTGAGCACCAGTTACTTTTTTTCTGAATTACTGTTGGAGCTCAAGAGTACCTGACCCATTTCTCTTATTGCAGGTAGAGCTTCATGTCCACCTGGATGGAGCCATCAGACCAGAGACCATCTTGTACTTCGGCAAGTGAGTTGTGGGAGGAAGGAAGCTTTGGGAGCTGCAGTTCAAAGGCATCCTCCCTTCTGCTTCTCCAGATCTGTGACAGAAGAGCTCCTGCAGGCAGCAAACCTGGCTGGTGCTGGTTCTGTCTCTGCCCAGAGCTGACTGCACAGTGTGAGGACACTGAGCACACCCCAAAAGACAGTGGGGCTTCCCAGGTAGCAGGAATGTGACTGAGGTGGTTGTGGGTTTATGAGCTGGGTGAGCTCAGAGGAGCCACCATAAGAAAAGTCTAGAAGATGTCTCACAAAGAGCTGCCTGCCCTTGAAGTGTACTCAGGACACAGCAGAGGTTGTACTCTCATTTATTTTTCCACATTCCTAATGGCAAAACCAACTGGAATGACAGCAGGCCGGGAGTGTTGTTGTGTTGGTGGTGCTGTTCCACAGTTTGGGAGGAAAAATCAGCTTGGATGCCCTTACCTGCCCTACTGCCATGTTCCTTTGAGTCTCAGGCTGTCTGCCTGGTGTCAGCAGTCAAGGAGTCAGGCTCGTGTGGGGCTGACCCAGGGAAGCACTTGGCAGTGATTTAGAGAGAGGTTGTTTCCTTGACAGAGCCCACGTGCATCTTCCTTCAGTGTAGATTGTGTGGGAAGCATGGGGTGAATGATTAACCTGTGCTAGGGCCTGGCTCCACATTTGTAAGCAAAATAAACAAGGTTTCTCCCAGCTGTCACTGATACCTTCAGATCAAGAAGGTGGCAATGGCAAGGATTTTGGGAAACGGCTGTTAGGCAGAGCTCTGTATTTTGGGGAGGAAATCAGTTCTGAGGAGGATGGAGAGTGGTTTTGGCATTCTGTGAGCCTAGCAGATTCCACGGCAGTGCAGTCCTAGGGGGAAATATTCTTTCTGGAGTAGCTTTTTCTGCAGGGCCTGGCCATACTTTTCTGTGTAGTCGGAGGAAGGAGGGTGGGTCAGGGCTGTCCATCCCATTTTTTGCTGGATGCTGGCATGGTGAAATCAGGCAGGGTTCCTGCTGGTGGGCTGCAGGGCTGGAATACAGGTCCAAATGAACAGAAGAGTTGGTGCTGACTCCCTGGGGCTCTGCTGGGTCCCTCTGCCTGCAGACAGAAAATGCCAGTGTAGTCCTCTAGGAGAATTATAGGAGCCCTGAAATCCAGGAGGCACTGGCTGTCTGGGGATCCTGTGCCAAATCCTTGCTTGGGGCAGAAACCTTCATTGCCTTGAGTGTGTGCTGAATTCCCTCCTTTTTTAAACAGCCCTGACATTCCCCTGAGCTGCCAGCCCTCAGGTGGAGTAAGGCTCTGCTATTCATAGGCTCTAAAACTTGCACTCACGCACAAAAAACCCCAGTGGGGCAGTGCAGAAGTCTGTAGGGGGCTGACTGCCTTAATAACCTCACCCTGGGCACAGAAGGCTGCTCGTGGTCTATTTTTAAGGGTGAAGAGCTGGAAATAATTTTTCTAGGTGGTGTTTGACCATGTGCACAAAACCCCAAGCTGGGATGCACAAGCCCCCTTGAGCAGTGTGCTGCTGAACTCAGGTGTTTATAGAAACTTTGTCTCTGATTCTGTCTGGATCAGTCGTTGCATCATTCCTGCTCAGTCAAAGAGCTCAGAGCTGTGACAGACCCCTCAGGGGGGCAAGGTGTCCCCAGGAGAGGTGCCCCTTCTGTGGTGGGATGGTGTGCATGGTGCTGCCCGTGGATGGAGGGAGTCTGGGGAGGACAAACGTGTTCCCTTCTGAACACTTTGCTTCAGGAAGGATCTCACCTACAAGGAGGGCTGGATGGGGCAGCAGCATCTCCAAAAGCCACAGTGGCATGATCTCCTCATCCAGAGGCATGATTCCAGTGTGGATCATCCCTAAGAACTGCCACTGATGCCTACATGAAGGCACTGCTTCAGGAAGCACCTGAAGGAGGTCATGGAAATGGCTTTGCTGTAGGAAACTTTCCCAGGGCAGGTGGAGGAAGGTGCAGGTCGGTTCCTGTGGTGGAGGAAGGTGCAAAGACTGATGTGTCAGTGCCATGGAAAGGGCAAGGCAGGGAGGAAAAACGATGCCTTGGCAGCCATGAGTGTTCCTTGCTGAGTGCCAGCAACTTAATCTGTGCAGATTGCATATGAGGGCTGAGCATGGGGCTGGTTTCCTTCCTGGCTGAGTGGGGAAGGAGCAATGTTTACCAAGCCCAGGAGCGGGGTCCTTTGGACTGTGTCCCTGCATGGCTCATTGGGACGGTTGCTGGCATTGCAGCACTAAATCTGTCTGTGGTGTTTTGTCTCAATTAGCAGAGTTCTTCCATCAATCAGCTGTAATTCACTGTGGCAGGAAAGAGGATTAAAAACAAATGTCTGGTTATTATTCCAAATTTGTTTTGGCTTGTGCAGGATACCAGAGGGTGGGGGGGTGACAAAGCCTGCCCAGGAAGCTGCAGCACCTTCAGCTGGCAGCCCCCTTGATCCTGCCTGTGAGCACACCAGGAGCACCTTCACCCCCTCGGTATCCCAGCTGCTCCTGGGAAAGATGGCCTCTTCCCTCTAGGAATCATTTATGTGGGCATTAGTGTCTGTCCCTTCGGTGAGAGCAGTTGTTGCTGTGTGTTCCTGTGTGGGAGGTGTTCCTGTCACAGAAGATGCCACCAGGATGCTGTGCTCAGGAAGCAGGAGCTGCAGGCACTAACACTAAACCCATGAGCCATGACACTTCTGCCTCTGTGATCCCAGGCACTGGAGCATCTCCTTGATTTTTCAATCCTTTGAGCCTGCATAAGTGGAAATTAACTTTTCTAAAGAATTTTGGCAATTCTGCTGTTGGGTCTAGGAGGTGCCAAGAAATAATCCAGAGCCCCTTTAGATGAACTCCTTCTTAAGCTTAAAATGTGCCCTGGCTGTGTTCCTGCTGGGTCAGCCTGGGCTTGTATTTAGGTTTGTTTGTGCTTTGCCTGTGTTTTGGATCGCCTTCCTCTCTGCTGAGATTCAGGGCTCCATCCATGAGGAGATTTTGGAAGGACAGCATGTGCTGTATCTCTCCTGTGAGGAAATGGTGGTTGATGCTGCCAGCTTTGGATGCAACTGGTGTACAAAATGGGCTGATTAAAAATGCAACAACCTTCCCTGTCAGTAACATGTGACTTCGTTTCCAGGAAAAGAGGCATCCCTCTCCCTGGGAATACTGTTGAGGAGCTCATGAAGTATGTCAGCTATGACACACCACTGACACTTCCCAAGTTTCTAGAGAAATTTAATTACTACATGCCTGCCATTGCGTAAGTACCCTGCTTTTTGTTTTTTCTCCCTCAACCCCTGGCAGGATCCCTTGGCTAAGCCCCAGAGGTCCCCTGTGGGCCCTGAGGGTGACAGGTCCCACTGCCATCCCTGCAGGGGTGACCGTGAGGCGGTGAAGAGAATTGCCTACGAGTTTGTGGAAACAAAAGCAAAGGAAGGAGTCGCCTACGTGGAGGTCCGATACAGCCCTCACCTCCTGGCCAACTCTGGTGTGGCTCCCATCCCCTGGGGACAAGATGAGTGAGTGATGCTGCTGTGCTGGGGAGCTGCTGGGTGGCTGGATGGGCATGGAGAAGGCATCCCCATGCCAGTCAGCCACTGTACATTCAAAGGCTGCTGTAACAAACCTCATTTCTCCTCCCATGCAGCGAGAGCTTCCACCTCTCTCTCCCATCAGTAGCGTTTTTCATCTTAAGCACTTCTGTTTGCTGCAGTGTTTTAATGTCCCTTGCTCTGAGCACCAAGTTCTGCATGTGCAGAGAAGCTGTGCTCAACCTTCTTTCTGGCTGAAGCACTTCCCTGGGAGAGGGAAAGGAATGTCCACATATGGACTATCTGACCACAAAATGGGAATTTGAGCTGGCAGAGGTGGTGGGTGGTGTTGGAGGGGGCTGGTGGTCTGATCCCTTCCTTTCATGTCATCTCCTCTGTGATTTGTGCCTCTCATTAAATCAGTGCTGGGCTCTGGGGCCTGTCCAAAGTGTGCTGTGGTGGGTGCTGAGCCCTGGGCTTGCCCCTGCCTGGCTGCAGGGAATTGTGTGCCCTAATGAGATGCTCTGGCAAAGAGGGGATTCCTCTGCTCAGGCAGGATGGGCACCCAGTTGCCCAAGGTTTCTAAATCTCAGTGTCATCTGTGCCTGCTTCAGTGCCTGATATCTGGTGAATGTGGCCATGGTGTGGGTGTGAAAGGAGCTCTCAGGCCGTGGGTGGTCTCATTGTGCAAGTGGAACCTGGGGCAGCCTGTCCTCCCGGGGCATGCTGGGCTGGACTTGTGGCTCCTGCCTGCCTCCCTTGCAAGTGTTCTGGCCTCTTGCTGATGGCTTTTCTTCCCTGCAGGGGAGACCTCACTCCAGACGAAGTGGTTCAGCTCGTAAATCAGGGACTGAAGGATGGAGAAAGGGATTTCCACATCAAAGCCAGGTCTATTCTATGCTGCATGCGCCATATGCCAAGTAATGTATTGCAGCTGCCCTGCTGCTCTGCTCCCCTTCCCTTCCCTGATGTCTGGGGTGGGGGACATCCCTGGGGCTGGGGCCCTGCAGGAATGTGGGGAGAGCCCTGGTCTGGGGGTCTGATGCAGGACCAGACAGTGCTGGGGAGATTCTGGGGGTCCTCTGCTCCTTTCACTGTAGGGCAAAGGTCTGCTGGATGCAGGAGCAGGGGTCTGTGGGTACAACCAGTAGCTCAAAGGTCTTGCTAAAGGGACAAAAGGGGCTCTTCTGTCGTCTCCTGGGGGAACTGTGATCTCTGCTGCCTGCCCAGAGGCCAGAGCTCACCTTGGGCCAGTAAAAGCCAGTGGCACAATGAGCACTTGCATCTGCTGTGAGTGACTGGAGGTCTGAGAGCAAATGGTCATGGAAGGAGGACCAGGCATAACATCTCATACTTCCCTGCTCATGGTCCTACAGCAGGATGCTCCTTCCTTAGCCTGGGTGATGGGGCAGCCAGAGAAACTGCTGGCAGCAGCCAGTCTCTGCTGGGTTAAGCTGAAAACACAAGTCAGATATACTTAAGGCACATATATAAAATGTTTTTTATGAATCAGCAGTTCTGATGAAAAACTTTGTTGGTAACAGGTGCTGTGACCCAGAATAGGAAGAAAACCCAATTTCCAGCATTTCAGTGGGCTGCTGAGTTTTGTAGGCATCTTCCTCTAGGGAAGGATGCAGCCAGAGAGAGGCTGTGTGACAGTAGCTATTTTATATGAAGATTTTATTCTTAGTATCTTCATATTTCTTCTTTTCTTCTGAGTATCTTCATATCTCACACCAGTTTTATGTAGGCTTAGTAGGGTAGATGGTAAAAAGATTTTTTCTATTGACTACATGATTAATTTGTGTCTAGAAATGTGAAAAATTATATTCTTGGAAGCTGGTAGATTTGAGAGTAGGTTTTTTTGGGGTTTTTTTCCCTGCCTGCACAGTCAACACCGAACAGTACTTTGAAGACTTGATCTTTACATTTCTGGTTTCTAGGGAAAAAATACGTTTTTCTTTGTATAAACTGGAGAGCTGTAAGGCACAATCACACTGATCTGCAGTTACAGTCCCTGCTGGTGCATAAGTGGTAAAGGCAGGGGGTGGCAGGAGCATCCAAGGGCATGTGCAGCCTGCACTTCACTGCAGGAGGGATTGCTTGTGCAACCAGTAGAGGTGGCATTCTCATACCTGTGTCCCAGGGCACCAGCTGACACCCAGAGCCAATGACGTGCTTGATAAAGAATCTTTAGCAATGCATTCAGGATGTGCTGCACAGTGAGAAACCACCCTGTAATTAATGAACTGTTGAGAGAAAGGCAGAGATACCAGCCAGAACTAACTCATATTAAACTTGTTAATAAAATAATGACTGTAACCCAGCAAGCTGGAAAATGGTGGGAAAAAAAAAAAAAAAAAAGATGAAGTTGCACACATCATCCTGGTGTGTTCATATGATTTGGGCATTGTCTGTACACAGCAGGTGCCTGTTAATTATTAACACTACTGTTTATCTCTGTTTCTTGTCCTTTCTGCTAAGGTTAAGTGCTGTGTGAGCTGGTAGATACAGCTTCTTTCTCAGAGGTTATCTATCCTGATCAGAGAGAACTCTGAAGCAGTTGTTGGCCACTCATTAGTCTCTTTCTCACTGAGGGCAGATGGATAAAGCTTCAGCTCCTTCCCACCAGGAGTAGAATCCTTGGGGGAGTCAAGGATGCCCTACAACAGGGAAGGGATGGCTGTAGTACAGGGATCTTTCCCAGCCCAATCTCCTCCCTGACACAGCTCCTCTGGTGGGACAGATCTTGCCTTTTCCCTCACCTTGCCCAGCCAGGGAGGGGATGAAAGCTCAGAGCTGAGGGATTTCTCCAACACACCATACTGCAGCCCCAGGGCAGTGCAATTCATCTTACCTTGAGCCAACTGCAGCAGTCACCACTGCTTGGAAGTTTTTTAATTCATTTTTCCCCTGCTTGAAGTGAGCAGAAGAATATGATGAGAGCAGTTTTATAGCTGGTGAATGCATTTAATTTCCCTTTCACTGACAACAGACTGATCAGTTGACAGCTTTTATTTGCCTGAAGATCACAGAGATGACAGACCTTTCTAGGAATTTGCTAGCTTTCTTTTTCAGCATCAAATTTTGGGAAAGACTAAAGGAAATAGCTCAAGCCTTCTAGTTATAGGACCAGGATTTGTTTAGAAAAATGTTGAAGGTGTGACCCTTTACGAATGCTTCTCCTGAATCCTGGTGCTGCCTCTTCCAGGCTGGTCTCCAGAGGTGGTGGAGCTCTGCAAGAAGTATCAAAATGATTCCGTGGTGGCCGTGGACCTGGCTGGAGATGAGACCCTGAAGGTGGAGGATTATTCTGAGCATAAGAAGGCTTATGAGGTTTGTGGAATAAGTTTTTAAAAAGAAGTTACAAGAAAAATATATATTGAGGGGATATGTGTGAAGGGATGCTTTTCAAACTGCAGACAGCTGGGACAGCTTAAAAATTCGTTGCAGCTATTAAAAACATTCAGTTAAATAGCAAAAGTATTTGTTTATATTTCCTAAATGATTAATGGCAGGCATCATTGCTAAAACATGGCCTTAGAGCTGGGGCTTGGCATGCTGCCTTGTAGCACTGAGTGTGACATGGGTGACATGGAGCCCAAATCAACCCCCACCCCACTGCTGTTGGCTCCTGGGGCTTGGTGAAACCACAGCCAAGGGTGGAAGAGACTGGCCTTTCCAGTCTGGCAGAAGTCACCCGAGGAGCAGAGGAGAAGCTGCACATTTGCAGGGCTTTTATCTGATCATCTCAAATGCAAACTCTGGAATGGCTTCAGGAGCCTGATCCCAGGCTCTCACCAAACCTCAGCCTTTGCAGTGGCTCAAAGGGAAGGGAAAGCCTTGCTCCTCTTTGCTGGTGGAAATTTGGGGTTGTTAGTGCCCGCCATCAGTGGGGGAGGAGGTTGTGCACTATCACTGACAAAATTTGCAAGCAGTGCTCAGATCTGAAAGTACCTTGGGGCTTCCTTGGGAAGCCATCAATGGGAGCTGATACGAGGCCGGCCTGCTCTGCTGTGCTGAGTGAACAGGGTGATTATAAACAATGTCACAGGAACAGGGGTTCATTAACTGGTGGGAAGGCAGTCTCATCCTGCCCTGGTGGGCCAGCAGCACCCAGGTCCAGCCTCCTCTATCTGAAGGATGCATCTTGTCTCTGTGCCAGGGGCTCACTCTGGCTCTGAGATGCTGAAGCAAACCCCCCCTCCCATTGGTATTAAATAACTGAAAAACCCTCCTGAGTGCAAATTCCTGAAGGACTGTCTATGAAGAACGTCTGCTGCAAGATGGGGCTTGCAGCCTGCCTGCTGCTGCCAGCTGGCTGATCCTTCTCCAGCAAAGCAGGAGCCAGGCTTCCCTCCAGGCTCCACGGCTTCCCAAAGCCCAGGTGGCCTGGGACCCCCTGGCAAAGAAACTTTCAGGATGATCACAGAGCTGCACCCAAAGCTGCACTCGCAGGGTCCTTTTGGCTGGGCTGCCTCCACCCCCAGGCCCTTACAGGAGGGAGGTGCTCAGTGTCAGAGCATTTCTTCATCTCTGCCCTGGGGTGCTTCTACACCTTCCCACCTGTCTGCAGCTGGCCATAGATTTTGAAGTTCCAAAGCATGGAACTGCTGCAAGTTTCATACAGAAAGGCAAGAGGGTGGAGGAAGAGGAGCTCAGAGCTTGCTGCTGTCTGGAGAGGAGGCAGCAGTGAACTCCTGCAGTATTAAAAGCCCCTGAAGAGCCTGGCTGGGCTCCAATGGAAGATAACCAGGATTTTTAAGTGTCTCTGTATGTGACATTACTGAGCTCATGCAGCCCTTGGAGTGCAAGGCTCGTGATCTGTGGGCTTTTGGCTCAGGAGTCTTGCTGTGCCCCGAGAGCAGTGCCAGCCCCAGAACTTGTTGACCTTGCTGCAGTGATGGGACAGGAACATGTTCCCCCTTGTTTTGCAGGAAGCTGAGAGATGTGGGATTCATCGCACCGTCCATGCTGGGGAGGCTGGCCCAGCTGCCATGGTCAAGGAGGTATGAGGAGCTCCTGGCTCAGGGCAGAGAGGGACAGGGGTGTAATGTGTCCTGCACCAGGGAGGGAGGCATCCAAGCCCTCCCCATATCCATAGCAAACACTGGGGCCACGGGCACAGATCTGACCTGATGGAAAAGGACATCCCAGGAGTTGTACCTGCAGTGGGATGGGGGTCTCTGGGCAGGCAGGGCTTAGCTGTGCTTGGAGGCTGTGAGTGGTTTTCCTGTACTCTCCAGGCAGTTTATGTCCTGAAGGCTGAGCGTGTTGGCCATGGATACCATGTTGTGGAGGACCCTGAGCTCTACAAGGAGCTGCTGAAAATAAAGATGCATTTTGAGGTAAGGACACGTGGTGGGATTGTGACAACAAGGCAGGTGGCTGCTGTCTGAGTGGAAAACAAGCCCTCACTCGGGCTGTGCTGCAGCCAGGGACAGGACCTGACACCAGAGTGCTGACCATGTACAGTGATGTTGTGTTTAACCCTGATGCCCAAAGTGCCATGGGAATAATGCTGGGGACAAACCTGTCTGTTCGCTGGGATGTGCTGCTGGGAGCACTGGTGAACACAGTGGTTTGTGGGAGGGATGCAGCAGAAAGAATGGATCCTTGTGTGGCCAAGGATATATTCTGGAGGGCTTACTGATTTATACACCTCAAGCCTGAAGGCTTGTCCTTCCACAAATCAGGTTGCTGTACCAGAGCAAATCTGGTTAGAGGGTGGAAATGTCTGGGAGTTACAGTGCATGTAAGGATTTCTTTTGCTTTTTCCCAGAATGGACATATCCAGCTAATAGAGGGAGATGTTTTTGTAACTGTTTGGTACAGGGCTGGTGACTGACTGGCCATGGGCAACATCCCACTGGCCCCTATCACAATCATGTGGGCTTTGGGCTCCTTGCATCTGTGTCCTGGGACATGCACTGGTCTGTCATAGTGCTGAGGGCCAGCTGTGAACAGAGCTCTAATCTGGTTTTATCAGTGTGCTGAGCTATCTGTGTCCACAGCTGGGGTTCAGATCCATGTGGCTGATTCTGCTTTTCATGCTTAACTCCCCCAAACAGGTCTGCCCTTGGTCCAGTTATCTCACTGGAGCATGTTCTCCGGACTTCACCAAACACCCCGTAATACAGTAAGACTTCTCAATTATGTGAAATCTCCAATAACCAGGATTTGGGTTTCTTACAGCTTCTCTATTGCTTTAGAAAGCTAAGGCACATCTAATTATGTATGACAACATGGCTCATCCATGTCCTTTGGGGTGTGGGGGTCCCTTGGGGAGGCTGTCCTGTCCCTCCTGCCCTGCTCTGAGCTATGGGGCATGAGAAGCTGTACCCCAGCCACTCCTGGCAGGTCAGTGCAGAGCTATGGGGGGACAAGCTGAGCCTTGTGCTTTTCTCCAGCAGTGCCAGCTGCAGTGCCAGCCCCAAGGTCTTTGCTTTTGCTGCATTTCACCCTGAGAACTGCGCAGTGTCACACCCAGTGTTCTGCCCACCAGTTCTACCTGATTTCCTTACAGATTCAAGAAGGATCGTGCCAACTATTCTCTAAACACGGATGACCCCCTGATCTTCAACTCCACCATTGACAAGGACTATGGCATCGTGAAGGAACACATGGGATTCACTGAAGAGGAGTTCAAGAGAGTTGTAAGTCGACCTTGGCTGGGTGTTCTCCACCTCAGTGCAGCCCAGAACAAACTGCTGGTTTTTTCTTTATAAGCTGAAGAGTTTTTAGTGGTAACCAGAAAATTCTGCTCTGGCTGTATAAGCAGGAAAGTAGGACCAGGCTCAAAGTACATATCCCAAAAATTCCAGAGTATTTAAAGACCTTTGCTTTGTGCTGGGACTGGGACTGGCCTGGGACTGCCACTAGTGATGGGCCAGAGCAGTTGGCATAAAGTAAGGCTGTGGAAATGAATCTGAGAGTGGAAACTTTACACTCTCCCTCGCCTGTTGCTGCTCAGAGCCAGGTGCTGGGATGTGCACAACTATGTGTTCGTGTCTTAATGTCCCTGTGTTCCCTCTCTGCCTTCTCAGAACATCAACGCAGCCCAGTCCAGCTTCTTACCTGAGAAGGAGAAGCAGGAGCTGCTCAACAAGCTGTACGAAGCCTATGGGCTGGTCCCCAACACATCGTGACCCGTCCCTGGGAGCCAGCGTGGAGCAGGGCCCTCTTCAGGAGTGCCTGACTCTCCTCTGTGCCAGTGGCAGCACTGGCAGGAGGTGCTCAGAGTCAGTCTCTATTCCTGGCAGCCCTGTGTTGACCCTTACAGAGCTCATCAGAATCAGACTATCACATACACCTACTCTCTCCTGAATGGATATCCAGCTTCCTATCCTGCTGCTGTGCAAGCAGACTGGATCTGCCTGCTGGCCTGACTCCCTTCTTCATCTGCTGGTGTTTCTGTTCTGCAAATACAAACAGAAGAACCTCCCCTATGGTTTTTTCCCTCCTCTTTCCCTGTTTTACCTGTCCTGTCCCACTGACCTGCCTGGCCCTTGCCTGTAGTGCTGAAATAACCACTTTCAACTCTGGCTGTGGCCTGGGTTAATCTTCACCTTTCCAGGGAAGAGTTGTGCTAGTGCTGGCAGGGAGCGAGCAGCCCTTTCAGACACAGAGGCTTTATTCTTGTTCCTGTGGGTGGGAGGGTTTGGTCACAGCTATATTTACCCAGGGTTAGTCTTGTACTAACAAGACTGAAACAAGAACAAGCTGCAAGCTGGTGCCCCTGCCCCTGCACAGGTCCGAAGGGCATTTAAAACAAAATTTTGGCATCCTTTCTTGGACAAGAAGTCCCATGAATCAGGCCTCCCAGTGTCACTGCTGCAGAAGTGCACACCTTGGGCTCATGCCCCAGCTGTGCTCACAGCTGGCCATGACCATGCTCACACACACATAGGAAGTTGGAACATAATTTTACCACTTTGGGCCAAAATCTGCCTTCTGGGATTTTTACCACTTTTTTACTCATCTTGGAGAACTCTCGTGAACTGCAGTTTGATCTTCCTCTTACCTTTATTTAGGACTTGGAAAAAACGTGATTGATTGCCTGGTTTAACAATTCTGCCCTCTTTCTGATTTGACACAATCATTAGGAACTCTTAAGGCTGAATGAGTAAATTAACTTGGACCCAATGTCACACACTGACTCAGGTCCCATCTGATTGCTTCTCTCACTCAATTACGACACTGGCTAGAAGTCAGATCTTCAGTTTGGTGGAGAATTTATACAGAGAAACTCACCAAAAATTCCTTGTGATTTTATGGCATTATAGTGTTTTTACTCAATAAGCAATAGAGCTGTGCATCCAGAGAAGAGACAATTGTTTTCTTACCTGAGTGTGTGGTGTGCTTTAGCATCCCAGGGCTCTGCCAAGATGCTCACTCCAAAGATACTGTACCAAAAAGTTGCCTTTGACAAGGGGCTGTGCTCACCATTGCCACAGATAGACCATAGACTGGTCCAGTCTCAGCCAGCAGTGATGGTGTGCTGGGAGTATTCCCCTTCTTTCTGGGCTTCCATAATGATCTTCAGAGTAAAGTACTCATCTCTGAAGAATGTGGTGCATATATACACATAAATAAATGAAGATGAGAGAATGATTTTCTTACTTTTATAAAGCAAAAGATAAAGTATCACTTTTAGGGACATGATTGCAGTAAGAAACAGGCCTTTTTTGGGTCATTTTTCTCCAACAATTATTTCTGAAGAAGAGTTGCTTGTTTGGATTCTGGACAGTTGATTGTTAATCCTGTTTAATAAAATAACAAATTTATATTAAAAGAGAAAGCCTTGTGCCTTTCTGTTCAGGGGTGATTTAGGGACTGTGGTCTGTGGTCCTCAAGCCCTGCTAGGTCACAGGGGTTCATTGATAGGTGTGATGTGGGCTTTGGTAGCTTGATTGCTGCCTTCTGTGGCCAGGTTGGAGCACTTTGCCAGCCAGAGGGAAGCCTGTTCCCTTGCCAAACAGCCAAGTTGGATTTATGGCTGCAGGTTGTTCCAACCTCCCCTGTCCTTTCCCCTTCAGTAATCCAAGGGGTGTGCTACAGCAGCAATGCCATCATGGGGTACTCTCACCTTTACAGGTATTTATCAAAAGCAGTCACTCTTTTTTTCCCTGTCTCCTGGGTTTTGAACAGTTGGTTGATGCTCAGAGCCAAAGAGGGGCAGTCTGGCCTGCTGTCTATGTGGACATAGAAGTGTTTGCCCAAAGGTTTTTGGGTCATTAGTGCTTGGTTAGACTTTGACAGGTCTGGTATTTCCATGATCAGCTGAAAAGAAGGGTTTGGAGCATCCCTGTGCTCAGCAACTTTGCAGATCAGGATGTGGCTGGATCAAAGCAGTGCCCTTGGTCTTCCAGCACAGTCAGTGACAGTGGCTGAGCTGGCTGTCACTTGCAGGGGCAACCCGATGCCTCTCACCATCCCCTGAGAGAAGCTGGCCAACAGGTCCCTACTCCTCTGCCTAAATATAATTCTGAAACAGATATTTTCTGACCAGGGAGAGCTAAGATTAGCTCACATTTAACTGTTGGAGGGCTTGTGTGGTGCTCAGTCCTTCCTGCCTTTCAGTTCTGTGTGTGTGTGTGTGTGTGTGTGTGTGTGTGTGTGTGTGTGTGTGT
>CM031874.1:1272339-1416397 GCA_018697195.1 Certhia americana | reverse complement strand
GTGTGTGTGTGTGTGTGTGTGTGTGTGTGTGTGTGTGTGTGTGTGTGAACATGAGCCATAATTATTGTTCTGTGGGAAGGAGAGCTGGAAATGGGGATTAAGGACACAAGTGTGCAGTCAGCCAGGTCCAGGAGCTACCTGCTGGTTTGCCCCTGGGCACGGGAAGTGAGAGCAGGCTCTGCAATGACACCCAGGCACCCCAGGAGCCCTTTGCCAAAGCAGCAGCCGTGGTCACTGCCTGGCTGCCAAATCCTCGTTTCCTGTGGGGGCTGGAGCTGTGGACACCTCTGTGCTCAGCCCATGGCCATCACTTCTCACAGACAATTCTCCCCCTGTCTGGCAGCCACTTCTCTACTGATTTATTATGGTCTTGTTTTGGCTGATAAATCTCAAACTTGTAACATTCAGTTCTTCCCTAGTCTCTCAGGGAGATGCTTGCCCTTGTGTTACCAGTGCAGTTTCCCAGGTCAGCTCTGCCCTGTCCTTGTGCTGGTGGTCAGTCCCAGCCAGGCTTCTCCACTGGGATCTTAGGAACACCAGCAACATTTCTGTAGTTCTGTGCTGCAGAGGGAAAACACCTCTTCCCACTGGCACCAATCCTGCTGGTGCCTGGGCAGTAAAACTTGGAAAGTGGGGGCAGACTTTTATCATCTGTGCCCAACTACATCTGCCTCCATCTGTGTGCTGCAAACCCATGGGGTTTCACAGACCCAAACTCAGGGGACTCTTCTTGCACAGCTCCATGTCTCCCTGTGAAACCACCCTGCGGCCAAAGGCAAAACAAAGGAAGAAGAAACATCCAGGCAGAAAAAAACCACCTTCAGTACTTGAAGGCTGTGTCATTTATTCCAACAGCTTATGTAGTTTTATCAAACCATCTTTAACACAAAACATGTCTCCTTAAAGAGAGAAGGGTGTGAGAGCCTACCAGAGATCATCTCAGCTAACTGCTTGCAAAGTTAAGCCTGTATGTCAACAGTCAAACCAGCAAAATGTTTCTCCCCTCCCCCTAACAACATCTAGAAGTGTTAAAACCCAGAGATAAAGATGCCTGTGGCTGGTGCTGCTGGGTCTCCAGGTGGGGCTCATGCCCACAGAGCTGTGCTTTGGTCCTTTCCTGATGCTAAGCAGCAGCAGCACAGGTGAGTGGTGTTGACATGAGGGCAGCAGGACAGGTCAGGTCCTTTCCCCACTGCCCACCCTGACGAGGACAATCCAGAGGCCAGGTCTAAGATGCAGATGAGGGTGAGGCTTAGAAAAACCAATAATCTAGATTTCTAACCTATGGAAACAGAATAAATAATAGTCTAAATCTGCAGAGGAAGGTACCTTGGACAGGAAAATCCGGTGTGTCTATTATTACTGAAACTGTTTTTCCCCTAAGAGAAAATCGCAGCTAAGGCATCTCGAGAATGGCTCATATCACTACAACCACGGCAGAGTTGCTCCAAACCATTAGGCATGAGGGCAGAAGTCTTTTGGAGGTGCCAGTCCTTGCAAGTGTCTTGTGTCTCTCTACACAAGCACGGTTCCAGCAGAGGCATTTGACAGACAACTTGCTGTTCCAGGTTGGCTTTTGTCCACAGATTCAACACATTCTTGTTTAATGTTCACAGCAAGGCCCTCCTCCTGCCCATCTCCCCCCCTTTTTGCTCTCATGGGGAGGGGCTGCTTTCTTGCCCCTTTGGTCTTGCTCCAGGGTCGTTGTCAGAAGAACTGGCATCTCTTTGGCTTTCTGCAGAAGGGAGGATTGGGAAGAAAGCACAGTTACACCCTGCTGAAGACACAAGCCATCAGTGATTGCTACGGGTGATTTCATCCAGAGAGATGGAAGATTTTCACCTGAAGATCTATCACTCCTCTCCTGTGACCAGATACTTGGCCCCATCCATGGGAGTATTCAAGGACAGGCTGGATTGGACTGGAAGGCCTAGTGGAAGGTGTCCTTGCAGGTGGTCTTTAAGGTCCTTTCCAAACCAAACCATTTTCTGTGATTCTATGATTAAGAGTATTGGGTTCTCCCTTCACATTCCTGGAGTACATACACTTCCCAACACGTCTGGCAATGCTGGGAGGGACGTCAAGGTAAGAATGTGGACCCACTCAAATTTCAAGTGCTCCAGAACTGTCTTCCTGACAGCGTGGCAGCTGCCTGAGCTGCTCTCTGGTAGAGCAGCTCCAATTTGTGCTTACTATGAGTGTGTGGATGGACACATGCTGGTATGGTGTTGCTGAAAGAAGTACAGTTGGGGTAATGAATGCATTTTAAAGGTTTTTTATAGTTATAGGTTGCAGGCTAGAGGATTAAGAAAGCAAGGGGGAAAACGGAGTTTCTCTTCTGCAATGACAGCCTGTGTTGTGTTGCTTATTAGTGAAATGAGAGCGGCAGGTTTGGACAGAGGATTCAAGCTCCTTGCTGCCAGCTGGGCAGCAGACACTGAACAGAGTGACACTGCTGCCACATTTGGCTGAAGGGGAGGATTTGGAGATGGCTGCTGCTGTGATAGTTATTTCTGTTGTTATTTGAAATACTGAAGATCTATTCAATGGTTGATTGAAAAACCAAAAAAAGAAAAAACAAACCACAGCCTGCCCAATACATGATTTTTATAAAGCCTGAGGTATAACTGATGTGTAACTTGCTCTGGGAAGGGTCTTGGTCAGTGCATGCCTTGTTTAAGCACCAGTGAGCAAAGGGCCTGGGCCAGAGCATGCAGTGCTCCTGTACCAGGAACCAGAGATCATTCTGCTCACTGCAAGCACCCCTTGACCTGGAGAGTCTCCCACTACCTGAGCATGAAGGCACTGACTGAAGCACTGAGGAATGGGATGTTCCTCCTGAGCATCAGTGTGATGCTCCTGGAGACAGCACTGGTCATTTGTGCTGGCATGTTGTGCCCTCCCAGCCCGTGCCAGGAGCTGCTGGGCTCACTGCTGTGTGCATGTGGCAGCTCACCTGCTCCTTCAACAGCGAGGTCACCCATGTCCTCGGTCAGCTTGCGCATGCTGATGGTGGTGGCCTCTCTCTGGATGTCATGGACAGCGTTCCTCCGGCCAGCCCGGTCACAGGAAATGAAGTCGGTGTAGGTGCTGGACTCTACCTCCATTGCATCTCTCTTCACTTGCAAAATGCTGTGGAGAAAACAGCTGTGAGGCCCAGGATGTTCAGCATGGCTCAAATCATGGCTCCCTCCAGGTTAGGTTATTCTGTGGGTAACATTACAGCATGAGAAAGTAGTCCCTGTAACTCTGCTCCCATTCCTCTGACAGCAGGTACTGAGATATCAGATATCACCTCCCTCACATGGGGCAATGTGTGGGGACATCCACCATGCTGGGTGACCCACTGTGCCAGGTGGGGGCAGGTAGGCAGGAAGGTATGCTTGACTTGCTCTGCCTTCCCACTGCAGAGGCAGACACATCTGTTTCTCCTTTCAGTTTCCAGCCTTCTCCTTTAGGCACACAAGGCCGCTTGCAGCAGCTTTTCCTTGTGGAAAAAGCACCACAGAGAAAGCCCTGCTTCCTCCTCAAAATGCCACGGGAGCTTTGAACACAGGCCAAATCTGGCTCACTGCTTGGGGGATGGGGTGGTGATCCAACCTGAATTTGTAATGGGAAATGATGGATAGTTGCTCTAAACTGGAAAGCTGGGGGAGCAGGGAGTATTTTATAGGGACCTGGAGCAGTACTGGCCTCCGCTGGCTGTTGGATGTCACTGAAGAAGCATTGGGCTGGACTGCTGTGAGATAAACACTTTACCATGTGAAAATCAGCCTTTCTGTGAGATGTTTGGATCCCTTCACTCCAGACTTGTGCCAGTGCCAAGTGCACAGCACAAAGAAAGGCCCTGAGCGGCCACTTGTCACATGCGAGCTCCGCTGTGAGCCAGCTCTGAGCTCAGCTGATGAATCCTTAAGTTGCTGGGTTTTCATTTTGGCTGCTGGTTTCCCTTTCCAGTCCTTGCACAGCACACTGAGTGCAGGGGATGGTGTTGTGGGCATCCTGGCTCCTGGGCAGAGCTGGCAAGCACACACTGCCTCTGCACAGGAAACCTGGAGCTCTCAGTTCCTGCTCCTGTATACTCTGTTTGGCACTTTGTTTTACTGCATGGAATCAAGAGATTAATTGCTGTGTTATCTGTGATTCTGATCACTGTGAAATGTGCCTCTAGCCCTGCTGATTGCTGGCAGTGCTTGGAGCAGGTCCCGATTAGAAACGCTGGTGTGCAGTGAAAACAAATTCATGCACATTTAATGCACATTCACTCCCTTTTGTGCCTAGGAGTTGTCCACAGAGGAGTTTGCTCAGCTTCTTTTACAAATCCTGCTTAGTATTGATTGCCCTGCCAGGGAAATCTGTTGGCAGATTCAGGCACCAGCCTGAACAGGAATCACACTCCCCACTCTAATCCCCAATGTTATGGCAGTAGAAAGGATATGCAGTCACTGGGATGAAAGTGGTTAGATTCTCTCTCTTCCTAAGCTAAGCAGGGTGCAGTAACCAAAAACCCATGGAAACCAAACATGCTTTGGTGGCCTCAGGGACTCCTCTCCTACTGTGGATGCCAGCCCAGAGAGTGCTGGCACCAGCTCACTGGTGAGATGTGGGGCTTGGCCCACCCAGATCTTGCAGGAGATCCTGTTCCCTCAAGGCTAACAATTCTTGTGAACACCTGCCTCCTCTACAGACTTGGCATCCATCTAGCTCCTGTTAAATAAGCCCCAGGAAGAGATGTCCCAGATGTTTTTCCTCATCTCCCCTTCTTCCATCCCTGCTGTGCTCTTCCTGGGATAAGGCACCTACTCTGAATGCAGGGCTGGATGAACTCAGTGAGCAAAGTGCCTTTTGCCAGGACAGGACAGGCATCCATCATTCCCAGACAAGTTCTCACAGGTCACTGAAGCCCAGACACTGCTGACCTTCTACAGCTGCCAGAGAGATGTCATATGGACTTGGGAGGCTTCCCTAAAAGCGAGCCAGACAATCAGTGAGGCCATTCCAGAGCTGACATACTCCAGAGTCCTGCTGCCCTTGTACGGGGGGCAGGACCACCAGGTTTCCCCAAACTGGGGAGCAGGAGCAGCATTTTCCTGGTATCCCTTGATATAGCTGCCAATGGTAGTGGCAGTGCTGTGCCAAGTAATTGTTCCCCCTCACATGGCAAAAGGGTGGGATCCCGACTGAAAACAGAAGGCAGCAAATGTGCAGGTCTCGGTCCCGACTCGGTGGCCGGGAGATGGCGCATGTGATTTATTTATTTCCGTGGCTGGGAGGGTTCCTCCTTCGGCTCTCCATGCAAAGAGCTGGAGACAGGCAGATTTAACAGCGAAGCATTCATATTTGAGCAATTCCTCCGGGATTTTCAAGGTGGGTGGCTCTCAATAACCTTGCAGGCAGATCCCTCTTTGCTGGCAGAGAGATTCCAGCCTCCGCCTCTGGGAAGGCTGGAATTGTTGGACTGAGAGGGTGATGGGAGCAGTTGCCTCGACTGTGATAGGAAAACCTGATTTTTCAAACAGCATTTCCATACTTCCAGGCACCGAACCTGCAGTTCTGTGGGTTTTCGCTCAGTAACTGCTTTTAATATCTTTACTGCAAAGGAACTACCTTCCCTCTTGCCTACATAGTTCAGTGGAACCTGAAACTGTGTCACTGTGGACAGTCACTTAGGGGTGGCAGGGGGTGCAAAGGGAGGTGCATCACCTGCTGGCCCCCCTCCTTTGGTTTTTCATTCTCCCGTGGACAGGATGGGGCTGCTCCTGCCAGGCATTGCAGGAACAATCCTACGGCACACACATACAGTGTGCTAAGGTTTCCAGGGTACTTCATAGAAGTGATTCAGCTTGTCCCCAAAGGATCCTTTCCTGCCATCCCTTTCGTTTCTGCTGCTGATGGAAAGAGGAGCAGTCCTTGTGCCCTCAGCACAGCATGCCAGCCTGCAGGGATGGGGCAGGGAAGCTGGGATCTGCTGCCTGTTGCACATTCTTCAAAAGTCTGCTGCTTGGAGGGAGGCTGTGCCCCCCTCTGCCATGGGGATGTGGTGCTGCCTGTGCCTGGGCAGCCCCTCACAAGCTACCACTGACACCAGCAATGTCCCCAGAGCTGCCTCTGCTCCTGTCCCTGGATCTGCCAAGCCTGCTCTTTGGTTTGGACTTATTTTTCTGTAACATCTTATGAGTCTAAAAAATCTGAGGTGTAATAGTCTTGGCTTTTCTGGTGGGGACTTGGCTTCCTGAGCGGTTTTGCTGTTGGATTGCAACTGGGCTTGCTGGCATTTTCCAGGGAAATCACCCAGCAGCTGACAGAGCAGCTGGCTCCACTCTGGGGGCTGCAGCTAAACTAGCACTACTCATTCTGGGGCTGAGTTTTGCCCACATAGAAGGTGGGTGCTAAGAAATTAAAGGGTCAAATGTTTCCTCTGCCTTTTGGTAAAATAAACTGAGGCATTTCTTTTGGCTCAGCTCCATGTCCCATTCGGTTCCACTGACAAGCCTGCATTTGATTCCTCTGTCCCCCTTGCCTGCTTCTCAGCACAGATCCCAGGGTCTACAGCAAACAGTTACTGCAAACAACCCAAGAGTGGCAGAGAAGTGACCTGGGCACACCTGGCAGGTCACCCTCAGCACAGGGCTGTGCCCAAGCTCTGCCATCCCAGCCAGTGTCCAGGGCTGATCCCTGGGATGGGGTGGATGTTGCAGTCACACCCAGCCCTGACTCCTGTTTCAAGGAAACCCTTCACACAATACTGCATCTGTCCCTTGTCTAGGTAAAATGTTTTATGGCTAGGAAGGGCTATTTTTGGGTGCTGGTGCTGGCTATCAGCAGGCTGGGCTGAACTCAGCTCTTTCCCCCCCTGCCTGCTTTGTGCCTCCTGCTCTGCCCCTTAACCTCTCACCTTTCTCAGCGTTCTCCTCCTCATCTTGTTCTCTGCACAGATCCGTGAGGCATGAGGCAGCTTAGGCCCCTGCTTGGACATCCTTGGCCCTTCAGGCAGCCAGCACAGCCCTGCCCTGTGTGCTGTCCCTGGGACACCCGAGGCAGGGAGCCCTGCACCTCAGCCTGCCCTGTGCCTGCTGCAGGCAATTCCAGCTTCAGGAGCCCTGCCAGAGTCTGTCACCCTGTCACCATTCCAAGGTGCTGTAGCCCAGCTTTGGCCTCCTGCTGTCCACTGCCAGGGGCAGCTGGAACCAAGGGCTGCAGGTTTTGGTTGGAGATGGCTCCCTGATCCCACAGCCCAGTGAGCACACACTCTCCCTCCTGCTTGGTGGGTTTGACCAGTGGATTTAACACTCTCCAAACTTCTGGAGTTGTAAAGCCTGAAGCTGAACAAAACCTCACCATGTTTCTGGGGTAACATTCCAAAGTTTTGCTTGGGAACAGGGATCTGACTCCTTTTTCTGCTCAAGCATCACATCCCACCACCAAGGCATGAAGTGGTGCAGTTGCCTTGGAGCTCTCCATATTGTGCAGTGCCCCTTGCCCTTTCATTCCAGGATACAGGGACTATTATTAGACCTCTCCTGCTGGGGCCGGATCCATAACAACAGCAAAACATACTCAACAGCCCTGCTGGGCTTTTAAAATATTTACAGTGTAGAATGGTTTACTAAAGAGGGGGGCCTGGTAGAGCACAAAGACAGAAGCACCGGGATTTCTGTGCTCCCTGTGGGTTTGCTGTGAGGTTTCCTGCTGGGAGAGTCACATCCAGCGAGGAGAAAAAAATACTCTGTAGGGCTGAAGCCAGCATTTGAGGTCAGGGGGTTTCCACCAACTGTCTGACAACATCCAGCTGGAACTTCAGCAAATTTTCCACTGGTTCTTGTCTGGGAACATGCGTGAGGGGCTGTACATCAAAGAAGAAGGGCTCTGTAATGGTGTTATTGGGGTATTTTGTGATTGGGCCATAAAGGCCTCGTAATGTCTCATGACCCCCATGCACTAGAGCTCAGATCCATACATAGCCACAAACCGAGCTGAAGATGCTGCTGAGGATGAAGATGCTCCTGTTGGGAGCCCAGTCTGGCTGCAACAAGCTGTGTAAGGCTGGTGACAGAGTCTGCACCAGACACAGAGCTCCCCTGCTTTCCCGATGGCTCTGTGCTCTCCACAGTGTGATGGTGATGGGTCTGACTGGCCAGAACTGGTGTGCTCCAAACTGCTGAGCTCTGAGTTTCTTGGCTTGGTGAGAAAACAGGCAGGGCAGCAGCCTGATCTCCTGCCAGGGCACGTGTGTCCATCTCCTGTGCTGAGCAGCTTCTGTCCAGGTGAGAATAGCACAGAAAAGCCTCACCAGACTGCAGTGATGAAGAGACATCGAGTTGGGTCCGGCACATCCGTATTTATGGAAGGTTTTTGCTGTGCCCTTGTACACTCTGCACCCTCAGGCTCTTACACTAAATATGATAAATTCAGTCAGGACAGACATCACAGCTGCTCCAGCCACTGCAATGGTTTTTCAGGAACAGAGCTTCCAGCATTCTCTAGGACTTGCTGGAACATTTTAATTCCTTTAGGAGGAGAGCCGATACAGCTGAGGTTCAGTGTCCATAAATAGATCCCTGCTTTTCATTTGGTCTGGTTTTACAGTATAAAGATCATTTAATGCCTGTAGAACTGATAACCAATTGCTAAGCACCATGTTTAAGATTAGGCTTAGACTGACTCCTCTATGGCTTCACAAACTTTGTATTTAGCTCTGCCAAGCTTCCCAAACTCCTTCCCCTCCTTCCTGGCTTTCAGCACATCCCCACAGCCCCACACTGCAGAGTCCCCAGTGTCCCAAGGCACCTCCTGCTGTCTCACATCATCACAGCCACTGCCTGTCTTCCCACTGATGTAAGAAATGGTCCAGACAGATTTCAGAATTGTAGCCAAACCCTGGCATCAGGGTAGGGTGAGTCCTTGTGTGCTCTGCTCTGATCCTCAGGGCAGAAGAGGAGCTTGAGGAGGGCAATGCTCAGCCCTAGTGGCCTTCTGTTAGCATCAGGATGTGTGGGTGATGGTGGGACAGAGCTGCTTGTCCGTCCGTCCGTCCGTCCATCCATCCATCCATCCATCCATCCATCCATCCATCCATCCATCCATCCATCCATCCATCCATCCATCCATCCATCCATCCATCTGCCAGGAAAGCAGCCCAGTGACCAGCTCTGGCCATGCAGTGCTGCCAGCCTGCATCCCCATGCCTGGAGCAGGCAGGACCCCTCTGTCAGACCCCCCAAGGCACGGGTGCTGAGAATCTGTTCCAAAAATCCTCCACCATGGGAAGAATCACTGATGGAGCCCTTCTGCTCCTGCCTCCCCTCACTACTGAGCCTTGATGTAGCTTAAGCTGCTTCTGCAGCTTCTAGCTAAGTTGATTAATGGAAATAATTGGTCTCTTTATGCATATGGAGACAGTTGCCGTGACAGCAGCTGTATTTTTGTTTTGTTCCCAGGTCGAGCTTGTTTTTCCCATCTCTCAGCTTCAAGGTGCTAATGAACCTGGGCACTCTGGTTTGCCCCCACCTCTGAAAGACACAAGTCCCTCTGAGGGATGTGTGACAGCAGGGATAAGGCATGCTCAGCCCCAGCAAGCTGGAACATTTCTCCCTGCCCATTTTTCACCCCCTCAAGGCAGGCTTGCACTGGATGGACACAACGCTGTGGCTTTTGCATGGCAGAGAAAGGAGAGCCAAATCCCTCGTGCTCACCCAGAGCAGCCATGAGCACCCACAGGACCCTCAGTTTCCTGCAGAGACCCTTTCAAAGCTCTAAGGAGTCTGGGGCTATGAATCCCTTTCCCATTACTTCATTTTCTCACAACTTCTTGTTTATTTGCCTTTATGTGTCAACATATTTTTACATGAACAACTGTGTGGAAGATCTGCTAGTACCTGAAGTTACAAAGCAGACAAACCACAGACCAGTGATCCTTCAGCTACAGAAGTCCCTCAGCTGCTGTGGCAGGCATGTCCCATGTATTCTCCCCACTTGTGATACGCAGTCACCCTATCACACCCGGGCCATGGGGTGAATTCCTGTGCAATGGGGATCCCCTCCAGGCTTGGGTTCCCTGCCTTCCTCCAGATTGTTCATGAAGAAAAGTCACAATTGGATTCCACCTCAAAGGCTGCAGAATTCCCAGCAGTCCCACAGCTCTTTTGATCACACTGAAAAACCAAACAACATCCAAGCGAACATCACCTTCTAAAACCACACTTGAATTCCTGGCCCAGGGATGCTTGACCCCAGCACAAGCTCCCCAATACCTTGCAGGCTTCCCTGGGTAAGGAGAAGTCAAACAAGTGCTGAGGAGATGCAGCTGGGACTATTTCCTAGCACGGCTGCCCTAGTCACATGTAAGAGGAAGGCAAAGCCATGGCAGCCTTTGATGGTGTAGCTCTGTTTCTGGGCTGAGGGAGACCTCTCTACAACGACACAGGTAAGCAAGGATGAGTCCTTATTTTTATGCCTAAAAAACCCCAGAGCTGTTAAGTCCAGCTCTTTTTTGTCATCTGAGGAGTTGAGCTCTGTTGCTGTGGGAAAGCAGTGCTTGCATGACTGGGGAGGGGAGCTGAGCTTGGAAGAGGAGTTGGGAGGGCTGTAACTGCTGCTGCTTGAGGAGGCTTTGCTTGGGGAAGCTCTGCTCAGCACAGGGTGCCTGCAGCTGAGAGACCCCTGCCTTGGCTATGTCTCAGTGAAGCCTGAACAATCCTATAGGAATTTGCATCCAGTATCCAAAGAGTCCTCCTGACTCAGAGCAGTGTAAGGGGCTGAGAGAAAGGCTGTGAAGTCTCCTGGGGTGCAAGAGTCCTGGCAGCTCCCAGTGGTGCCTAAAAATAACCAGGGCACATCTTAAGACTGCTGGTACAAAATGAAGCTGATTAGCAAAACCAGGCTTAGCTCTGCTCCTTGGAGTTGGTTGCCCTGTGTGTCTGCTCCACTGCTGGGACCCCCACCCTGGGGCAGGGGCAGTGCTGGCTGTGAAAGGGGGATGAGGTGCTGTCTTTGGTGGCTGGGATGGTGCTACTGGTGTTTGCCACACAGAAAAGGGGAGTGTTGGGGTTCAGCACAGGGTGGTTGAGGCTCCAGGTGGCTCCATGGCTTCTGTTACCCAATGGAATCAGGAGCCCCTTTGGCTCTGCTGGGACCATGCAGCTCTGCAGGCCTGCACACCTACTTTGCTGAAGATTTCTGTGACAGATGCAACATTTCCTTCTAGCTGTGTCAGGTGACAGCAGCTTCTGATCCTTCCTGCAGGCAGGGTAAATCTGCCTAAGTCCCCAGGGATGTGACATCCAAACCTGAGCTGAAGTGGTGCTCGAGTTGATCCTGTAGCACTACCCTGGGGATGCACAGTGGTGGTTGTCAGCCGTAGTCTCAAAAAAGGGAAAGCTCCTGATAAAATCAACTGCCAAGTGTTTCCTGGTCTGCAGAAGTGCAGCCTGGGCACAGAAGGACACAGGGTACATACACAGGGAAGATGCTGGATGCAAGAGATGAACTGCTCTGCAAGAGGGGGGATGTCTGTGTGCACCAAAGAGTCCTGAGATCCTGCACTGCTGAGCTCACACAGAACTCCTTTCTTTCCTGTGCAAGGGACAACACAGCACAGGAACAAGGGAAAGCAGTGACGTGATCTGAGGACAGAGGGGATGCACTGAGAGCAGGAGCCACAGGTGAAACCACAGAGAGGACTTGCCATTTGTGCAGGAGCCATGAAAGGTTAAGCTCTGGGGGCTCCCTGGATCTTGCTGGGCTGACTCTACAGGTAGAACAGAAACTTGTACATTATTATGTACAGGCACACAGCATCCCCGTGCAAAGCATGTGGGCAGCCTTCAGCAGGATTTCAACAGCACATCCCCATCACTGGCACGGAGAGGCCATGGAGCACAACTGCCCCTGGAGCTGCTTGGAGTCAGAGCTGCAACAAGGACATGGCTGTGAGGTGTGGCTAATACAGCAGGAAAGTCATTATGGCAGAATTGTTGGTATTTTTTTCCTTTTAGCAGCTTTCTAGCATCTAGTAATTCAGAATACAGGGGGAGGTCAAGTGACTCAATGCTACAGGAAGGAAAAAACCCATTTCTGTTTGTAATATTTCCCTGTGAATAAAAGCTTTATCAGCCATAGGGTGAGTCCCTACCTGATTTAGAGGACTTTCCTTCTGGACATGACTTCAAACACGCTTCATGCACAGCAGGACAACAGCTTCTGGGAAAGAAGAAAAAGAAAAAAAGTAAGAAAACATTATCTGTGCTTGTTTTGGGAAGCATAAAGCTCAGCTGCTCTTCCCACTCTCTGTGGCTAGGATAGCAGAGGGGTGGCAGGGGCTGGCAGGGCTCTGCCCAGCTGACTCAGATGGGGCCTGGCTTGGTGGAGACCCCAGCCCAGGGGCTGTGGGATGTTGTGTTCATTTGGTACCTCCTCTGGAGGGTTTGTGCTAATAGACTGGGACTGTTGTGTTAAAGCCCATGGAAAGTCCAGCTGGGCTGCATAGAGAAGTCCTCTTTGGTTTTGCTTCTTTCTTTGCCCTCACACAGGTTCTGAGAGAACTGAGACAACTCATGTCCTGACCTGCACTGCAGGGACCAGCAGCTGCCTCCAGACTATAAATGAATATTGGTTTGCAGCTCTGCTGCCCTTAAAAGAAATGAAACTCCCATATCAGCTTCTCTGAGGTGAAAGGGGAAGTTTAATCTGGTTCTGGTTGCTTTGCTGGATCTGTGTCCAGCTCCTTGGGTCTCTGCTGTTTGTGCACAGCTGAGCCTCCTCCTGCTGTCCCCAAGCTCTGCTCAAAGACATTTCCTCTGTGACCTCAACATCTGTGGGTGCTTTGCAATCCTCTGACCTGCAGAGCCCAGCCAACAGGACACTTGCTTATTTTAGCAGCTGTTTCAGCTTTCTGACTATTTTGGAACATCATGGCCTGTGTTTTTCCCTTTGTCCCAGGGACAAATGCTAGCAGAACAGAAATCAAGAGATGAGCCACTTAACCATATAAGCAGTAGCTCATCCAGCAATTCATCTGTCTGGCCCATCTGGGCTGAGTACCACTGTGACTGGAACTATTTCCCATCATTTTCCAAACTGGGACAGATCTACAGCCTTTCTCTATTTTTTTGACCCACTTTCAAAACTTTGTAGTTGGAGCTGACTACTTGCTGGCTCTGGCCCTGCTTCAAGGACAGGGCACTTGCTGCTTTTATGTGTCAGTTTGCCCATCTGTTAAATGGAGCTATTAATACTCCCTCCCCCTGTTAGATGCTTCAAATATTTTAAAGCACTTTCAGCTCTGCAGATGACAGGCTTGCAGAAGTGGAAAATGCTAATTATGATCATGACAGGAGCTAAACAAAGACACAGGGATTTAACAATAAACTTTTGTTAGTCTTAACCCCATTTATAGCAAAGTGCTTACTGGAAACACTGGACCGGAAAACAAACAGTATTCCCACAACTCTGGGAATATGTATTGCCCTTTTTGGGCACCAAACAAGCAAACAAAAGCAGGAAGGAAGAAACACAGCTTTGGAAGTCCACAATTCTTTATTTTTCTCTTCTTTGCCTTCCTGCCCTGGCTTGTGGGTTACACTGCCCAAACAGTTAAACCTCCAGCACTTCAGCAGTGTTGCAAAATATCTCAAAACACGTGGGCCTCTGCCAAGAGAGGCTTAAAGTAAACTGGAGCAATGATGCTCTGAAGTAGAAGTTGTCACTGAGTAGCCCTGTTCATGATGGGAAACCCCCATTTTCTCTCTCAAAAACTAGCTGATTTTGGAGACAGAAACTCTTTAGCAGTTGGTATTGGCTTTCCAACCCTGCAGGCCTGGCTCTACCTGAATGTTTCTCCCCACAGCCCTTGCTTGGTTTTGTTTTGTAGTATAGTCCTGAAACACATCAAGGTACCATGGATTATTCTGGGACCCTAGTGGAAATGTTCATTAGCTAGATAAATATCCATACCCCATCAGAAATGAATTGCAAGGGCATCAGCATAGAATTATAGAATCATTTTGATTGAAAAAGATCTTTAAGGTCATTAAGTCCACCACTAAGCCAAGTCCCCAAGTGCCATACCCACACATCTTTTTAATATCTCCAGGGCTAGTGACTTCATTGCTTCCCTGGGCAGCCTGTTTCAGTGTTTGACAGCACTTTTCGTGAAGAAATTTTTCCTAATGTTCAACCTAAACCTTCCCTGGTGAAACTTCTGGCCATTTTCTCTTGTCCTATTCAATGTGCACGACTGCACGTGTTTGAGGTTCAGATTCCCTCCATGGTGATCAGCTGTTACCCAAAAGGAGCAAGCAAACTCAGTTCTCTCAGCATTGCTTCAAAATGAATATATGTTCAGAAAAAACACACCCCAGAATGTTTTTTTGGCAGAATCCAAGACCATTCTACACAACAGCTGTTGTGGTGCTGCTATAATCCAGAGAGGAAATCCCTCCTGGTTTCAATCAAGGTGATGGCAGCAGCAGAGAGAAGGTTGTCCTTGTGTCTCTTGGCTGCTGGGCAAACAACAGGCTGCATGCATGGCTGATCAGGGCAGCAGCCTGGTCCTCCCAGAGCAGCCAGACTGCCTCATTTAGTGCCCTGCCTCCAGCAGCAGCTGGCATCCTCAGCTTCAGAGGTACAAGAAAACCTCTAATCGTAATGGAATGCTTTTCGTAAGTCACTAATAACTCTGAACCAGGAGGTGTTACAATCCTTACAATGCAATATCCTCTTAATCATACCCAGGATTGTTTTGTTACCAAGATAACTACCTGATATCCATTAAAATGCCTTCGGAGCTCTTTGTTCCACCGGTATCTCATGGCAATGAGCACCAAAGATTAATTACACTTTGTGGAAACAGTAACTCCAGTAAAGTTGGTGACGCTCTGGTGGGGATATGTTTGGCTTATTACATCACTGCAAATATCAACAGAAATGGCATTTCGGGCCGCCAGGGAGTTCCCCAGGCAGGGCCTGTCACCAGCAATGTGCCTACATGGAGGAGCTGTGCAAAGAGCACCCGGCCTCTCTGGGCTCTCCTGGGAAGGGAAGTGCTGGGGAACTCACTGTGGAAACCAGAAATGAATGGTGTAAAGTACATATTTCCCTTGGGCTCAAAGGGAGTGAGAGTTTTGAAGTGAGGCCCAGGGCAGTTCATAGTCCAACTGCTGCTCTTCCTGCTTGTGCTGCAGGTTCCAGGCAAGGTCTGGAGTGATCTCAACCTCTCTAACTGCCACCATGAGGAGCTTGGGATGAGGCCCATGGAACACCTGAACCTTCCCTTCTCCCTGGCTGCTGCTGGCAAGCCTGGGGAGCAGCTTCCCTCATAACGTGTCTTTTTCTAGTCCTGAGCAAAAGACAACTAGAAGCAGTGGGCTATTTCCCCTCTCATCCTCTCTGAAATGGGTGTTGTGATGGAAAACTTATTTTCTGGTTCAGTCCATATAAACAGCTTTGGTGACATTAAAGAAACCCCTAAGGGCGTGGAGAAACAATTGGAATGTGAAAATGGAGCAATCAGAACAGGGTGATGCAGTTGAACAAAAAGCCAGGTTGAAGCTTCTGCTGTTCCTCATGGCTTTGTAGATTCATCCTCCATTCTGCCACAGACCTGTGTGAGCTCAAGGAAATAATCTGCTTCGTGTGAGGCCAATGTAAAATAGAAACGATGCTGGTGCTTGGGTGCCCAGACAGGCTGGAGGCATTAATGCCCAGCAGTGTGCTGCAGGAACTGGCTCTGAAATGTGGGAGATCAGGAAATGTTAGCAGCTTGGAAAACATCTTCCATAGTTACTTTGGGTGGCAAGGTTGTGTGCCTGTGGGTATTCCTCTGAGTGGGATCAAAAGTATGTTGATTATTCTTTGGAATGAGAGGAAAAAGCACAACTTGCCATCCTAGCTCATCATGAGCCTGTACACCCCTCAGAATCAGCCACTGGGTACAGAAGTGCCAGCCAGGTGGCTGGAAGATGCACAGCTGTGAACATTCCTGGGTTTCATCTCTTCGTGGCCAAGCTACCTATGTAGCTAATGTACCTACTGTAGCTAATGGTCTCCAGTTCTCTGAGGCATCTGAGTCTACACTCTGCGAAAAGTGTCCCCCAAAACGATGGCATGGGGTGCTCACATCTCTGTGGAACTCTATCGGAAGGGCTCAATGCTGTGTTCTGTGCCCAAGGCACATTAAGCTCTACTGGTATCTCCATGTTTATAAACGGCCACTTACCCTGCATCTGCATTATAAATAAACACAGCCACTGAGGATCTCTTCAGGGATCCTTCTTTCTTAAACACCATCCCTCACAAGAGCTCAAAGGTGGAAATTTCTTAGCTGGGTGGCCACACATTAGCAGGGTGGATCTTGCCAAGCCAAGCGCTGTCACACAGGAGCCAAGCCAGGCATGCTGAGCTAACAGGCCAGAGCTCGAGGGGCTGTCACCATCGGAGAGTCCCAGCCACCCAACCGAGCTGTACCCACCCCACAAAGCTCCCTTCACCCTCACACTGCAGCAGCAGCCCCTGCTCATTGACCCCAGCTCGTCCTCCTCCTAGTTTGAGTCACCAGCACAGCCACCCAGGGCATTGCCCCTGGGTTCACAGCTATACTTGGCTCCTGATCTTCAGAACCACTTACCCCTTCCAAGCAAGGGGAAATTTCCCAAACACGCCTTTGGGGCCGAGGCATTACATGCATGTGACAGCTCCCCACCACGGCTCGATACCAGCTGCTTAGGGGAATCCAGAGAGAGGAAAGACGCACAGCTTCGAGGTGGAGGAATTTGCAAAGCCTCCTGAGAATACCACCACACAGCAGTTCTTTTTTTATCCCAAGTCTTTGCCTTTTCAAACGTTTGCTTGGAAAGCTGGATACCAGCAAGTCTCCGAGCCTTCTCCTGCTGCCAGGCTCTGGAAGCTCCGCTCGAGCCTGCAGTTCCGAGGGGAGTCCCGGGCAGCCCCACGGCTCCTGACATCCCGAGGGATGGATTCATTCCCAGCACGGCCCCGCACCGCCTGTCCCATCCCCGTGCGAGCACAGAGCAATCCCCGTAAGGGATTCCCTCCGGCCAGCCGCTCAGAATAAACGGACACATGTTGGAAATTAGGCCAGAAATCCCCACGGGGGTCACTGATCCACGGTGCTCTGTGATTTCTATCCTCTGAGTCTGCTCTCCCTGCTCTCCCTTAGCGGCCAGCGCTGAACCGCGTTATTTCCCGAGCGGAGCAGCAGCCGCCTCCCCGCCATCAGCCTGCGAGCGGCTTGTCTCTCCCGACAGCAGAAAAACCGGGATGCAGCTCTGCTTTCTTAGCCCACGGCTTGCCGGCAGCAAACCCCTGGCCGTTCGCAGTCGGGTGGGTAAAAGTTCACCGTATCCCCGAACAAACCCCGGCTGGTGGCGCGGCCGTGGGCAGGAGAAGAGCTCCCGGCTGCAGTCCCGGGCAGGTGTCCTTGTCACCCACCGCCCCCAGCCCCTCGCCCCCACGGCAGCGAGCACAGCCCTACTTACAGCCCCGGCTCCCACCGCTTCCCAGCTCCCGAGTGCCGTGGTCCCGCCGCCCAGGAAGGAAGGAATGGAGGCTGGATCACACCCTCCTGCCGTCTCTGCCCGCTGTGGCGAGCAGCCAAGCCGGCCGGGAGCCTCGCAGCCACTTTCAGACTTGCAGTTTCCTTCTACTGGGAGCTGCTAAATGAAGTTGCACTTGTGGGGCCAAGGGGCGTGTTCTCCTCCCCTCGAGTCAGTCCCTGCCTGCTGTAATCCAATGCTCTGCCCGATGATGTCAAGCAGCTCCCGCTCGGCTCCTACCTTACAGTCGGCGGGAGGGATACGTTTCCTTTTCACAGGGATCTTTGTTTAGCTTCGGCTTGTAACCCCATCCCCCGGCAGCTGCATGTGCCCGAGCATCCTCCCTTCCATGCTCAGCGCTGGGGCTTCTGCTGCCGGGCGCTCACTCCCTTCTGCCGACTGTTCCCCCAGGTTTTTCCGGCTCATTGCTCGGATGCACATCCCACCTGCATCCCACCGTTCATCCTCTCCACCAGGGCCTGGCCAGAGACACCATCACACCCCGTGCAGTCTGAGCTATCCTACCAAGTGTAGTACTGTCAAAGTGCCTCCCAAGGAATCCTCATGTGTTGTTTTGGAATGCTTCTTGCTCCACTGCCTCCCATGGAATAAAACCCAGGAGTACTCCAGCTCATCTGCCCAGCTGTATTTGGGAGTGAAGTGTAGAGCTAGCTGGTGACAGCACCTGGATTTAAGGGGGAAGATGCTAAGGCAGTACCCCATTTAAAACACACACCTTTGTAGCCACCCTGCTGTGTGAAGCACACCCTGGGAGTTCTCGGTGAGACTGAGGTTACTACAGAAGAGGAAATTTTGGATGTTCTTGGTACCACATGGACTGAGGAATGTCCCTCTAGCTGGCATCACCTCCTGGTGTCTCACCAGCCTTGCAGACCCCACTGGGTGGCTGAAACCAAACAATCAAGGTGGTTGCAGTTGTCCTCTGGGCCTGAACCAGTGTGGAGGGAAGGTGTGTGAGCACACAGGAATGTACACAGTGCTGCCTGCTCCTGCCTGAACGCTGCTGGAACAGGGCTCATTAGTGGTAATAGCTTTGCTGAGAGAGTGAAAGATTTACTCCATCCCTGCTGTAAGAACACTCAGGTCCTCACAACTCAGCTGGGGAGTACAAAGGGTGTTGGCCAAGGAATGGATCTAGTCCCCACTCGAGCTAGGCGAGTTTTTGTTTCAGGTTGCATGCAAAGTGAGTGGTGTGAGCCAGGAGCACTTTCCCAACCCACTGTCTTGCTGCGCACCAGAAAGGCACAGAAGCAGCATCTCTGCATTCCTGCAGCTCTCCCATGACAGATGGGACCCAGGGCCATTCAGTGCCAGGTGAAGAGCACCAGCTTCTCCTCCCACCCCAGCACCACCCTGCACACTTGGACCTTTTCCACCTCTGCTGCCATCACCACCTCCAGCCAGAATCTCTGTGTGCCCAAGAACATGGTGGTTGCTGTGAAAGATACCCACAGGATCAGAGGAAGAGATAAAAACACCAACAACAGCAGCAAGCAGCACAGGAAACACCCTGATAACAATACTGAGGCACAGATGAAAGGGAGTGAACTTCGACAGAGCAAAACACACCCATGCTCACTGCATCCCTAAACTGACCTTGTGCAGCCTCCTGACTCAATTCAGTTTTAGCTCAAAAGCAGCCCCAGGAAGCCCACTTGATTTCTTGAGATGCATTACCTGGCAGAACTCATCTCTCTCCAGCCGTTTTGAGTCACACATTGCTGCTGCTCACCCAAAAGCAGCAGTAAGGGATTTACCACAATGCCCTGCCTGTCTTCATGAGATGCCAGGAGGGAGGAGGGGTCTGCTGTGCCGAGGGCCAGAACAGCCTCAGGAGACTGCTGTGCTGGTCTGGCCAAGGCTGCAGTTTTCCCTTTACTCCAGCTTACATTTGAAAAGGATCCAGACAGTTATAGCTTCACACTAACACTTGGACTGCAGGGTTTGGAGGCCAAGTCTGGTAAGGATGCAAGTGCTACACCCAGGCATTTCCTTGGCAGAATGTGGCCGGTACCCATTATAGAATAGACAACAAAGAACAATGGCAACAGCCAAGTCCTTTGGAAAGCCAGGAGCTCAGTCTATGTACTTCCAAATTAAGACATGTCATGTCTTGCTCAAAGCTCCCAATCCTGTGTGTGGTCCAGGAAACAAGCCCCCCCCCAAGCATCTACCACAAAGTCCATCCTTTTCCACACATACTTGCATGTCCTTACAGTGACTTTCTCATCTAACACCATCCCCTGCAGGGACTAGTCAAACATTTTCCATCAAAACTCTTCTTAAGTAAAAAAAGATTGTTTCAGTTTTTCTACAGACTGTATTTTTTTTCCACAAGCAGGAGAAGGGGTGGCAGTCCTAAGATACCAAAAGTTTGCCTGAAGTTGTAACATATTAGGATAAAAATGCATGGCTTTCAATGTATTCAGTCTTCCTGTTCTTAAGCAAAAGCTGACATTTTGCAGCAATACACCCTAACTTCCATCTGGTGCTCATGTCACCATCTCTTGTCCTGTTTCTCTGTCCACCATAAGACATTCATCCAGAGGTGATGGGCAGATGTTGGAGCTGCCTGACGTACTGTGAGAATCATGGTGTCACAGCCTTGAGCTGACTGACTCAGCTGCAGCCACAATCAGCCTTTAGTGGCTCCTATTTTACTCACACGTTTGTCTTTAGTGAGGTTGTTGTATCCATCTGCCTCATACTGTGCTGTCCTGTAGTCCAGGATCGATGCTGTTGCCATTACCACTCTGCACAACTGGAGGTTTGGCTCTGCTGCTTTTGACCTTGCAGTTGGTCTGCAGTGAACTTAATTTTCTAGTTCTGTGCCACAGAATGGGATGCAGACAGCAATGCCCCAGGTGAAGGATGGTCATGTGCTGGCTGGCAGCCCACCCTGTGGGTGCCACCTTTGCTTCTCTGGTGCCGCATGGGATGGGAGAGCACGGCTCAGGGAAGAGCAAGAAGCTGCCCTGCAGGTTGACTGTCAACCTTTAGCTGGAAGAGGGACAAAACTGAAGCAATCTTAGAGGGCAAATGTCAAAATGAGGTGAGAGTATCCCCAAGGGCGCAATGTAAAGAAGCCCAGCCCTGAGCAGTGCTGGACTGCACGCTGCCTGCCCCGACAGGGAAAACCACCAGCACAAAGGCCACTTCGGGAAGCTCTGGAGCCTGAGGAGACAGGCTGTCACTTCAGAAGGATCTGACCTGCCTCTGACCCGAATGTTTTTGCAGCCTAAGCCCCGCTTCCCCGAGAAGCCTGTGCTGCCAGGGGTAGAGCAGTGCTGTGGCAGCCGCTGTGCAGCATGCAGCCTCCTCACGTAAGAGCAGCTTCCCGCTGCATTTCCCAGGCACTGAGGGCTCCGTGTCACTTGATGTCATCAAGATTGCAAGGAAATGTGGAATGGCACAAGATACGCATGGAAAAAATGGGACAACCTGTTTTTTTTCCCAGACTTCCTCCCATAAAATAAATACTCTAAATAAACTATTTTTGATCAAAAAAAAATCCCACAGAACTTATTTCACTGATGTGCTGGGCTCCCCAAGGCAAGAGTGGATATCTTAAGCCATCAAGTAAAAGCTTCACTTGGAGAAGAGAAGAGAAACCAACAAGTAAAAGCAGCTTTAGTGACAAGCCACTCTTTTTGCAGTCAAGGGAGGGACACAGTTTGCTGTTGATTAGGGAAGAGAGAGTGGGTGTTGGGATGTCTGAATGAATTACCTGGTGTTCTGACCCATTTTGTTTTTATAGAAGTTGCTCGTCCAGAAAGGTTCAACAAGTGAAACACAAAAAGGCTTGTAATGAGGCTAACCTCATTAGTGACCCCCCTCCAGGGTCACCCCTATTAATGGGCAGGGTTGAGGAGCTGAGCAGGGCTGTGGGGAGCCCCTCTGGGCACTAGGGCCATGGGGACATGATTGTGGCTGCTGGCATGGTGGCTCTGTGCGGGGCTGGCATTCCAGCAGGGCAGAGCACACTCAGGAAACTGTTTACTTTGAGCTGAAGCTATTTTTAGTTGCACTAATCTGTGCAGAGATGATAAAGCTTTTCATTGCGAAGTGAGTGGCTGTGCTTTGCTTCTGGGCAATTTCACTCCACGAGCTCATCCCTTCCCCCTTCCCAGCCACTTCTTCCCACTGACCTTATCTCCTCTGCCTCTGTGCCAAACACCTCCAAAAGGTTTTTCCCAACTAGATATGTGGGGGGTTCAGCCCACAACTTTTTTTTTTTTTTTTTTTTTTCATTTTTCCCTCGGGAATGTCTTCAGTTTAGAAAAGAAATTAATTTTATATTTAATAGTCCTCAAAGCCTAGTTCCAAGGCTTTGCTGGAAGCCCATCATGGACATGCACCCTCTCATCTTTCATTTTTGCAAAATCCCTTCTGTCCAAAGGCTTTTGCAAAAGAAGTCACTTGACAGCAAAAGAAAGAAGTCACTTGACAATTACCTCTTTGCAGCTGCAAGAAAGGCAAGCAGATCTCTAACTCGGATCTCATGGCAAGCCAGAGTCCCCAGGCAGTGACAGGCTGCCTGCAACACGTTTTTCCTGGGGGGTCCCACAGCCCATTCCAAGGTCTCTCACACACTCTCTACAAGAAACACTTTACCTGCTGCTGATAGGAGCAAGCGCGGCAGCTGGTTCAGGGCACAAAGGCTACAAAACACGCACAAATCCTGTTTGGTCAGGGGTTTGTTTGTCTAAAGGACTCCAGAAGCTTCTCCAGTGTAAACCCACAAAGGTCACACATCCAGCACATGCTTCATCAGAAAATCATCCTTTGTGGTAAAAAGCTTTCTTGTCTGGGACACAGCGTGAATAATGTCTCTGTCGGCTCAGAGTGTGTTCAGAGGGAGGAAGAACAGGCATTAATTAAATAGGTTCATCCTGCTTGCTAGGATGGGTCAGAAAAAGCTAAAAGTGATTGTCAGGATGAGAAGGAGCAGTAGGAGAGGTATTGCTTAAGCTGAGCATGACTGACTGCTCAGGTGTTACTGGCAGGGAAGCGGGAGATGTCCTGAGGTCCACAAACAGGTACTTCTTCCTTTTGTCCCTCTGATTCTGACAGAGAATGTAGCTGAAAGAAATCAAGGAGCAGGCTGGGTTGGCAGCTGTTCTCCCTTTTGCAGAGCAAAGGGGTTTGCTGATAAATGAGAAGCAAATAGTCATCTCTGTCAGTGTTTAATACATGCCAGAGCCACCCAGCCAACAGCTGATTGTTCACCGGTGGTTGGCAACCAGACAAGGATTCCTGTTGCCCATGTGCAGCAGACAAGTAAATATTTTGATTCTAACTTGTGCTCTCAGCTAAATGGGCTTTTATATCACTTTATTCCACAAAGTCTGCAAAGAGGACTCCTGATCTGGAATAGTGAGGGTTCCAACTCGTGTTATTAATCCTCTGTGTGAGTCAAAAGACTGCAATCTTCAGGCTTCACCCTATACACTCACATTCTACTGATGGTTGGGAAATAATTCAGCCTAAGCTCTTGCTGAGTTCCTTGCTTTCCGTTGGTTGATTAAGGGAGTACGTGTAACCAGATGCCTTCTTGTGAAGCAGCTGACCATTGCAACAGCCAGGATGAGCCCAGCAAGGCTGCTCCTGTGTCCTGTGCTCTCTCATGCCCTTAGACATGGTGCCATTTATCTATTCTAGCATCACTGTGACTTTGTCTGAGAGCAGCAGGAATTCAGGGTGCTCCATGAGAAGAGTTCTGTGTTCTGGTCAGAGACCAAAATATTCTGTTTGTGTCAACAGTGTACATGAAATAAAAACAGGGTTTTCCTGGTGATCTGGGAGCACTTCACTCGGACCCTGTACATAGCTCTCTGCTGCCAGCACCGCACTGGCAACATGCCTGGGGTTTTAGGTGTTGCCCAGGTGTGCAGTGGCTGATGCAGGGAGATGTAAGATGGGGTGACAGGGCTGCCCTGCATATTGGGTGGCCCAGAGAAGGGCTCTGCCACCCCAGGGTGGACAGAGTGGCTGAGGGAGCCCTGTTCTTCCTTACCAGCTGTGTGCAGAGTAGAGTGCTGGCTCCTGGGAGGAACCAGCATCCTGTGGGGCATGGGATTTGCAAGGAAGCAGAGCCACCACTTCTCAGTGAGTTACACCGTGTCTCCATCTGAGATCCCTGCTCCTTCCCTACTGAAGCAGTGGATCCTAAGGCATGGTCCCAGCCTCAGAAATCTTATTCCTTTAAACGGCCAAGACAGACAAAGGAAAAGAGGTACTTGTATGATCATCTCCTTTTGGCAGGTGGCTGGTGGAAGCACAGAAGGTTAAATGACTGCTGCAGAGACAGATTTTCACCCAGCCCAGTACATTAACCTTGTCTGCTCTGTTACTGGCAGCTTCTCCATGGCCATCACAGATGGATGGCCCGATGGTCTCATGGGTTTGTGCCAGCAGACAGACCTTCCTCACCTAATCATGGCCAATCTCAGTCCCTGCTGCTTTCAGAGGTATTTTATGTACTGCTGCTTCTGGCATGACTATTCCCTTATAGTTATTCCAGGATTTTCAGTTTTCAAAGGGTTCTTCATACTCATTGTATTTGTTTCAGATTCTTACTTTCTCCCAAGGTTGGGCTGGGTTTTCTTGTACAGGTGTACAATTTTCACTTTTATGCAGGATTATGGCTTTTTGAAGACAGAGTTAAATGTTTTCATACAGACCCCTGTTGCCACTCACTTTTGTGGATTAAATCATTTATTTTTATAACATCTCTCATGCAGTTGTTTGTAAAACAGCTTTGTAAAACTTGGCCTGATATAGTATCAAGGGTCTTTATTGAGATTATCCATTGCAAGAATAATCTAGCAATAGCATTTAAATAGACATCATCTTTCTTAGGCTATATGTTAAAACCTTAGTCCCACACAGCCCTGAGTTAGATGTCTCACAGGAAGAGGATTTCTCACAGGAAAGTTCTTCTTGCAGAAGACTGTTTAATAAAGGCCATCATCCTCCAGGCTGTCTTGCACCAAAAACTTTCAGTTGTATTTGATCTAAAAGTCTGTGTTTGGGGCTGGTTCCTTGCCCTCTGAGTGAGAAGTAAATGCCAGCCACCACCCAAAGTACCCTTTGCTCAAATTGCTGTGGTGCCCAATGGCTCCTCACTCACACAACAGTGGTGGCAGTGACGTGACCTTCCAGGTATGCAGCAAGCCATCAGTGTGACAGTTGTGCTGTTATTTCTGTATGGACAGATACATTTCTCTCTTTGAACCCACTTTGATGTGCTGCCCATCCTGCACAGGCGTGTTCCAAGGAGAAGCCTCTACAGCACACTGGACACCTGCACGTGTCCCCCGCTGGCCACAGGTCCCAGGGACTGAGCTGCTGACAAGGGGGATGTGGTACCAAACAGGCATTTGCAGTGCAGAATTGTTACACAAAAGGGCCTCAGCTCTCCATCTCTATGGTAACCAGCAGGAGATCTTGCAGGTCAGACAAGAGGTGTGTGCTCCACTGTAGCACTACCTGCCTTCCTCAAACTGAGCGGCCAGGAGGGAAAATCCACTTCATTGTGGCTAAGAGGCCTTTTAGTTATTATTTATCCAAGTCTCCAGGCACTGAAATTTATCATTAATAATATAATTAAATCTCAGCGGTCTTCAAGGATGACTTGAACAAGAATGTAGCCAGCTGGAAACCTGGAAACATTCTTTTATGCTTTTTCACTGCAGGGGAAGTTCATCCCCATCTCTCCAAGAGCTCCGCCAAACACACCACTTCTTGTCCTTCACACCACTTCTGTCCTGAAGACAAAAAATCACCAGCTTTTCAGTATCTAAATCAAATTGAGAAGTCTGCTAGTTGTTGTGTTACCAGTTAACAAGAAATTGTATGAAACTGAGAACTAGAATTAATAGAATAACAGATCTGCTTTTCCCATCTTTATTTGCACAAGAGAAAAAACCAGACTATTGAATCTACTGGTTTATTAGATAAAATTAAGATTCAAAGTTAGAGAAACCTGATATATTTGATATTGAAATGTTGGATTTTGGAGGGAGAAGTGTGTGATCCCACATGCAAAATAATTATTGTTTTAGAGTAAACCACTCTATGATAGGGTTCTTTACCCCAAGAAACAATATGGAGAGGTTTGTATGCTCTTAATTTCATCCCAATTTTCTGCATGCTGACTTCCTTGTGTAACCAGGTCATTTTTGGCAAGGCTTGTGGAATATTTACCACTATTTGTTTCACGGTGCTTCAAACTGGGACACCATCACAGTCCAAACAACTGAGCTGTGCCTGCTGGCCATGGATCCAGCCCAGCAAGAGCCAGGAGCTGGCACTCTCAGTGATGGTATCCAAACAAGCCGCATTTGGGAAGCAGTTAGGAGTCATCTTTAATCATTCAGCACTTTCAGTTGGGTTCGTTTAGTTCCAAGCTGGGTAATTACAGCCTCATTATTTTTCTTTTTACAATGAAGACAAGCCTGCAAGCCAGGCAGAATAATTTCTTCTGCTACCGTTGCCAAGATATGATAGCACATCTACGCCATAGGGAATTTGTCATGGTATCAGTTTTATTAATGGTAAATAATGACTCTTCAGTTAAGCAACATCTTCACATCAGCTGGTGCCTAACCATAAAACACTAAGTAAATTTGAAACCCTACAGACAGGTAATTGAGTTGAGATTTCCAGTGCCCAGCATGTTTCTTGGTGACCAGCATGTGTCAAGTTTTCCACATTATTTTTTTCACTGAAATTAATACCCAGCTACAATCAGACTTTAATTTTAAAACCACAAAAGCTCATCTAAAAATAAGACATCAAAGTTCCCGTGACAGTAAATGGAGGCCAGGACTAAAGGAACGGTGGTAGATCAGGTATCAGAGAGTAATTCATCCTGTCTGTCCACCTTCACTGGCTGGAGGGAGAGTTCAGCTCTTGCAGGGACTATTTCTCAGCCAGAACCCACTGTTAGTGTGACATATACTGAAACACACAGGGGGCATTGCTTTAATAGATCTTCCATCAAATTGTTTGAAGACTGTAGTGATACAAAATGCATGTTTGAAAAAACCAGCTTTGAAAAGGAAATATGCACAAGAATGGTACTGTGGGCCTGTCCAGGCATTAGGTCCTGCACAAACCTAGGAAAACAAGGTAGGAAAAACAGTTACACCAGCACACCTTTTAATTAAAAATTTTTATTTGTCCTGTAGAGTCTGAAGAAACTTCTGCCATTATGTCAAAAAGCCAACAAATTCAGAACTGAACTGTTACTTTTAACAGGGGGAAATGACTCTGCTTCTGCCACTGACACACCTGTGTACGTCACGCTGAGCACAGTGACCTGCTTTTGTTTCCTGTGGACACGCTCAGGTTCGCAGGAACACGGCACACGTAACGTGCACTTTAAAATGATTGCCTGCATTTGCAGCCCCGTTTTCTCAAGTGTGCTCTGCAGCAGGAAGCTGGTTGTAAGATGCCCTGATAAACCAACACTCAGCCCTCAGTTCTTCCCTTTCCTTCCCTTCCAGGATTAAGATTGTGGCTGTTTCTGCCCCCAGTGCACGTGGACACTGTGAATGCTGAGCCTTGTCAGCTCTTGCCCTGCGCTGCCTTCTTCAAGCATTTGATTTACACCCTCTTGGGCAACAACCCTGTTGAACCCAGAGATGTGACTAGCATGGCATTGTATTATTAGACTTCCCCAGTGCACTTTTTCTTCTAAATCATCTAGGATGTGAAAAACAGTTAGATAAAGAAGAATGTCATGACTCATTCCCCAATGCCACGGAGGTTCAGAACAACCAGAAAAGAGTTAAGAGCACAGCCAACCCCCAGTAGTATTTCAGAGTTTCTAAATAGAGAGTTCCTTTCTGAGCTGGATGCCCATTATGGTTATCTTAAAAGTATTTCTGGAACTCTTGGCCAACTTTAAGCAAACAAACAAACAGGGAGAAATATTTGTGAAGATAACACGGCTGAGAGTGTTTGGTTACTGAGTCTTTCTAAGTTGAAGGCTTTAGTTTTTTAGACTATTCCTTTAAAGCTTGCAAATAGAAGAAAAAATTGCTCTGGAGATGTTAAATCACACAACCATCCCAGCTATGGCTTTGGAATAACAATCATTCAACTTAGCAAATATCAAACGTGGGAAGGGATTTATCTGACGCATCTATATGATCATGTGAACTCCTTTCTCAAGGAGAAACAGTCTCTGCTGGAGACACAAGAGGAAGGAACTGTTTTGCCTTCTTTAAAAAAATATAACAACATAAGCAACTGTAACATGCTCAAAGCTTCCTGGCACAAATGCAAAAATGCAACATCTGAAATGTCAGCTGGTACGCTGGGAGGATTTACATGATTTAAAAGATTTATGAGAAAGAACTGTTTCACTGGCTTCAGAGCATCTTGGAAAGCAGCAGTGGGGGGGACAATGGAAAAGAAGGGTAAAAAATCTCCAGCTAAGAGAAATTATCATGGCCAGTATGATTCTGTATTTCTCTTCTTAGTGCAAGAAAAAAAATGGGTCAGGCATTCATTGGATTTTAAGCTGCATTTAAAGATGAATGAACAGAGTTTGCCATGACTCTGATATATGCTCATTTTCTCATATTACATATTGACTCACATAGTCCTGTGGCTCACCTAAAGCCACACAACTCGTTGCTGCTCAAGGCAGGATTAAATCAAGAAATTCCTGAGTTTTCCTCCCACTGTTGTTTCACTAGAAGCTGTTCTGCTGATACACAAAGGCTGGCCAGCTGGACTTCAGTGCAGGCTCTCAGGGGAGAGATGGGGTCACAGAGACAGGGGAAATAAATCCTGCCTTAATAAAAAGATAATATATTAAGCAAGGAAAAGGCATGAAACCATCTGAAATTATAAACTCTGCAAAATTTATAAGTTTGCTTTGGCAGTGCTCAGGTGGAAGATTGGCTTGCTGTGTGGCTACCCACTCCTGAAGTGGCAACTTAAAAGCATGGTCCTCAGTGCCCTGCACAGCCTGAGGTGCTCCAGCACCAAAGGTGAGCCCAGCTCAGCTCTGCCAGAGGGTTTGATGCTGGCTCTGCTGTGCTGCATGGGGGAAGGTGCCAGCTCTAGCAATGCCTCTGGCTCCAAGGCTCCTCCTGGGACAGTTACAAGCAGCTCACATCAGCACAGGACTGGGAATGATCCAATGATGCCAGCTCTGTCTGGGTCAGATCCTGCACCCCTGGGGGCCCTGTCTGAGCATCCTGTGCTGTTTGCAGGGAACCACATTCACCTATCATGAAACTGCTCACTCCCTCCTCCTTTTTTACCAGCCATCTGTTGCTAGTGCCTTCCATGGTTCATTCACAGATGTCACTGCAGATCTTTTGTGCAAAATATTCCCTCCAATCTATCTCTGTTTATGTTTCATTGTTATGGGTTTTTATATAAGCTTTTATTTAATTTTATTTAATTACTTTTCAATGCATTTAAGTTTCACTAATGCTTCCATAAATAATGAGATGAAAGAGCTCAGTAGTATAATTCCAGGGTATTAGATTAAGGTGAACATTTTTCTCCATCTGTTTCACCAATAAGCTAAACTAATGCAGTTTCCAGACCAGAACACATGATCTTAAGTGTACTGAAGAGAGTGGAAAGGTCTCTGGTGACATATAAAGACTTAGAGGAGATTGAACAAAGGTGTCCTATAAAATAAATTTCTGGCCAAACAGAACTGGAAAGACACAGAGATTACAATTCCTCTATCATAACAGCAGTGACTCATCCAGTTGCATAGTCACTTGGGGTGAAAAAGAAAACAGTTACTCAATCTCTCAGGGATTTAGACACAGAAGAATATATTATGCAAGTTTTAGCTGCGTTACTAATGGCCTTGAAGCACACAACTCTACTATGACTCTCACTCAGCTCAGCAGATCACAAATAAGATGACTCACGTATCCATGGCATGAAATAGAGAGCCTAAGAAGTGCAGAGGCAGGTGCTAATAGAGTCACAGAGCAAGGGAAGAAGAGATTTATAAAATCATGAGCAAAGGACTGTAGATAAATCACCTTGTGTATTTGGAGGGCATATAGCCTAGGTTGATTTCTCTTGGTGTCACATGAGGAGGTAGTGAGTGTGAAGCCAGGCTGTGTGCAGAGATGAGCAAGGCCACTGGCACCACTCACCTGCGTGTCCCCAGGGAATGGATGGCAGCAGAGAGCTGGCCTTGGTCTCTGCATGGCAGCACCGAGCCCTGCACACACAGCACACAGTGAGATCACACACCACTGAAAGCCATCCACAAACTTAACAATATTTATACTTGGCAGGGCTTCCTACCCTGCTGGTACATCGTGATTTTGTAGAAGCTGTTAGTGCTGATTGTTTAAAGACTAATTAAACCCACTGGTGGTGCCAGCCATAGCAGTATTTTGCCCATTATCTCATGACTTTACCTCCTCATGGATAAGGGCTTCGACAGCTGTTCTCAAACCACTGGATAAAATCTGAATGGTCGGGCAGAGCTCAACTCAGTAAACTACTGGAAAAGCAGTTGTCCCAAGAAAACTGCAATTCTTTATGCTCTGGAGCTCAAATCAAAGCACGGATCTGAATGTAGCTTAAAGCTAAATACTTTACAGAAGTCCAGTTAATTAGGAGGATTATATTAGAAAGGTGATGCTGATACATCTAAATTTCGAAGTTTATGCAGGCCAGAGCACAGTAAGATGTTTAGACCTGCATATGAGTCCAGCCAATGCCACTGTAGAAACAGAGACAATGTCTGATTATAATTTTTTAATTTTTACAGACAGTTTGGCACAGCCATTCCAGTTTGCAGTTCCTATCACCTGACTGAAAAGTTCTGGATGGTCAAAGGATTATTCAATTATAATGTGTGTGTGGGATCAATTACCTGCAAAAATACAGCCCATGCAAAGCAGGAACCCTCAAATTCTCAGGGGAACATCAGGAAAAATTCTGCATTTTTGTTATCACAGAAAGGAGACCCTTGAGAGTAACAAGAATAGCACTAACGCACAAGCTTGAGTGACATTTTTTTATGAGCTCAGTTGCACAAAGGAACTGCAGAGAACTGCTTTCAAGTGACTAAATCTGACACATTTCCTTTAAATATTACCTAATTACAAGGGGTTTATTCTAGGCATTTCAACTCACATATGTATGGGATGTAACGTATAGATACAGAAGGGATGCACCATTTCATTCTGCTGTCAGAGCTGATTAACAAACCAGAGCAGGGTATTTTTGTACAAACCAGGATAACCTCCTGCCATATCCTGTCTTGTTCCCAGAGCTGACAGTCCCTAGGCTGACTTCATCCTTATCTCCTGTTAAACATGAAGGGGTTTAGGAGATGTGATGCAGAATCAGAGTGGGTTTATGCTGGGAAGTAAAAGGAGCACTTGGAAATCTCTTGTTACGTGGACAGTGGAAGGAAAAAAAGTTTTTATCTGCATCCCTTGTCTCTGCCCAGCATAACCCAGTGGAGGATTGCCAGTACTTAACAAAACTATTTGTCTCATAATTTTCCTGAGAAGAAAACACTTGCAGGTTCAAGATTTAGATGAGTTTCATCACTGCATTGCTAATACACAATATTCTAATATATTTGAATTATTTGCCCAGGATTACTGGGAACACTGAATTTGTGATTGTGCCTTTATGCTGCGTATATTCATTGGAACAAACAGTGAAGGAGCAGTTATATGGCAAAAGCTTTCTTAGAGATCCAGCTGGTGCAACCAGAAGGGTAATAAAAATACATTAGCAATAAAGTAAAGGCTCCTCTATTATCTGAAAGAAGCACAGTTTCAATGATTTATGGAGTGACCTTTTTCTGAAAGAAGCCTGTATGTCCTCATGAATAAGGCTGATTGCAAGAGATGATACTGTTAACATAGTGTTCATATATTCTGTGTTAAAACTGCTGTGGAAAATAAGTGGCAGATTTACTGGATGCTCTTTGTCATTTCTTGGCAATTTTAGATGGCAGTAAAGCTGTCATTCTGATTATTAGTGTCTTTCTGTGATGGAAGCAGGTTTTTTGGACAGGGACTGTGTGAAGGGTCTGACAGAGTGTAAAGTGATGTGCAATAGCTGGTACTGCTAGAGCCAGAAAATATCCTGTAACCCCAGCTGGTCAGATCTGACCCTGCCCTGTGATATTTCACAACACTAATGCCAATTAAAATCAATGCAAGCTGCTTTCCTAAACCTCTGTGCAAACTCTTGTCAAATCCTTGTGCTGTTACATTATCACAGCCAGCTCTCATCCATTTCAATTGCTCCCAGACTTTTTTGAGGAGGAGTGAAATCACTCAGCTGTCCCTCTCCAACTCCTCCAGGCTGCAACCTGTGCAGTGTGCTGGGAATCCAAGACCCAGGGAGGTCCCTGTGCACTGAGCAATTGCAAAATGACATCTCCTTTCACCTGACTCCTCTACCTTCCTCTTCTTACATGTTAAAGGAGCCCATCTGTAATTTTTGAAGCTGTGCACCTTCCAAGTATGAACTGAGCCTGGTGTGAACTGCTGCAGAAGTGTCTCCTTGAGAAACTCCACCTCTGAAAAGCTGCTGAGCTTTCCCACTTCCACCCAGAGCTCCATTTAACTATACAGGCCAAAATTCCCGGACACCCTTCAGTGCTCAGCAAGTCATAAAGGAAAAGAGGGGCAGCAAAGTGATATTAGGAAGTTCTTCATCCACGGGTTGAAGGTTCAGGCTCCCCAAGGCTGTGGTCACAGCCCCAAGCCTGCCAGAGCTCTGGGAGTGTTTGGACAACACTCCCAGGCACACCGGGGGACTCTCGGGGCTGTCCCATGCCCGAGTTGGACTCGATGATCCTGATGGATCTCTTCCGACCTGGAACATTCTGTGTGATGTGAGTTCTGGGGCACGAGCACTTGTGTGTGTTACCACGATCGCTCAAGAGTGGGAGTGAGTCACAGACTCTGCCCCGGTCAGACAGAGCAGTGCCGCGGCCCCCTGGCAGGGCAGGTGACAGCAGTGTCACCATCCCCTGGGCCACTGCTCGCATCACCACCCACACAGGCTCTACGTGAACAGGCAGAAGGCTTCCCCCTCGCTCGCTCCGGCATGCCGGTTGTGGCGGTGAGGACAGCGGTGACTCACATGGCCGTGCCGCCTGTCACCGCGGCGGGTCACGCCGAGAGCTCAGCGTTACCCGGGGCACGAACCGCGCCAGGCCGGGCTGCTGGTGCCCAGGGGAAGGGAAAGGCGGCGTGCTCTGTCACAATGCCGGCCGGGGCGGGGCGGGGTGGCCCGGTGTCACCCTCGGTGCCACCCCCGGTGCCACCCCCGGTGCCGCCCCGGTGCCACCCCCGGTGTCACCCCCGGTGTCACCCCCGGTGCCACCCCCGGTGTCACCCCCGGTGTCACCCCCGGCCCTCGCTGCTGCCATGGCAACGGCTGCGCGCCCAGGCACGGCCGAGCGCCCCCAGCGGCGGCGGAGTGCAATGGAACGGCTGCCGGGCTGCCCCGCGGCCTCACTCATTGGCTGTCACGCTGTAGGAACCGCCCACTCGCTGACCTTGCGGCCAATCAGCGTGCTCCCTCCCCTCGGCGGAGGCGGAAGAAGTGTTGATAAACAACATCGCCCCGCCCCTGTCCTCGCCGACCCTCCCGCTCCTCCCCTGGCACGCGGCTGTATCGCGCCTTCTCATTGGTGGGCGGCCGCCCGCGGGCTGGGAAGCAGCCAATGAGCGGCGGCGGCTCTGGCCGGAGCGCGGGTGGCACCGCCCCTGGTGCTGTGGGCGGAAGCCGGAAGCGGGCGGAGCGGCGGCGCCATGGGGGCTGTGCTGGGGGTCTGCTCGCTGGCCAGCTGGGTGAGTGCGGGGTCCGCTCCCACCCCAAACCTGCCCCTTCACACCCCGGGCCTCTCCTGCCATCCCGGGGAGCGGGCCCTGCCCGGAGCGGTGCCCTCGCTGGCGGCCCGGGGGCACACCCTGAGTCCCGCGGGCGCGGTGCCGGTGGAGCCGGGGCAGCTCCAGCCTCTCGGAGCAGAGCGGGGCCCGGCTGGAGACATCCCGGGGGCGGGGGGCACGCCTGGCCCGAGCGGGTGGCTGGCGAGGCCCCGGGGCCAGCCCAGGCCGATAAACGCGGTTATCTGCGGGTTAACCCGTTATCTGCGGGTGTTGGCAGACACGCTGTCAGCCAGAATCGCCGATCAGCGCTTTATCTGTGCGGTCTGGGAGTGGAGTGTCTCTAAATTGGCTTTGGGTTTTCCTCTCGGTATTGCCGAACGCGCCGGTGTCAGCTGGGAGGGGAATGCCCTTACTATTCCTGTCTCTGCCCTTCAGATTCCCTGTCTGTGCAGCGGTGCCTCGTGTTTACTGTGCCGATGTTGCCCCAACAGCAAGAATTCGACAGTGACACGTCTTATCTATGCCTTCCTCCTCCTCCTCAGTACTGTGCTTGCCTGCATTATGCTGGCACCAGGCATGGAAGAACAGCTGAAAAAGGTATGGAGGGAGAAAACCTCTTTCCGATTGCTTTAAATGCCATTAGTTGTGCCAGTGACTATTGATTTTCTTTACTTGGAATGGATTATGTGTGAGACACAAACACCCAAGTGTCCTTGATCCTGAGTTAAGAGGCTGTGTATACTGAATGGCTTCTGGCTGAAACAGCAAATTCAGTAAATGTTCCTTTTTTAGTACATGCCTGGTCTCTGAAATCTGACCAGGCCTGGAGACAGTCAGTTGTTATCAGAGGCCTGCTGCTGTGGTATCTTCCTGTGTGAAAAGTGTTGACATGGGGAGAGACAGATGATAGTAAGGTCTGAGCACAAGGTCTTTTCTTCTCTGTTCTCTCAGAAGTTTGACTGAAAGCCTTGGCTGTTACAGGACTTAGAAAATGTAATTGTAATGCAGACATAAATTCACAATGAAACGTGTCTTCACCCAGATACCTGGATTTTGTGACGAGGGGCTTCACACTCAGCTCCCCCACCTGGATGGGTTTGTCAGCTGTGATGTGTTTGTGGGATACAGAGCTGTCTATCGTGTCAGCTTTGCCATGGCCGTGTTCTTCTTCCTCCTCTCCCTGCTGATGATAGAAGTGAAAACAAGCAGTGACCCAAGAGCCTCCATACACAATGGGTATGTGTGAGCCAGCTGGCTGCCCTTCCAGCTGGTTTCCTCCTTCCAGCTCTCTGCTGAACACAGTGGAAATTCCTTTATGCATACACAGACAGCTTCGGGTTTCTTTTGGACCCAATACAGAGTAGTGCTTTGGTTTCCTTAAAAGCTCCCTATTTATGGAAGATGTTCAGTGTCCTGGTTGAGGGCCCTGCTCTGAGGTGGGCTAACCAAAAGGGCAGTGCTCTGTGTTTCCATAGAGAGGTCAGATTGCAGCTAGTTTATATCTCCAACCTTGAGCTGCCTCTGGCACTCATCAGGTCATTTTCAAGGCCAGTCTGACTCAGCCAGCAGAAACTGGTGCTAATTTCAATTTCCTGATTTAACCGAGTTAGTTTTGGGCTAGATGACTGAATCATCATAGAGTCATTTAATTGGAAAGGGACCTTTGGAGAGCATAGAATCATAAAATTATACAATGGTTTAAGTTGGAAGAGACCTTAAGATCATCCACTTCCAACCCCCTGCCATGGGCAGGGACACCTTCCACTAGACCAGATTGCTCAGAGTCCCATCCAGCCTGGCCTTGAACACTTCAGGGATGGGAAGTCCTCAACCTCCCTGCCCAACAGGATCATATGATCCAAAGCCCTGGTTGGAACAGGACCAAGCTGCTTACAGATCATGTAGCACATGACTACTGTGTGTGAACTGACTGTGTGTGGAATAAGACCAATATTTATGATTTCTATCTTCTTTTAAAGGTTTTGGTTCTTCAAAATAGCTGCCATTGTGGCTATCATGGTTGGAGCATTTTATATCCCTGAAGGGCCTTTCACAAGAGGTACAGTTAATGTTCTTTATGGAATTCTGATTTGTTTAAGCTCAAACCTTTTCACAGATTTACTAGGAAATAGTGAAAGTTCTCTTATAGAGGATGCAGTTTCTGCCCATATTTGTTGGAGTACCCCCTCCGGTATTTTGGTGACCAGCTGAAGTTATGGCAATAAGAAATCCCTTTTCAACTGCATAAATTTTGGTTATTGATAATTTTCTACTTCATGAGACAGTCACTACTGAGCTGAGTCTTCTGACACTAGATGGGGGCAGCTCAGGACACTGATAAGTGCTAAATAATTCCCTAGAGTCTCTGAAAAATCTGTGTGGGAAACTTATACTGTCTGGAAAAAGAAAAAAAAAGGAGGATTTAATAAATAATTTTAATAAATAGGTACTTTATCCTTTTACTCTGTCTAGTCTCTGTTCCAGGTCAGCCTCGAGAAGGCATCATGGCCACATCAGAGGAACTTGAAAGGGTTGTTAACCCTCAAAGAAATATGGCATGATGGCACTTATGTACACAAAGATGCCACATGTTGGATGTTGCCTTCATTCTGAAAATGTCTTGGGCTAAACACTCCCATGCTAAGCTTGACCAGCATTGGCTGCATCCCTGAATAGCTGGGGCTCCTCCCATGATCCTGCTAGATTGAGGCCAAAGTGATTAACAGCATCTGCATTTCTAATTACAGTTTCAGTTTTTTTTATTGTCTGCAGCATAATTAGGAGCTTTTATGTTTTTAAATGGAGGTAGCATGCACATAATGAAATCTAACCCTTTTTTTCTTGCACCCTTTTCTAGCTTGGTTTTGGATTGGTGTTTCTGGAGCTTTTTGCTTCATTCTTATCCAGCTGGTTCTACTTGTGGATTTTGCTCACTCTTGGAATGAGAGCTGGGTTGAGAAAATGGAAGAGGGGAATTCTAAATGCTGGTATGCAGGTAAGAATCTTAACCTTAAAGGATTTGTTTGTACTGGCCAGTACCCTGCAGAGTATAATTTACTGCTTTGGAGACATAGCTAGAATTAAACTTCACAGTGTCCCTGAGTCACTGCTGTAAACACCTGAAATTAATAGCAGCACTGTTTCCTTTTTCTTGTTCAATAAAATGCAAAATATTTTAGGCTTGTGAGTTGCACATCTGACAGTCCTAATGAACTACACTTGCCTGGTTTGCAGGGTGTGTGCAGAGCTCAGAGAGTGGTTCTCTTCAAAACTGAGCTTTGTCTGCACCTCCCCTGCTGTGTCCCCAGGAGCTCAGTTGTGTCTGTGACAGTGGCTGCAGTACCACACTGAGCATGCCTTGGTGCCTGCTCCCCAGCTGGCCACTAATTACAAAGTCCTAATTGTTGTGGTTCTTAGCTCATAGCTAAGAATGCTGCAACAGCATTTTGTAGCTTCTTTTAGAGTGGAAGCAAAAATGGGTGACCTCAAGCACAGAAATTCAGGGCAGATGAACGTCCACAAGAAGTGTACAAAAAACACTCTGTCATTATGCCACTGTGACCTGATACCAGTTAAATTAATTAAACTGCAGCTGAAAGGCAGGTCCTGTTCCCCTGACAGGAGCACTGGCCTTCCTCTCAGATATGATGTTTAGTGATCCCAAGCAGAAAGTTAGCCATAACTTACAAAAATGCAGTCTGCTAGTCTGGTTTTGTGACCCAGACTGCCAGGTGAGGAAGAGAGACTGTCTTATTGCAGTGTTAGCTGGAATAAGATATAAGTGCTGATTAAGCCACTTTAGATGTATTATAAAAACTATATGTGTAATATAAAAAATTTTTTTTCCCAGCTCTGTTGTCCTGTACAAGCTTGTTCTACGCCTTGTCCCTGGTTTTTGTTGTTCTCTTCTACATTTTCTACACGAAGCCTGATGACTGCACTGAGAACAAGTTCTTCATAAGCTTTAACATGATCCTGTGCATTGTTGTCTCCATTGTTTCTATCCTTCCAAAAGTTCAGGTATTACTTTGCTCTTTTCTTCTGACATACAAAGCAGGGAAGTGAGTAGGATGTAGTACCAGTTCAGTCAGACATAAGAACTTCAAAACTTGGCTGTCATAGCTATGTTAGTTAGGAACTTAAAAAAAGAAAAATCTTGCTCTGAAACCATTGCACTACATAATGACACATTTTCTGAAGAGACCTAACATGGTTTTGGACTTAGTTTCCCTGTGGAGGACTGCTGGCATGGTTTTAGTGGTAAAGGCCCTGGCAGAAAAGAGAAATCTATTAGGGAGTAGCAAAATAGCTGGAGATTTATTTACTTAATGCTGTGGCTTTGAAATTAGGGGTAAGCTTGTTTAATGTAAGAGGAAAGTAGCATGTTACTCGATTCTGAACTGATATTGCTCAAATCACATGCTAGATTCACATCTACAAAATTGTTTGAAAAGGTTGAGATTAACTCAGTAAGAGCCCATAAGTGAATCCTGGGCACAAAAAAAAAAAAAAAAAAAAAAAAAATTTGGTTTTTTTATTCCTTCTGTGTTTGAGTTGCTTTTTGCATAAATTATATAACTCTTAATGAGCTTTTTCCAGTCTTTTGAACACAGAACAAAGCCCAGTGCATTTCTACAACAATGATTTTCGTGCTAATAATTGTTTCATTTGTGGCAGTGGGGTGAAACTATCCAACTCTAGGTAAAACCTGCCCTTTTGACCTTGGCTTGCTCTTCTGCTTTGGAACAGGAACATCAGCCTCGCTCTGGCCTCCTCCAGTCCTCTGTCATCACACTCTACACCATGTACCTCACTTGGGCAGCCATGTCCAATGAGCCTGGTAAGCAACACACTGTCTTGAGTCACAGATTTTGGTGTGAAAGCAGAAGGTGCTGATGGTTATTGCAGATCACCCTGTGGGAATTGCTGATCTGTCCAGATCAAATCCAGTGAAGGTGAAAAGCTGACTTGACTGAAACCATTAAACTGCCTCTTTGCAGAACTAAACTGGGGTGTTTGTAAGGGGGGAATGTTATTTATTTATTTTACCCTTGTCTAGCTCACAGGCAGGAAAAATATTGCAGGCAATTTCTGCCTCTGGAGAATTGAAGAGATCAGCAGTTAAAAGGAATGAAAAATTGCAAGCTTACCTGTCATCTTTTCTTAGCTAAATGCTGGCAAAGCTTATCCCTCTAATCTGCCTTGAAATCCCTTTCAGAAAGAAACTGCAACCCAAGTTTGCTGAACATCATCACCCAGATAGCTGCACCCACAGCTGTTCCAGCCAATGCCACTGTCCCACCTGCCACTCCTGCCCCACCCAAGTCCCTGCAGTGGTGGGATGCCCAGAGTGTTGTTGGACTGGTTATCTTTGTCCTCTGCCTCTTGTATTCCAGGTAGGATCTGCACTGCTATCCAGTGATAAAGAATTGGGATTTTTCTGCCTCTTTTGTTTGAATCTGGGTCTAGTGCAAAATGTACCTGCATTTATTCACATCCAGCTGCTGTCTCAGGCCCGAGGCCAAGTGTGGCTCATAAACCTGCGTTTTGCTTTGTGCATGAGGATAAGCCTTGTAAACCCAATCCACATAACAGAACAACATATGTTACAAGATGATTAGAGGGATGGAGTACCTCTCCTGTGAGGAAAGGATGAGAACTGGGTTTGTTCAGCCTGGAGAAAGGAAGGATTTCCCTTCTAAGGGTGACCTGATTGTAGCTTTCCAGTGTCTGAGGGGAGCCTACAAGGAACAGGAGAGAGGCTTTTACAAGGGCATGGATTAAAACTGGAAGAGTAAGTTTAGATTAGATATTAAGAAAAAATTCTTTAGGTGGAGGGTGGTGAGGCACTGGAATGGTTGTCCAGAGAGTTTGTGGCTGCTCCATCCCTGGAAGTGTTCAAAGCCAGGCTGGATGGAGCCCTGAGCAACTTGGCCTAGTGTAATGTGTCCCTGCCCACAGCAGGTGGATTAGAAGGAGATAATCTTTAGGGTCTCTTCCAGACTTTCCCTTTGTATGATCTGGGACTAGGAATGCTGTTAATTAAATTAACAATAGCTTGGATAAAAACGGAGGAATTTTCCTTGTTTCCAAATGGATTTAAAAAAATATTATTTGCTAGTCCCAGACATTCGTTGTGATCCATTACTTGCTTTATTAGCAAACATAGCTGACTGTAAAAGGAGTTGTTAACCACATCTCTCTTTGGGTTACACGGCAGCATTCGCTCTTCAAGCAACAGCCAGGTGAACAAGCTGACCCTGTCTGGCAGTGACACTGCCATCCTGGAGGATGCAGTGGGGACAGGCAGCGGGGCTGCCGAGGAGGGAGAGGTGCGCCGTGTCACGGACAACGAGAAGGATGGGGTTCAGTACAGCTACACCTTCTTCCACTTCATGCTCTTCCTTGCCTCTCTTTACATCATGATGACACTCACAAACTGGTACAGGTAAGGGCCAGATGGGAAGTGATGGGTTCCATGTGCCAGCGTTTCCATGTGCACGGGAGACTCCTGCCAAGCTGGTGAGGGTGCTGTATTACAGTTGTGCCCTCTCAGTTAAGTGTTACTGAATTAAGATTTGAGAAGGCAGCACAGCATAATCAGCAGCTGTGGTTCTAGGGCACTACTTCAGAGCTGCAAGGGCAGATTGTGGCTGCCAGTCTTCAGCTGTAGGAGTAGCAGGAAGGATACACGTGGAATTGGTTTCAGGTGGCCTCCTGCAAAGTTGTATTAGAAGTCAGCCTGCTGTTAGTGGCTCTTCATCCTGGGAAACATGTGCAGGACCAACCAGCCATCTCTGCTTATCAGAGATGTGATTTCCTACACCTATTGGAAACACTTGGACAGACCCTCTGCTGCTGCAGCTCAGAACCACTGCTCCCAGGACATTCTATAAATTAGCAGATACACTTAAGAGCAGCAGCCACAGGAGTCTGTTGCACAGCTCATGGAAATACTTCCTTGAATAGCAGCACATCAATGTGGGCAAGCAGGCTTGAAAACTGGGTTTCAAAAACAGGGTTCCAAGAACAGCCTGTGAAGAAGCCACAGACACTGCTGCTTTAGTTGTCTCACTGTGTTCTCACAAAGGGTCTCACACTGGAGTGTCCCAAAGGATTGCCCTCACTTCACATTCATGTGACAGGTACCAAGGAACAGTGGGAGATGCTTTCTGTGCCTACTAATGGACTTCTTTACTTTTTAGCCCTGATGCAGATTTCAAAACCATGACAAGTAAGTGGCCAGCCGTGTGGGTGAAGATAACCTCCAGCTGGGTTTGTCTGCTTCTCTATCTTTGGACCTTGGTGGCTCCTCTTGTCCTTACTAATAGAGACTTCAGTTAAGTTCCTGCACCTGTCTGAGCTTACAAAAGTGGGGAACTCTTTGCTGAAAGCCAAAATGTTCACTTATTGCTTTAGTTACTGTTTCTTATGTTGGTATTAAAATGCAGTTGGATAGACAGTTCTATATTGCATAATGCTTGATGCAGCCTCAAAATTATCTGTTATATTTCTATTTTAACCTTTACCAGGTTTATCTTATTACTGCATTTTTAAAATTCACTACACCTGTGCTGTCAAAGCACAAAAGAAATTATCTATTCTGTCCAAAAGCCACAACCTTCTACTGAATAGAAGTTAACATTTAGTTAAATATGAAGTAATATATTTTAAAGAACAATTATAATCAGCATAATGCACTACTATGCTCATGCTTCAGTTTCACGAAGTGTAAGCCATGCTGCTTGATTTCTACATTCCACTGCTAAGGTTTATTTACAGGAAAAGTTTATTGAAATTACTTAACTTTTTTTTTGTGGCAAAAAGCACCCTTACTCCTCACCAAAAAAAGCAGAACTCTGAAGTTGAACTGGTTAACTCTTAATTCTTTTTAAGACAAACTTGCCCTTTTTAAGAGGCAATTTCTATGGTAACTTCTTTTTTGGATGTTTGCCAAATAGAGTGGCAAGTGTATGAGTAGCTTAATCAACTTTATGATTATGTTGGAAAAATACAGCTTATTGATTGATTTCAGTTGTCCAGTATGCTTAATAAAAGTAACATACATGGAATTATTACTATTATTGGCTCTAAGGCATTTGCACTGTAAACTCATTTGAATAAAGCAGATTAACTACTGAAAGTGGCCCAGCTGTTGAAGTGTTAAGAAATTATCTGTTACTTCTCCAGTAGAAAATACCACATGCAGTGATCAGCTCTGCAGTGTCCAGCTGGATGTGACTGGGTGTTTTCTCTAAGCAGTAAATACTGAGTGACACCAACAGTATTTCCCCTGTGACTCTATGAATGTCAAATCCTGTTCCTTGAAATTGCTCAGTTCAAGTAAACTTCTGTTCTCCAGCAGAAAGCAACACCTTTTGCTAATGCAGTGCTGTGGTGAGGATGTGTAGTAGCAACTGTGTGTAAATGTGGAACTTGTGTGTTGTTATTGATGTTTACAGTAAAATATCCCAACATGACACAAGACAAACATTGAAAATATCAAATGAGCAGCTATTACAATGTGTTTAATCACCCAGTCATGCATCATAAACTTACACAGTTTTGACGACTCTGTTTTATAAAATGCAATATAAAAATAAATTTTATCAAAATAAGATGTACACTTAACCACCCAACACCTCTAGGCCCACATATAACAGAAGGCAAAATTAATATTTGAATAACACGATGATTAACTCATGCCAAAATGAGATTTAACAAAAACAATACTTCAGCCAGTTTCTGAAAATACCTCAGGGCTCCTAACACCCATTTGCAAGAGTATAAATTCAAGTACTTTTATGTACAGTTTGTAGCTACCTTTTGTGCCACCTAATGCCAGTGCAGTTCAAGTATCCTTCCTTATTATGTGTTGGATTTGGCAGGGATGGCTTATGGACTGGGAAAGGCATAGAACCATGCAGAACAGTTATTTCAAATGGGAAAAAGGAAAAATGGTTGTTGTGCTGTAAAAAACCTCAAACACCCCCCAAGCAAACAAACTACCCCCTGCTGTAAGCTTTTCCTAGCTATTCTCTTAACTTGCAGATAAGGAGATGCTATACATGACACAAACATTTATTTTCCAAATGCCAAGATGAGAAATTCTGGGAAAAAAAATATTTCTTTGCTAGGAGGTGCTAAAGCTCAAAGAACATTCTCAGCTCTGTAGCCAGGCACACATAAACCAGAGCTGTGCTTTCTGTAAGACATGCCAAGCATGGCCAAAGAGACTTCAGGGTTAGAGACAGCTCAGTGAAGCTGCAGCTCCTGGCTGATTTCTAAAGCCAAGGAACAGCAAATTAGAAATAACAGATGCCTGATAAAGCTTGGTTTAATTCAGCATTCTAACATCCACTGCCCAGGAGCCAGCTTTAAGAAAAAGAAGTTCTGGAGGCACAAGACTGGCACTTCTCAATATTGGCAATTGTGGTATAACCCCAGCCAGCACAGTGCCACACCGACTCCTGTGAAGAAAATTCTACCCCAGCCAAACCCAGCACAACCATATAACATCATTTATTATGTTTGTCATATTCTTTATTCTCAGTGAGCAGAGGTAAGAAGAGGGTGAGGTGGACCTAGTCTGCCTTCTATTTAAGGCATGCAAGAAAATATAAAAGCCTGGAAAAGGGTGAGTTTTGTAGAGGTTCCTCAGCCTTCTGCTGAACACCACTAGATTTATTTCTTTTTGAAGGACACTAAATTGAATTTTGAATATTCAACCTCCCTCTCTCGTAGTTACATAAGAGGATGGAAGTAGCTGTATCTACAGTCAATATACCCCCACTTCCAACCCTGCAGCACAATTGAGGAAAGACTATCACAGTCAGGCCTTCATCTCTAGGTAAAATGGTCCATTCTGTTTTCTTCAGTTGTACATCATGACTGGAATTAAGAGGCACTGAAACAACAGAGGCACCGCTGTCTCTGTTCAGCAGTTCAGCAGTGTGGGCAGCTACTTATCTGCCCAAGTCCTGGTGCTGTGTGCTACTGGCTTCTAGGTGACAAAAAACTGAATTCATTTCTGCAAAACACAGAGCATATTCTGGTCATAAAGAAGGAGCTGCCTAGCAGGACTCTATTACCTTATTTTAAGTAGATAAAAATGGTAGTTTGTTTTTAGCCTGCACTAACGATAATAGTTATCAAAGAGGAGTTACAATTGACTTCTAAAGGTAAGAAAAAAATGCTTTCACTGAGGAAAATTAATCTCTTCCCACCTTTAATCTACAACTATTCATGTGATAGGTTTTCTATTCCTGCAGATTCTGAACTGCCACCCAGGAAAGAAAAAAAGCTTGATGGTTTTACCCTTTTTCAGAACCCAGTCTCTTTTTATAATGTTGGGATGGCAGGTATGACATTTACCACCCCTTAGTTCCAGGATGAGCTCTGCTGCCAGGTCAGGAAGTCATTACAGTTGTAGAGGAATCTCTTTTTGGCAGTGCAGTCATGCTGCAAGGGGGCTGAGAGGAAGGAAAGACATTCAAAACAGAGTTTGGCACTTTGAAAAATGAATGTCTGAGATCCTCAAGATAATTTAGTTTTATATTTACAGAAACATAACTGGTGCCTGTAATCACATTTGGCACTAAATCAAGATTTCATCCAGAGAAAGTGCTCTAGTGGTAAGTTCCCAATTAGAAGGGATGTTCTTTTCCACCAAAGAGTGAATTATTTCATCTTGAAGTAACAGACTGTGCTTTCCTCACCCTAGTGAGGTTTCCCATCTCCACACCATTATAGTGCAGAAAAATGTGTGCAAAGAGTGTGCTGAGAGTTAAGTTCTAATTCAAGACCATTAAACAAAATGAACTTGGGGGAGTGGGAACAGCTTATTCAGACACAGGTATCTTACCCTGGTTTGACATCAATGTTAGTTCTGTCTCTAGACAAAGACCTAGAAGCACAGGCATACAAGTTATGGGTAAATATCACAGAGATGACTCAAGTCTAACTTCATACAGGAACATGTCAACCAAAGACAAAAGAGGTCAACAAAGTTAAAAAACAAGTTGTAACATTTCACAGAAGAGCTGACAAGCACAGTGAACAAAATGCTACAATATCAGGAAATTTAAGAATGTGCTTTTAAAAAGCCTGTCTGCATTTGGTTTCACAGACTTAAAACTGAAATTCAGCCTGAAGTAACAAGCTAAAGCAGCACCTTGCTGTCTTACATGAAGTATTGCCTTCTATACATCACATGCCAACTGCTACAAAACCTCCTCATACATCCTGGGTAGGAGGTACTTACCCAATTCCTTATCTCAACCAGAAAAGAACTGTCAATGTGGGAAGGTGGCTGACACAGCTTTCTTTTATTTGGTCCTGAACCTCATCATATGAAGCTGTTGCCTGATTAAAAGCCTCAGTAAATTATTTGAAAAACTTGCTGTTTTCTGGAAATGAAGATTGCATCTGCTGTATAAACCTTGGTATAGATGTTATGGTAGTTAATCCATCAGTCACAGTTCCTCCAACTGTGAGGAAGTTTAAGAGATGATCTCCATACAGGTATTCATGAGTAGATTTTGTTCTGTATTAATTTGAAACAAATATTCACTGAGATATTTCAAAAACACCAACTCACAATCTGAACCACGTGACAGAGGACAGGCCAAATTAGACTTTTATGGTTTTAAGCAATCTTCACTACAGAATTATATTTTGCAGGGTTCAAAAGCCATTTTCGTGTCTTGGATTAGTGTTTGCAGAAGGGGAAGGGACCAGATGATCACAAAGCTCATAAATCATCCTCACTTTTCACCTGTGTGGGGCTGGGACAAGAAATTGTCAAGCTTACCTATCTGCAATAATTTTTTCCCTTTATCATTAGAAAGAATAGGCCAGTTTGCACCATTCACACAGAGGTTGATGAGCCTCAAGTCTTCTACAGAACTTGTGCTCTTTGCTTTTACCCTCCTCGAACTCTGCCCTGCCCCCATTGTGCCCTCTCCAGCTTCCTTTGGTTCTACAGTGTAAAGTGCCTCAGCAGTCTGTCCCTAAACAGCAGGTTTAGGAGTAAGGCAGAGTTCACATCACCACCTAGCAGAGCTGATCTTAACTGTGCTGGAAAACTTCCCTCTAGTGGTTTGTCAGTAACAGTAATAGAGCTGAGGTTTCATCCCTCGCAGGGAATCATCACACTGCTTTTCCTCAGCATCCCCACTCACTAGCAGGTCGTGGGGAGAGCTGTCACACGGGAGCACCAGCTCTGAGAAATCATGCAGGAAGTCCTCCTCAGAGGCCAGCAGCAGCTCGTTCCAGGCAGAGATGTCCAGCTTGCCTGCAGAACCACCATACTCTTCAGGCAGGATCACTGGAGGAATGTTTTGGTGAAGGGAATTCAGATCACAGCCATGAAGAAAAAACTGAAGAAGAAAGCAAGAGATCTTTAAAAGTGCACATCAAACACTTCACGGCAAACTGCTGGAACAGTCAGCTAACAAGCTTATTTTGAGCTAAAGGACAACTTTAAGAAGTGATGTGTTCATGGGCAAGTGGCAGCAGAGAACAGTGGGCAGGTGCAGTCAGACACACCAGTGAGTGTGTGAGACAAAATCCACACCTTGTGCGGATTAAATCCCTGCAAGGGAGACTTGACATGTGCCTGGGCTGAGCTTCCAGATTCAGTTCATCCCCAAGTTCACTCATAGGATTGAAAATACTTATCCTTGTGGGGAAAAAAATCATCCTTGGGAATCACAGTCCTGTGGAGAACACACTGCTGCCACACTGGACCCTTGCAAAAGGGAAAAGAGCAAGGAAGGGACAACACAATTTTCCTGTGACACCACCTCATGAACAAAGTGCTACTGGCCCAAATAACCCAACCACAGGGATAATGTCCTGGATATGGAGTGTATGTACTTAAGTTCCATATTAATATTATGCCAATATTGAGCTCCTCAACGTTTCTGTCTCACAGAGAATTTTCCCAACATGCATATTTTTAAAAATTAAAGCAGAAAGTAAAATGGCACCAACATTTTTCTAGCTGTCAAGTATTACTTTTTTCTTTTAACTTAAGAGTGGCCAAGCAAGGAACTTACAAGCATTAGTATTAATATTAAAAACACACAAATCCTTACCCTGTTTGCAATCTTTTCCTTCAGAAAAGGCTTGATGATTGCAAAAATGCCTTTGAATATACGAGGCTCATTTATTATGTTAACAGCCTTTATTCGAATGGGGAATCCATCCTGAAGGGTAAAGAAGATTTTTAAATGAAGTTTAAAAAACATTTGCCATCTTTCTCTTCTTAAAATTTCCTGAGACTGACTGCCAGCACAACCCACTGGCTCCCCAACTTTAATCTGAGGTACCAACATAAACCAATACAACAAGAGAAATTCAACTTGTTACAGAGAGCAGTCCTAGGATGACATCTGTGAGCAAAAAGACAGTCAAGGGACAAGAAAGCTCTCTATCCAAAAATACACTGCTGTCAGTAAATCCTCATTTCTAATGTTAATGTTTACCTCCATTGACAAAAACACTTGGATAATCCCTGTCCTTTGGGTATTCCCAGCCCTGGTAAGGATGCAGTCAAGGTGATGTCTGCAGCTCCTGAGGAGTGCACCACACACAATGCTAGAGCAGGCTGCTTCTAACAGTGTGTCCAGCAACAAGATTTGGTGCCCAAGACACTCTAAAATGTGTTTTTATGTGAAGAAGGCATCTAATATCTCTAGGACACACTGTTTCCCATACAGGACAGTTTAAAACATCTTTTTATGGGATTCTTTGCTGCAGAAATTTATTTGCAGAATTATTTTTCATAGGTAAAAGCTCGTAATCAGCAACTAAGGACTCAGTGAAGTTTCCTTCTCCTATAACCAGCTCTACATATACAAATCATTCTGCTTGGAGTGAAAAGCAGGCAAGAGGCACTGCTGGAGTATTCTTCTCCATAGGAACGTCAGTGAATTACCTCATCTCTACAGGAGCTGCAGCTCAGCAAGGTTGATGCAACACATTTATATTCTACCATACCTTCATGTCCTTTCCCAAGTCCAGCTATTGTTTTGTGACTATCTTCCAGTAAGAATAGCAGGGCACCCATGGCTTTATTTGTACAAATTAAATCTGGGCTTAAATGACACATTTAGATCATAATTTAAAGGAGTTAGTTCTTATAAAGGCCTTCCTTAACTCACCAGTCTCATCTCCCCACACTCCCATGATTCCTCCCATGGATACAATAAAAGATGTAACCAGCTCAGGCCAGAACAAAAGTAATGATGGAATTAACCCATTCAAGAGACGTTTTCTCATCTCACTCCTCCAGACTGCATCATCATCAATTGAAATCATCAGACTTTCATGTCACTTTGGCCAGGTTACTCCTGAGTCCTTTCCCCTTCCCATTTTGCCCAGCTTCACTGTGTTTACACCCTTGCTCTAACTTGCTCTCCAACACTTTCCTTCCTCACATCCAGGCAGAGATGTTTTCATTACTGTCTCTTGCTGCCTCTGTGCTAAAGAAGCCTCTGCTTTCAGGGCATGGATGGAAATCCTCCTCAAATCACACCCATTCAAAAGTCCTCTTTAAATTTTTGCAGCAGCACTTGAGCTGGAACCTGCACTTGCCCCCTGGTTGGCTCCATCTCAGCTGACAGGAACCATTTAAATATCAGGCCATTTCCTCAGTGTCTCCTCTCTAACTGTAATTCTCTGCTCTCTTTCTTCCTTACCACTACCTAGCAGAACTGCTTTTGTTTGTTCCAACTCGAAGTCTGCATTTCTAGTGCAAATTTAATTTCAGGGATGCAAAAGTCAAAAAAAGGGACAAATGAGGTAAGTTGGCTGTAAGGAACTGGTTGGGCAGAGACATGTTTTACTCTGCCAGTGAAAGCCAAGATAATGAAGTTTGTGGTGACATAGTCAAGAACTCTACATACAGAAGCAGTCATTTACAACGCACAAGCTTATTTTCCCACCAGTTCAGGTCTTACCTGAAGAATTCCAATCACTTTTTTGGCTACAAAAGGACCAAAATGAGACGCCTTAGATAAGCTGACTCCTTTGTAGTCTGCCAGGATTACAATTCCATTCACCTGGGTCTCTTCGGACTGAATGAGTTTTTCTAAGGTTAAGTATATGGCACGAATGTTCTCAGTAATCGGATAATTACTGGGTGTCCATCTGTCTGAGGTTACAAGACAGGGATGGTAAGTTGGGAGAATGAAGATAAGCTAACAATACACATTCCAAAAAACTGATTTTCTGTTTTCCTGGACTCAAAGGTTAGTCTGTATAGCCACAGTTCTAGTTCAGAGCAGCCTTTCTTAAGCAAAAGGTAAAGGGCAACTCATGTTTACTTCAGGGAGCAAAGGCAATGGTTTTAAGAACCCCGTTCTCCACCCAGCACAGCTCATTAATAGCAGTTTCAGCTCAGAAAGAAGGCAGGTAAATGGAAAAGAGGAGAATGAATGAAGAGAAATTTACAGCAAGCCTGGCAGCACCAAAAGCACATGAAAGACTGATTATTTATGTAGGAGTCAGAGCTATAGGCTTCTCTCTGTGCTGATTGTAAAAACAAATTACAAACTTCAAAGGGTAGGCCGGCAGCCCTGTTTCAATTTGAGTTACTGCACATTAATTTTTCTTGAATTGCCTAATATTTCATCGGCCCACCTCAGTGCATTTTCATTTTGGCATGACCACAGATATTGCTGACACAGGAAAAGGAACTGGAATAACACTGGCTAAGGACCAGCATGTCCCTTCCCCAGTCAGCTTTTCAAATTTGAGAGAGCCCACATACTCTGTGCAAGTCACCACTGTTCACAGGAGAGCAGGGAACAGGCTTTTGGCCCAGACACACCTCAAGGACAGGGAACAGAGACACTGAGGACTGAGTACCTGGGCGGATGCAGACGACGTGGCGACCCTGCGGGTCCCGGTGAGGCAGCACAGTGACAAAGCCTGACTCCAGGACAGGCTTTATTGCAGATGGCTTCAGGTTACTGAACACCTCTGGCCAGGTCCTCCTGCAGGTGTGGTAGTTCACCAGGAGCTGAAGCGCTCGATCGTAATCAAACTTCCTGGCCCGGAGGAACCTTAGCAAAAAAGCATCGTCCAGGCACGTCCCCAGGGAAGGATAGTCCTTGCACACCATATCTCGGAGTGCCTGCACGTCACGGAGCCTCCATTCAGGCTTCTCCTGGAGCTCCTCCCGGGCTTTGGTAACAAGATCAGGAGACAGGGTACAGACATACTTTGGCCGGTCTGGCAGGAGCTCACTGTCTGATGGAGACCCTGCTGATGGACTCGTCCTGGTGCAGTCGCTCTCTCCTGACATAATGCAGCAGGGATCTGTCAAAAAAACAAGCGCTGCACGTGACAAACAAACCTACAGACTTACAACCACATTGACTGCTTACATATTTACTATGTTCTGTATCCCTCTGTTTCCTAACTGAAGACACTGCCTTTCCATGGACCAGTGCTACAGTCAAGGCACACCGTTCATTTTAATTCTCCTATCAGGATTAGAAAGTGCAAGTTACTCTAATCTCTTTATCCTACCTAGCAGGTAGAATGCTGCCTTGGATGAAACCTAACCAAATAAAGTTAAAATCAAGAATTACACAGCTTCATTGCAAAACAGAATTTAACTTGCTTTAATGTTTATCTCCTATGTCCAGTTGGAAACTAAAGCAAGTTTGTTTTATCCCAGTTTGTCACGATTCTAACATTTGGTCAAATTACACCCTCTTCTGAGAAGCTTGCCCATCCAACTCCAGCCAGCCAGGAATTTTCATTAACTTCTCTGGCAAACACATGCACTTGCCAGCACCTCTGCCCAGGTGAATGTTTTGAGCAATTCAAGAGGAGCAGCACACGGGAAAATAAGAAATGGCTGCAGTGCACAGACTGGATGAGCAAGTAAGAAAATTGCAGACTCTTAGGGTAGCACTGCATGGGTATTGAGGCTGGCTTAATCTAGTTTTAATTTTTCAGTGTGATGCCAATATGTCTGACCCGGGAGCTGAAATTCTAAATCCAGTCACAACTGGATAGAGATGAGTCAAAATTAGAAGATCATGAGCCTGCCATAATTCCTGTAGCTGGACCTGGGGCTGGCAGGGAAACATGGCTTTATTCTGCTGAGCTGTTCTCATTCACAGTCACTCACAGCACATCACACAGCTCTGCCTATCACACGGAACCGCCTGCCCAGGGACATTTGTCGCCCATACCCACCTTCCTCCTGCACTGACAGACCGCTCAATGCCTCAGTCCCACCTCACCTTCCCCAAGTGCTCGGCACAGCCCTCGGGATCGCTCCCAGGGACGCGTTCCACCCGGTACAGCCCGGGCCGGGCGGCACCCAAGCCCTGAGCGTCCGCCCAGGCTCAGGGGCGAGGAGGCTGCGGCACCGCCAGACACCGCGCAATGCCGGGCCCGCAAACCCGCCCGGGCCCACAGCTCCCGGGCCCGCAAACCCGCCCGTACCGGAGCACCCGGGCCCCACAGCCCCCGGGCCCCACAGCCCCCGGGCCCCGCAGACCCGCCCGTACCGGAGCTCCCCCGGGCCCCGCAGACCCGCCCGTACCGGAGCCCCCAAGCCCCGCAGACCCGCCCGTACCGGAGCCCCCGGGCCCCGCAGACCCGCCCGTACCGGAGCCCCCGGGCCCCGCAAACCCGCCCGTACCGGAGCACCCGGGCCCACAGCTCCCGGGCCCCGCAGACCCGCCCGTACCGGAGCTCCCAGTCCCCGCAGACCCGCCCGTACCGGAGCTCCCGCGGAGCAGCCGTGTCCCGGCCCCGCCGCCCCGGAACGGCCCCGGGCGCTCGGAAGTGACGGCCCCGCCGAGCCTGCGCCATGGCCCCGGGGCGGTACCGGGGCGGTTCGGCCTTGGGCCCAAAATCGGGGGTGCTGCATCTCTGGCATCTGCTCCGTGTGCAGAGGGGCACCCGGGGACACTCCCCGAAGGGACATCTGTCCTTCAGTTCCACCTCATCCTCTGTGAGATCGGCAGGCCACTGCCTCCAGCCACGAAGGCAGAATTTCATGTATATACACATACATATATGCACACATACGTACGTATCTACACACAAACATATAGATATAAATAATACATCTATTTTATCGAACACATAAATACATTCTACACTTGTACAATACATTTTATATCTCTAGAATATATTATGTATTAAATATATTTTTATTATATATACGTGTGTGTATGCATATATACATAATATATATGTATACATACGCATTTAAGTACACTTACGCATGGATATATGTATGTTATGTGTGTATATAATATATAATATTGCTCTATAATATATGTAATATATAACAATTTCATAATATAACATAATAAAATAATATATAATTTTATAAAATAAAGTTTATTTACCTATATAATATATATTACATACTATTAATATATGCTATATACTACATAATAGGTAATAGATAATAGATATAAATTATTTATATATAATCAAATATATAAAAATGCATTTTATTTTTAGCTGGTGTGGGATCACTGACCCTACTCTCAAAGCAGGGTCCAGGCAAGCACAGCTGGATGGAAGCAGGGCCTGACAGACATCCCGGTTGTATCTTGGATTTAAACCACAACAGAAGACTAAATGTTAACAAAAGGAGAATTTGGGGGCAGTTTGGTTTGTTTTTTGACGGGCCAGAAAACCATATTATCCCACAGGAGGTCAGGTGGTGATGCCTGACCTGTCTGCATGGAATTTTTAATAAAAAAGATGGTGACTCCCAGTTTTGCTGCATTAAAAAGGGTTCACCGGGGAGTGCTGGGGAGGGGGAAATGCCACGTTTAACCCCACAGATAAGGGCGGCAGAGGCTGATTGCAAACACCTCAGCATCCTGCCTGGGACTGTCCCTCGGATGCCGAGGTTTCTGGTCTTCTCTCTGGCTGTAAGCCGTGTTCTCAGCCAGGAGAGGGAGTCAAAGATAGTTGGACAAAGAGTGGGAATCCCAGGAACCCGCAGTGGGAATCAAGGCCCTTCTGCAGCATACAAGGTTCAGCTCTGATTTGTTTCTCTGCCAAGGGTTCACCCTTCCAAAGTAGAAAATGTTTCAGTGACATTGCACCTGGTAAGAGATATGTCAGCATGGAAACAAATACAGTGTGTCACAGGTGTCCACCTGCAGAGAGCTGTTCCAGGGAAGGGGAATGCTCTCATTCCAGCCTGTGCTCATGGTCAAGCCCAGACCTGGCAAGCTGGTGCCTGAGGCTGGGTACAGTTCGGATCTGAGTAAACTGAACCTCTTTGTGATGTTGCTCCATGCCCTTTCCAGTATATTTGCGGGATAAATGAGGTTGGGAGGGACCTCAGGAGGGCAGGAGATTTTGCTTTGCTTCCATTTCCATTCGTACAGCTCCTGGACACAGAGAGAGCTGCAGCACAAGTGTGACAGAAGCAGCCAGGTGTGACCTGGAGTCCCAGGTGTGTGCTGTGAAGATGGATTTGTAGCCTCCCATCTGAAGGGATGACAGAATTTCCCGGATCACCTGATCCACCTAATTGCTGATCTGAGAAAAGGCTTCAAAACACTAAACAGCTGGGAAGCACTGGAGCTGCAAGCAGGAATTTATGCTAAAGGTTGCAAAATCTACTTGGAATTTGCACCTCTCAAGCAAGGGAGGAAAATTTAGCAGGGAGGTGACAGTTCCAGTCCTGACTGGTTAATGGCAGCTGCAACAGGGTGTTAGGAGTGAGTAGGGATGTTTCAAAGGAGTGACATGTGAATGAAGCTCTGTTTTGGGGAACAAGAAGGGCAGGAAATAAGGGAGAATCAGTAACAATCAATTGAGAGATATGGAAAATGAAATTAAAATACAAGCAAGAGCCTTAGGCAGATGAGAGAGAATGATGAAAGAAAGTAGAAATGAGGATACTGCACAATGAGGAAGAGCTGGGAGTGAAATATAATCTGGGGATGGCCCCCAAATGAAATGACTGCCCTACCTCAGCTTTTCTTACGTTGAATGGGGAATGTTGAACTCATGGAGAGCAGTGGGTGGTGAATGGAAGTGAGGGGGGGGTTTCAAGCATCGAGCCAAGTTGTTGGGGGAGTTTGAGAATACTGGCACAGGGCACCACAGGAACTGTAGCAAGAGCTTCTGTAATTTACTCTTCATGGTGTTGGCATCCTGTGACTAGAAACCAGTAAAGGCAGAACTTGTCTATAAGGAAGTAAAAACTAAAAACTGAAAACAAACATCCAGGCACTGACAGTCCCAGGAGACGTGACAGCTGTAGCCTGAATGTAAATTCTCCTTCCTAGGAAGGAGAGTTTTGTTCTTGTCCACTGCATCAAAAGGGAGAAGGACATGCAGAACCACATGCCCACAACCCTCCCAGCTGAGAGATGAATCCCACCAACTCTGCCACTCCATCAGGTCCACACCTACAGTCTTTGCAGGAGTTTCTGTCAGGAGTTGTCTTGTGACCTTGGGAACCACACCTGGAGCCCCGTGGGGAATCCAGCCCTTCTCATGTTCATCTCTCCTATCACATGTGATTCATACCTTTCTCAGCTCCACTCCTGGGTGCTCCCATGCTCTGCCGTTGTGTTATAAATGAGTGGCTGTTGGTGTTGGTTGATATTTAATGAAGTCCATGTAATACTCTTCACTTATTTACTTACCCGATCCCAGTCTTAATACCCAGCCTGGGAAAGTTATCTTGGCTTCTTTAAGCTTTTTCACCATTAGCAATAAACGTTTTACAGTCTTGGCAAGCTGAGGCTGAAAAGCGGGAGCATGACTTCAAACAGCACTGCTCACAGAGAAGGCTTTAAACTGATATTAAACCACTAAACTGTGCAAACGTAACAGTCCTGTAATAAAGATAAATCTGTGAGCAGTTCAGTCCAGGAGGGGCTCTAGTCTTTGGGTTGCAGGTGGAACCTCTGGGCCCCTCAAACTACAGAACCCTTTTGGGCAACTCAGTGTCAGAGCAGAGAGCCACCCATGCTGCAGTGCAGGACAAGGTCTGCCTGAGTGGGAGGGCTTCCATCTCAAGCCCGAGCTGCTTCTCCTGCACCAATGCAGCAGAATGGGAAGGGCTGTAGGGGAGCAGCAGTCCCTGCTAATCACCACAGGCAAGGCCATTCCAGGCTCCAGACATGGTGCCTGGCTGTGATTCAATCCAACAGCTATTCCTCTGCCCTCAGAGGATGAAATGACTAAGAAAATATGCCCTAAATGACCATAAATATTCCACTCAAAGCCTGGAAGTGTGCATTCTCCAGGATAGGCTTCCATGCCTGCTGTCACCCTGCGTGTGGTGGTATGAGGAGGGGAAATCAGAGCTGAGAGCAGCACACACTGGGCTGCAGGGAACCATCCCTGCTCTGCTCATGCCCTGCCCATGCACAGATGGCAGGCCAGACCCACATGCTCAGCTATGGAAACAGGCACTAATGTGCAAATGCACACAAATCTGTAGCATCTACTGCCAAAACAGCTGTACACTGGCAGCACCAGCACCCAGGCACATAAAGCTGTGCTCAGGTGCTGACAGACCCCCAGAAAGGCCAGTGTGAGGTGGGACACAGACACAGCTTTACCCAGCCCAGGCTTTGAGGGAAGACTTCCCCTCTCCTTGGCTTTACCAGCTTCAAGATGAGCAGTGTTTTTGCAAAAGCTTGGTGAGGAATGTGCTTGGCAGGACCTCTGAATGTTTTAAATATTACAGGATTTCTGTAGTTTAATTTTATAGAATCACAGAATAGCTTAGGTTGGAAGAAACCTTTAAAGGTCATCTAGTCCAACGCCCAGTTTGCTCTAACTGAGCATTTCCTTTCACTGCCTTTCATGATGCTCTCGAACAGTGGAAGGAGAGCAGCTGCCTCCGAGGCAGGCTGAGTCCTTGGCAGGATTAACCCTTGAAAGGGGCTCTGATGGGGCTGCCCAGGGCCCCTCCATGCAAAAGCTGCAGCTCTCAGAGCAGTAGAAACACTTAGGTTTGCTCCTGCAAGAAACCAGTTGGTAAATGGTGGAGGATAGTTTCCAGGGGCAGAATGAGGGAGGCATTGCTGGATGGGACTGGGTGCTCCAGCTCTTGGGGTTTTCAGCCTGGGGTTCATCAGAAGCCCATAGTGGGGAGTGAATCAGTGTTTTAGAGTAACCCCTGAGTGGTATCCTTTCACATCCTTGGGATGAAGGAATTCAGCTGCATGTTGGACTGTGAGTGGAGGAGCTGCATGCAAGAAATACTAGGATTTCAATGGAAAATTAAGAGCCTGGAATGCTGGAGCTGTCTCCACTGCCTCCTCAATGGGTGTGCAGCACAGAAGGTCTCCCATGTGCTCTCCCAGATGACAAAATACCATTCTAATTCCACACCTTAGGATACGTTTAAAAGAGGGCTAAAACCCACTCAGAAGCAAGGATTCCAGTGGTTATTCTTTATCTGTGCTGGAAGTGCTGTAGGTCTGAGTCAGGCATTCTGGGTTTGGCACGAAGGATTCTCTTTGCTGCTTCTGCCTCAAGCTTTTTTCTCAGTGGCTTGTCCCTGCAAATCAGCTCTGAGTGGGTTCCAGGATACGTATGTGTCAGTGTGCTCCATGTCAGTGGTTAATGGTAAGTAACCCATCAGCAGGATTAATTAAAAAGTGTTTTTAAGGCACAATGACGTTTTGGAGAGTCCTGGAAAGGAACAGAGTATTATGAGTTATTTTATTGTAATGACTTTCCCGGTCAGTGAGGGGGAACATGTCATGTTCCAGCCAGTGCTGACACCTGGGTTGGCAGCAGCAGAGAGGAATTCCTGTCTGACTGGGGATGCTTTCTGTGGTGGGTGTCTATCCAGGCATTCCCTCAGGCAGCTCTTGTGCTGTTTCATGCACTCAGAGCAGTTTCTAGGAGGGCCTGGGGTATCACAACAGCTCCCGCAGACCCCTCATCTGGCCTGGGGTTCCCCAGGCTCACAAGGGTTGAATCCATGGGGTCCCAAGGGACTGACTGCAGGTTCCAGCCAGGCAGAGCCACAAGTGAGAGGCTAGAGTGGAGCACGGCAGCAGAGCCCAGGTCTTTGTGTAACCCATGACTTAACTCCAGGTTAGGGATGCCCTCGAGCCTCTGGAAGATTTTGGTCATGATCAGGCAAGCATGACATCACTCCAGATCCAAAGCCAGAGTAAGGGTAGGAAATACAGTTCCCAAACCACATTCTTTCCCAGACCTGGGTTAGACTCAGAGCTCTTCCTCCCCTGGGTTTGAACTGGGAGGGCTTTGTTGGTCCCAGCAGCCTCTTCTCCCTCACAGGACACTGAACTGCAGTTTGTGACTGCAGAGTTGTTTGTGCCAGGCTCTCCTGCTCACTCTCACATAACGAAGCTGACAATATATTGCCATTTTTATTGGCCTGGCTGGCAATTTTTCAGGTGCCAGGTGTGTTTATGATTGTCAGGGTCACACCTCAATTTGGAATGGGAAGAGGGATTTTAGACATGCCCACACCTTACCATTCCTCCTCCAGCCTCTCTGAGTGGAAAGGACTTGTGAGTCCCCAGTTGGTTGGTGATATTTGCATTAAGCCCAGAGGGAACTGGCCAGCCTGGCATATGGAATTGCCTGGCTCAGCAGTGCCACGTTGCTGAGCTGTCCCTGCTGCCTCTTGGTGTTCATGACTATCTGTGCCTGTGTGTGCACTTGTAAGTTTAATAGCAGCAATAGTTGCTTTTGTCAGAGATGATATGCAGGCCATAAAACTTGTTTGCCTTTTTTTTTACCCCCTCCCACTAAGATATGAAAGCTGTGGAAAAGGCTCCAAAGCCTCCTGGCTCTTTCAGATGGAAGTTATATAAGGAATATGAAAAGAATGCATTTCATAGTGGCCAAAGGACCTAAAAATACCACTTTCATAGATCTTCGCTTGGACATTGTGAAAAGATTCCACAGCCTGTGATAGTGCTCTCCAGGAAATCATCCCTAGGCTGAGCTGCAGGCACAGAAAGCTCTTGTGTTCAAAAACAGTGTAAGGGAAGCTGTTGTGTCAAGGGCCAGTCCTCAGAGCAGCTATCTCCCGTGACATGGGACATGACCTGTAGGCTCCAGGGAACCCAGCAGGATAAAACACAGCCCACGAGTGGTGAGACCAGTGTTTCAAGATGATTCCAGACTGGAGTGACAAAAGAAGTGAGAGTTGGTGTTGAGGATGCCAATTAAGGACAAGGTTGCTTCTGGGGCAGTTCATGGGGTTTTTTTCCAAGTGAGCTGAATCTAGCAATAAGAATTGTTCTGTAGGAACTGCACTGATTTAAGATTAACCAGGTAAAGGGCAACCTTGATAGAGCAGTTCATGGGAAGGAGTCCAGAAGAATTTATTGCTTCAAAGATTTGATATTACATATATGGAGTTTTTAGGGTAGATACCCAGGTAAGACCAACCATGACTCACAGTAAAGGAGTCCCAGGGGTTTTTTATACCACATTAAAAAAATGAATTAACTCTTTTTCTTTCTCTTGACTGGACTAACCACTCAGTCCTGTGTGTGCTGGGATAACATGTCCTGTGACTGCCTTTGCTTCCCTTGCTCAGGTATTCAGCAGTGGTGCTGGGGCTCTGTATCATCACAGGTGCACAGGTAGTGAGGGTAGGCTATTTGAGATCTGTCCTGTTCTCCCAGGTCCCTGACTCAGACTGAGACAGGCTCTAAATGGTGTCTCCACACAGTCCTCAAACACAGTCTGGATCTCATCCTTGCCTCTCATCCCTGCCGACAGTTTTCACCAGCACGACTGTCACTGGGAAGCCCCTGGGTGTGCTAATGGGATGGAAAATCAGACTGCTTCTCACCCCTTGTACCTAGGACGAGACAGCTCACCTCAATTCTCATCCAAGGTGGAATGGGGGAACATGAAGGCCAACTCCTGCAGACCAGAGCTGAAAATGCTGGATATTGTTCCTTCCCAGAGACCTAATCTTTACAACCATCTACACCTCTCCCCCCTCTTCCTGTTCTCTTCCTGGGCATGCTACAGCTGAGCACAGGCTCCCATGGCCAGAAAAGCAGGTCACTAAGAGACTTCTCTAATTGCCAGTGTATTTCTTCACCTTTATGGCCAGTGATAAATTGATTTTCACTTGATCATCTTACTGTGCCCCATAGGCTCAGTCTGGCTCCCACCTGCTGCCAGCAGTAGGGTGGCTGTGTTTGAAACAAAGGACAATCACACCCCCCCAAAGTGCTCAGAACTTACCTTTGAAATACAAGAGTGACAAAAAATTGAAATGTTTGAAATGTGAATAACATATTTTAGCTTCCTTTGCTTGGTTTTCAGAATGTGGTTACTTCAAGTCTTTAAGCTCCCCAGAATCATGAAAGCAAATATTTATTTTCATGTTTGTTTTTCTTTTAATGAAAATTGGGACTGTCATTCACTCTTCTGATTCCAGCACACATGGCTTCAGCTAGCATTGAGCTTGCCAGGAAATAGTGACAGCTGGCAACAGCATCAAACACTTGTTTGGGCTTTTTTCTCCATACACATATGCTTTGTGCTCAGACCAACATGGAGGTTAGCCCCTTGATTTAAAATAAATCCTCCCAGAAGTAAGAAATCCATCTGTCTGGGAAAAGTTAGAAAATATTTTTGCATTTATTTTTCTTTTTTTCCTTTTTTTTTTTTTTTTAATGAATACAAACTCTTATGAAGAAACATTCTTCTGTTTCCATTGGAAGGCAGAAACCAGCAAAAATTAATGTACAATATTGAGGAATACTTGGTGCAAATGGACCAAAAAAGGATTCCCCACAAAATATGTCTACGTACAGGAAAAAAGGTTGTTGCAGTTGGAAAAGACAGCCTGGCTATTACAGGGTTGGGGTTTTTTTTGCATTTAATCTCCCAATTATAAATAATCAATGTGATTTACAAAATAATTTACAGAAAATGATTGGATTCATCATTGCAATAAATTACTTGGTATGATGCCACCAGCACTGAGACCATACAACACCTCTGACACTGGCAGCACGAGGTGTTTCGTTTTTGCACTGGAAATCAAGGGACAGACCTGCAGCTCCTCTGGCTGAGCTGGATCAGATTTGTCCCCACCAGAGACCTCTTGGCAGCCGTGGTTCCACCATCCTCATCCTCCCTAGAGGCCAGCAGAGACTCAGGTCTGCAGTGGTGCAGGGCTCTGGTGCCCTGCTGGCACCTGGAGCAGGCGCTGGGTGCAGGAGGGCTCCTTTCCTGTTTCAGCTGTAAACCAAAGGTCAGATCCACAGGGTTTTGGCACAGGCAGGCACAGAGGAACAGGGACAGGGGCAGGAGGGAGCAGAGCAGGGCAACAGACCCAAGGCTGGGGCAGACCCAAGGGGCTTGGGTGAGACAGGGTTATTGCTTGACCTCTGTCACTTTTCTCTGCAGGACTCGAAGAATTGTATTTTTGAGGTTGGTGCTCTTGAACACTCAGAGGTCTGAAGGAGTCATAACGAATTCTTATCATATTCTGAAGACCTATAAATCTGTTATCAGCCACTCACTCTAAGCTGAAGGAGTGGCACTGCACTGGAGGAGTACATTGTGTGGCATATCTTAGCATTAAAGTTAGGTCTGAACTGAGATCCTGGGTCCCAATGCTCCCAGCACTTACAAAGCCCAAGATCTGGGTCCAATCTGTGAAGCTCAAGCTCTTCTCACCCCACAGGTCTCTCCCCTTCCTACATCTTTCCCCCACTTCCTTCCATATAGGCATCCAGTGGTGGTCTTCTGACTGCTGAGAAGCAGTAGTTGGGCCAGTGAACTTCTGGGCAGTGCTGCCAGCCTGTAAAGGGGTGACCCCATGCCATTAGCTGAAATCTCTGGAATCCCATGGTCCCTCACATTCACAGGAGGCAGTGGGTGGTGCAAGGAAAGGGCTTGGCAGTGGTAACCTCTCTGAGCATTGTGGTGAGGGGGCAGGCATGGCACAGAAATATCAAAACCCCTCAAGAGGCAGAGGGATCCAAATACTGGAGTATCTTGGTGGGCCAGACTTTGCCCCAGCATCAGCTGAAAAGATTTGCTAAATCTGGCTGGGGGGCTTAGTGTGCTGGAGAGTGACGCCACACCAAGACCTGGGACTAGCCAAGGCTGAGGAGCAGTTCTGGCAGTGCTGCCTGGGCAAACCCCATGTGCTTCACCTGCTGTGATGCTCCTGAGGGAGCTTCCACCTCCAGCAAGGCTGGATGGACTGGGGCCTGTCAGGGGGGCTGGCAGGGCTGTGGGAGGGAAGCCCCCCACTCCCATGGCACAGGGAATTGCCTGTTCACAGGGTCTGCTGTGTGCTGAACCAATGCTGAGGTGGCAGTGGGGCAACAGCCTGACCCCAGCCAGTCACTGTGACCTCCCCACAGAGGGAGGCAGGAACCTGGCCCTCCTTACAAGGACTGAGGGTTCTGGCAAAGCATCAGCCTTAGTTCTGGGACTCTGGGGCTGCCCCTGGCACGTGCTGTCCGCAGCTGCAAGGAAGACAGCTTCTGGTGGTGGTCAGTCCAATAAGCAAGTCCGTGTGTTCGTGCCCAGGGACCTCTGGATGGCTTCTCTTTTCACAGTGGCAGAGTCAGTTCGGGCTGTTCTCCCACACGGTGCTCTGAAGGAGGCTGGCTGGGGTGGGGGTGCTAGATGACCTCCTGTTTTGTGATGGCAGGCTGTGGGATGGACGTGGGCTGCTTTGCCACGGTTGCAATGGCTCCAGGCAGCAGCTTGTACTGCTCTGATCCTGAGCCCGCGGGTGGAGAAGGCTGTGGAGTTTCTGGAGTAGCTGAAGAGAGAGAAACCAAATTAAAGGAGGTCTCAAAAACCTGACAGCACTGGGATCTGTCCTCAGTCGTGCAGGGTTCACATGTCAGCACAGCAGAAGCTCTTAAGGGCTTGTGTGTTTGCTGTAGGGCAGCCCAGACACACAGGCATGGTTTGATGCCCCAGGAGAACCACAACCACCAACACCAAATAAGGGGAGCTGCTGACATTTTGACCTGTACTAACCACATTTTTGGTCAGCCAAGCTCCCCAGTGGTGGCCCCATGTGGTGGGCCAGATCTTCCTGTGTTTTTGCAGAGGACAAACTGAGGTGTGTCTGAACCACTCAAGGGAAGGGGAGCCTTTCCACTGATTTCACTAAGCTCTAGATAGGATCATTCATCCCTTAAGGGCTATGTAAAAGTTACAGTCTGCCAAGGAGTATCTTGTTGAATCAGTTTGTCTGGCTTAATCTAATCTAACCCACCTCTCTGTCTTTCCCTCCTCTCTGCATAGGAATTTCTCACACATTCATTACCAGAGACTTTGTCTTGCTTGCAGATTTCTTTGCAAGTTAGAAACTACCTCGCCAGGCACACTGGAAAGCTCCTGGTTTCTCCCGGGAGCTCTCTGGATATACTCACACATCTGCCCGTTGTGCATCTGAGGAGGCATTGTGTTGGCCACAATGACGTTTGTTCCCAGGTTCTCCTGGATCAGGTGAGGGTGCAGGGGGTGGTGGGTGTGCGGCGTTTCATTTGATGAGCCTAAGGACATGCACAAGACATTAATTGCCCCAGTGGCAGAGACAGTTCAGATGGGCAGACCCACTGCACCCAAGTGTCCAAGGCTTTGTGCATGATCAGCCTGTGCACAGCTGAGTGGAGCACACCCTGCCTTTTTTCCTCCATAGATGGAGGAAACTAACTGAATTAACTAACCCCTGCCTGCAGCCTGCACATCCTCTTACACAGGATTATATTCCTAAGTCACTCCTCCATGTGAAGAATAGCACAGTGGGAACTTTTCTTTCTTTTTTTTTTTTTTTTTGGTCCCATTGGATGCTCCCACTAGAAAATCTAGGTTGTCCTTTCAACCTGAGATTTCAGACCTTTTTGTTTTGATGATCCCCTTCTGACAGAGGAGAATCGGTAAAATGGCTGCCAGGTAGGAGTCTGGGGAGTGCACAGCAAAGCTTGTTTGTGTGCAGAGGGCTGGGGATACCTCTCTGTAAAGAGAGGCACAACTAATTCATCTATTTAAGTGAGAAGAAGACCCTTGGTTACCCCTGTCCAGGACAGTGGAGATGATTTTGTGTGAGTCAAGGGCTGACCTGCAGACTGGCTGTCTGTAACTTTTCTAGACAGGGAGCAATGACTAAGGAAGGTCTCAAGGAGAAAATAATCAGGGAATGCTGAGAGGCCTTTTGTCGGACCCTCGAGTACTCACCTCCCAGCAGCATCTCCTGCAGCAGGTTGTCAATCTTAGCCATGCCAAAGAGCTTGACAAACTGGATCTGCTCTATCATCTGCCAGGTGATGCTCTGCAGCACGGGCAACAGCAGCAGCAGCTCCCCAAAGCGTCCCCGAGAGTCGTACTGCCGGTCATTGATGTAATCCTCCAGGCTCACCTGCACCTGGTACCGCATCCGCTTGATCTTGGACGGGTCACTCAGTCCCTTGGCATCTGCAACAACCCACAGCAAACTCTCCAGGCTGCTTCCCTGGGAGCATGAAGTCTGGGCACAGCCTGAGGTGATCTGCCTCTGATTCCCCATCATCTGCTGTGATGGACAATTTTTCTCTTCTTAGACTGACTTCTCCCCTCCCTCTCTAACAACAGCTTGGCCCAGATCCTATCAGCAGGCAGCATTTCCACCACTCAGCACCAGTGTTAGCATAATCCAGACCCTCTGATGGTAACCCTCACCAAGCTGGGGGCATACCTGGGTCAAAGAAGATGATGGCTTTCAAGCAGGCATATTCATTGTCATCTATCTGCAGCTCCTGGAAGGGCAGGACCAGCTCGTCCAGGATGCGGATGGCCACTCGGTTCACCTCTGCCAGCTCGGGGCAGTTCCGTGGGATGATGTGATCATTTCCTTCAGACAAGCAGCACAGAAACCGTCACCTTGTCATTGCTCAAGACTTAGCTGGGGTGACAAGGAGTTCAAAATGCAAGTAACTAATGCTGAGATAATTATGGAGATGGAGGAATTAAGTTCCTCCTTCAGCCCCTACCCTGTCTCAGAACACCAGAAATTTTGATCTGTGTTGCCAGAGCGAGCAGCTTCTCATTACACAGGAGCCACTCATGTGAGGAAAAGCTGACCAAGGAGTGAGAGCTTTTTTCCTCAATCCCACCACAGCCTGCTGACACAAACCTGAGGGTGTACCATGAATGTTCACACAGTCCCCAACTTTGATGTCAATGTCAGCCAGGCCTAGCTGCACGCAAAGGTTGTGCTGGGCTTGCTACAATACAGAACAGCTCAAGCCACCACCCTGCAAAAAGGATGTCCACAAACACTGAACCACCCTGTCCTTCACCCCAGCAGGGAAGCGTCACAGAAGCATATGGGCTGGGAGCAGAAGTGCAATTTTTACCTAGCAGCAAGACATCCTTGAACACCATGGACCTCTTGGCAGCTCCCAGTAACAGATGCTCCCCTGCGTGTGCACGTAGCAGTGCTACCTGCAAGGGCAGGGAAAAGTTATTTGGGTGATGAAGAGACTGAGACAAAGCTGTGATTTCATGTAAGCAAGCGGGAAAGCTCAGCATTCTTGTACTGCACTCAAGGATGGGGAGTGAAGGGCCCTCTTCAGTTACAGGCAGAGAAAGAGACCAAAAAATGGCCTGTGCTAAACCAGTTATATATCCAGCAGAGACAGCAGATTAAATAGACAGCTGAAATATCCCATATTCAGGACACATGTCATGAGCAAGACCATGCTAGACTGTCCCAGGACCTCCCACTAGTGCGGGCTGTTTGCAGACAAATCCTACCAAGTGCAGAACCAGGGACCACACTCCATCCTGGGAAGGGGGGAGAATTACAGTCCCCTGGACAGCTGCTGTCCCTCTGGGCTGTGCCCACCTCACACTGAAATCACACCCATGTCCAGATGACCACTGGGGTCACCCCCTGGCCGTGCATCCCCTCCATGGCCACAGGAACTGGGGAAGGGAAGCCAAAGGGATGTTTTTCTCCCTTGATGTTAATGATTGAAGTGTTTCACTTTACACCCTCCAGTGGCTCCTGAGAATGTTCTGAATCTTTTGCCCTCCTTCAGTTAAAATTTCAGAGATTTAGGCAGAAAGAGAAGTTAACAATTGGACATTCTGACACAGAGGCTTCTTAATGTCCAGCCAGGAGCTTCTGCTGGAGAAAACAATCATTAAACATTAATAGAGAAATGCTGAAAAGTATGTCCGGATGGGAATGGTCTCCTTTTCCAGTGTGTTATCCTCAACATCTGTCAAAGCCAAGAGAAGTCTTACCCTACCAGAAATGCCAGGAGAATGTATCACCCATAGAAGAGAGCTCTGGTTAGGAAAGATGCTGATGTCTAGGAGAGGGGCTTTTTTTCCCCCCCAGATGGTAAAAAAAGTTATGTAAAATAAACTGAGTAGAGATCCTTGCAAAAAGGCTGTGCACACATGGTACTGGGGGATCTTTATCTAGATGCCAAAATCTAGCCTCTCTCTATCGCTGTCCAAACATGGGTGGATATGTTAGCTGAGCCGCTTGGAATTACCAGAGCTGCACAAAACTGAGCTTTCCTACCTGACAAAACTCTGACAAAGAAAAAACTGTCAGTCCCAGGGTGGAGTGAAACTCTCACCTAGAAATTTCCTGCCTATTGCAAATTCAAGAAGGTTCAGTTTGTAACCATCTTTTTTGTGTCCATAACATTTCCTTGTCTGAGCAGGGTTAAATTGAATTACTTTAAGAATCCAACCATATCATTTGATATTTATTCTTGCAGTGATGAACCTGAGATACATTGTTCCATTGTGAACTAGGATAAATGTAGCTGTAACACAACAGAGCAGAACTTGAACTTTGAGATGAAATGGCTTTGCCCCACAAAACATGGTAGTTTTGACATTTTGGTGCAGAAGGAGAATGAGGGGTTGGGGATGATCTTTTCTACAAAGGGAGATCTATTTCCTGCCTGTGGAGCAGCCTCTCCCTTGTGGGAAGGCAGGGTTCAAACTGTGCCATCTTTAGGTTTTGTTTTCTCCTTTGAGGAATTTTGCAGCCCCCACAACCTAGGATGAGCTCATATGGAAGTTGCTGTAGTTTGCAGAGTTATTGCCCAGGTTTAGGGCCTCTGTTCCAAATGGCACAAGGATGTGATGGGCTGTGCAGAGCTGTCCCAGGTCTGTGCTGGGCTGCAGCCTGTTTGCTGTGCAACTGCCATTGGAGTTCATTTTGGTTTCCATAAGTTATGAATTGTATTTTCCTTAGAAATTTAACAGACTTCTTATAATTTTAAACAATTTAGCACTTGCACGCAATAGAAAAGAAGGAAACATGCTCCCATTTTAAGAACACTGAATTTCCCAGCTCTGGGTGCTGCTGGGTGGTTACTAAAGAGCTCAGATTTAGGATTTAGGGGGGTCTGATCAGCTGGATACTCTCAACTGGATATCCTTTTTTTTCGTTATATAAAAATTACCTCTAGGTAATAATACCTCCATAGGGCTGGAGACTGGTCCTAGCTAAAGAGAACACATAGTGGTTTTGTGAATGTACACTGGATAGACTGGGAATACCTTCCTACTTCTGACAGGACTTGTGCTGGCCCTGCCAGCATGTTCTGTTCAAGGCTGGGCACTCATCATATCCTTCAACACCTGCTGCAGACCTCTGAAATTTAGACTTTCAGGGGAGGTCTCTCCTTGTATCTGAGGCTGTCTGAGATCCTGCAGTGCAGTTCTACAGAGGATACTCAACTCACTGTGCTTATCTTCATTAGGGAACTCACAAATGTAATTTTAGTATCTTCTGTCAAATACAAATATATTCTTGCTTTTTAATCCTGGAAAAAAATTTTCTACTGCCTTGGGAGCAAATTAGTGTTCAGCTTTAAAATTCCATGGAGCATGGATGTAAACACACCCCTAGGCAAGAAGCAGCAAGTTTTCAGGCAGATTTTAAGTTTTGGGCAGACCTTAGGCCAGAAATCTCTCCTGCTAATTCCAACTACCCCAAGCATTTGTATAGCACTTCAGGTTTCCAAAGTGCTGCAGAAACCATAATTAATAAATGATTGGCTGACCCCAAAATGCTCATCTGATAACGACCTAATTCAAGCTCAGTGTTATCTGGCTGTGCTCATTGGCTGATTAGCAGCACATGCAAGTGGCCCGTGCTGGCATTGTATGGATGCCTGGCCCGTGCTGGCATTGTATGGATGCTGTTCCCAATCAGCTGCAGCAGTCAGGATAACAGAGTGCACAATGAGCATTTTCTTTGAAGGGCTCAGCTGGCTTTGCCTCCCTGCTGCCTTTACCAGGGCAGAGTGAGGTGGGGTGAATGGGGGGACTTGCCTGGTCATCCAGGGGCAGCTCACAGAAGGGGGGGATGTACTTGGCCCACTCCACCAGCACCAGCAGCTGCTGCTTCATGGACTCACACACATCAGAAATATTGGCAATCTTCTTCCCTCGGATGTCTCCGTTGAGCACAGGAACCGGGGATGATATCTGGAAGGAGAAAAGAGATCCTTCAGCTTTCAGTGCCACAGAGGAACCACAGAGAGGAAAATCCCCAGCCCAGGGGCTGTTGATTCAGACTCCAGAAATTACAATTATATTTTTCTGTTGCACACACCCAGCTCCCAGAATAGGTGACCCAAGACTCATTTAAACTGAGATCAGCCTGGGGATCTGTGAACATGAAACGCTGCAGAGCCGAGGCTGTGGATCATCCTGATAAACTGTAATGCCTCGAATAGGCTGAAAAGCACAGAAGAAACATTCCTAAAGCCAGGATCTTCCTCCCACTGAACAAATGTGCTCAGTCAAGATCCAGGAGGGAACAGAGGCGCTTGTGTGGCAGTCAGCCCCACCAGTAGAAAGGACACATCCACCCAGTGCTGCTGCACAAGCTACTTGGTCCCATCAAAGAGAGCTGCTCCCCCTTCCACCCTGCTCCAGAGGCAGTGCTTGGCCACAGCTGCTGTGTCTGCTTTCCACAGGAGGCAAGCAGGCTCTGCTCCTGTCCCGAGTGATGCTGAGCACACCAGGCCACAGCTTTCTAGGTCTGACATTGCTCTCTGTGAGCTCCAGGGCATTATTGTGTGACATCACCCACTTTGAACAGCTAAGGACTTTAAAGATAACCAGTCTCCCACCTCCCACTGGCCTTTAGGTCCTTTTGGCAAAATTGGGCAAGTGCAAACTTGCCCACAATACAGGTCACGTTTGTTACATGGTGAATTATTTGTACTTGCCATTTCATTTGCAAAGGACAAATCTGACAACTCTGCAAGTACTGTCACACAGAGCTGGACAGAATATCTCCCCCAAACCAGGCACCCAACCTCCTGCCTGGTTCTCATGCATAGCTGCTCACCCAGGTCATCTAAAAATTTGCCCTTAGTCACTACTTTATCCTCATGCTTCTGTAAGCAATTAACTCAACCCCATCACTGCCCTCTGCCTGCCCTCTGTGCTCTTGTACAACATCAGTTCTTCCTGTCCTATTCCTGCCAGCATTTTCAGCTCAGACCCTGCCACCCTCCCCAAGGAAATGGAATTCAAATGCCACCTATATTTTTTTTTTTTTTCCAGGTTGCATTACCTGGAGGCTTTCCAGCTCACCAGCTATTATTGAACAAATAAGATTGTAAAAATCTCACCACGTATTACCCTAATCAGAGGGCCCGGAAGGCTTAGCAAATAAATAAAGACCTCTGAGTGAGTGACCCTAGATCTTGGAGAAAGCAGCTCCTCAGCAGTATCTTGTTCTAATTAGCCAGGCACATAAAAGTTACCAATTACTGTGCTGGAGCCTGCCTTGTTTAATGAGTCTCTCTGTGCTCTGTGGGAGAGCAGGAGCTCCCTTGGATTTGTGAATGGTTGTAATTTTTATCAGCAGACCCTGCTTACATGTGATGGCACTGCAGGACTCTGAGCCCTGGAGATGTCCTTCTCTTGTAGATTTGGTGACTCGAGACCCCATTATCTCACACCTCTGGGAGCTGCACCAATCTTATTTTTATAGGGTATATAAATATATTAGGGCCTGCATAGGACAAGGTGAGATGTGGGATGAGATTGGATTTGTTTTTGTGTACAATATTGGCCCTTGGCCCTTCTGGCATATCCCTTCCTTGGAGAAGTGGACATTACAGCCTGAGCCTAATGTGGAGCCCAGAGCACAGCACATCCTGTCCTGGAGCATCTGCCAGGGCAGCCTTCAGGGTAGTGTGACCCTTGAAGCAGCATGGACTGCCAACTCAACTCCCTGCTGATCTTCCCCAGGACACAGAGTGCTGCTCTCCCTAGCTCCAACAAAGAGTGCCAGCTCTTGCCTCCAGCACAGCTCCATCCTCATCACTTGTTCTCACAGACAAACCCTCCTGGCAGGCTGTGTGTGCCCATGCTGTCCTGTGTCCTCCCAGAGAGTGCTGAGCTGTGTACACCATTTGCAGTGTCCAGTCTCTTACATCAGAGTCATCTTTTCAATGTGAACACTCTAGGAAAAGAATCTTGGCAGTATGTGAGTGGAAACGGAATTTCAAGCAAGCACTGGAAAAGGTATCTGCATAAAACAAGCAGGAAACTGATTCCTCATGAAACTGTGCAGGAATCCAAAGTTCCTAACAGCTCATGGGGAAGGGAGGCTGCTCATACAAGGCCAGCCCCTCGTGGGCTTAGGCAGCCACAGTTCTTCAGATGGCAATGATTCTATCCTATTTTCCTCCATCAGGCTGTCCAACCTTCCTGTGTCCCATTAAAGCAGAACAAATCATTGCATATTGTTACAACGGACTTCTGGACTAAGAGATTTAAAGGGATGGTATCAGGTACCAAATGATGTTTGAAAAATCAGTGTTGAGTTGGCAGATAAACCACTTAGAAAAGAGGTGGTAATTTGAAGACTCAGCTATTAAATACTCAGCTGGCTCTACAAGCCAGGTAGTGCCTGATGCTTTTGTATTTGCTAAAGAAGAAAGAAGAGGTACCTGCTGTGCCAGGGCTTCTGCGTGCAGGAGGACATTGATGGAGGGCAAGCTGCTGTCCTCGTAACTTGACCTGCGGGTGCTGATTCGGTCCCGTTCATTTTGTACAGCTGCAAGAGAGGATTTTGGCTGAGCTGCAGGTCGTTCATGGCAATGCACACTGAAAACTAGCACAGACTTTTGGCATTCCCTTTCCTTAGCTGCAGTTTCCCAGCTTCCCTGCCAGGCAGGGTGGAGGTGCAGCTGTGTCTGGTTTGTGATGGGATGCCAGCGAGAGCTGACTGCATCTGGTGGATCTGATTTCTTATTTGCTTTATTAGACTTTCCAGGGATGGGGTTGATTCAGAACCCAAGCACCTGTAGAGTTCCGTGGGGAAAATGTCCTGGTAGAGGATCTGAGTTTTTTGATTTTATGGTATGGGGTTTTGAAGCAGTGGCCATGCTCATGTATGCAGCCCAAAGCTGATGTGTGAAATGGAGGGATATCTACAAGGTTTCCTTGCCCACATGACTCCTGTGAGCTCCATTCAGACAGCTGTTGCACTGGGTAGGTGTAGTTGGAAAACTTCTGTCTTAATTACAACAAGGAAGGAACAGCAGAACTGCTCCTGCTTATCCACCCAGAGCAAAAGAGCTCTCTCATACCTTATTGTAAAAGCATCCCAGGCAGGTTTGACCCCAGTGTGCCTCCCTCTTTGGTCCAGTCCTGAGAGCCTTGAGGGCTTTGAGGGGAAGGATTTGCCTGCTCTGTCTGTCACGAGGCCTGGGCTGGCCATATCACCCTGGCCATGCCACTCAAAGCCATCTGCTCAAATAAGCTATTGATCCATGGCAGGGGAAGCAGCACAGTGCCTGCCTTAGGCTGGTGGCTCTCTGGATTGATATGTTCTCGATGTATAAATCTGCCTGATAAAAAGCAATAATGAGGCTGGGCCAGGAGAAAAGCCCTGCAGTCAGCGGCTGTAAATAGGAGCTCTCAAGGTTATGCTGCTTGTTATCAGTAGCAGGCCCCCGAGTTCAGTCACGCCATGATGTTTTCCAAATGTTTGCTCAGTATTAGCTGGTCATGCACCTAATGTAACTTCTATTGAATATTAACAGACAGCAGCACAGCTCTGGGCAGGGGATGAGCTGCATGGAGAGGAGGATTCCTATATTCTTCAAGAAAAGTCAAGAAAAGTTGCTTGTGATACTTCATCCCCTTTTACAGGCAATAAATGTTCCTGCTCAGAGGTCTTCCTGCAGCCACTAATATACCACTGGTACTTCCCTGTTGTCTTCAAGGTAAAGGACCCTTCAAGGTAAAAGGACCCTTTTACTCCCAAGTTTCTCCTTGAGGCAGTGTGAACTGGGAGGAGCATGGGGTTTAATTTCTCTGCATGGAATAACAGAGCCAAATGCCTCCCAGTTGTCCCTTTGCAGACATGAGTGGGGTGAGCTCTATGGGATGCCTCTGCTCCTGGCAGTTTGTCCCTTCACTAACAGGACCACCATCAAGGCCACCAGGTTTTCCTGCCACTTCTCAAAATGGGGCTAAACAAGGGGAGGATCCTGCCATGGGAATCTGTAAGGGCTGCAGAGATAGGGAGGTTGGAAAGCTGAGGGGGTGAGCATGGGCCATGTAGGGATATCTCTACTCTTTTCATACAGTTAAATGGCAAAAATGCTCCATTTTGCCCTGGATCCTTTCTACTGTTGCTGAAACTAAACTAAACTCACTGCCTCTCTGCAGAGGGTCATCAAAACCCTATGTATCTATCAGGAAAAAAAAAGGTGCAAAATATCAACATGACAATAATGACTTTTGCTGGACTCACCCATCCAGCTGTGGGTTTTGTGGTCACTCTGGGACAACAGTGCTTGGATCAGTTTTACCAAAGTCTTTCCAAATTTCCAGGCCTTCTTTGAAGTTTCTGCTCCTCGGTGATGTGGAGAAGCATTCCCAAACCCCTCCAATGGACTGGCTGTGTGGGGGCCCAGGTGTGTGTCAGTGTGAGCAAGAGTGAGCTGAAGAGCCCTGGGTGTGGTTTGTGTTCACAAACACAGGCAGTTCTGGGGCAGGCATGTAAATCCCTAAATCCCCCTGTGGTGGGGGTCAGGATCTGTGCCCAGGAGAGCACTGTGGAGGGAAGACAGGGCTAAGGTGGCTGGGCAAGTGAGCACCTGGCAGGGCCTAGCCTCAGGCTGCAAGGACTCCCTCAAACACACAACCACCGTGAGGGACTGCTGCTGGGGAAAAGCCACAGGCACCCACCTTCCTTCTTCATTCCTGCTCGGAAGCACTTCTTAAGCCTGCAGTACCGGCACTGGTTTCTTTTGTCTTTGTCTACCACACACTGCCTGTTAAACCTGGGAAGAAAGAAAGAAAGGAAGAAAGAAAGGTGTGAGGAGCAGGACAAGGCAGAGCCCCAAGCTCCAAGACATGCTCAGAGCAGATTCCCAGAGGCTCACCCTGAGAAAGGAGCCCCAGTCTCTGATTTTTCCATTCTGTGGTTTCGCCTGTGGTTTCATTTTTGCACCAAACATCTCAGCTCTCCCCTCCACCTCTGGATGTTCAGTAAGGACAGACTAGAACCGTCTCATGCAGGAGCTCAGGCTGCTGGTTTTACTCGGTATCATTAGGGATAGGATGTCTACATCCAGACTAACAAACCCCAGGGAAGTTAAAAGTGTGATCTAGGAGGGTCAGAACCAACTCAGAAGTTGCTGTTTTAAGTTAGATCCCAGTAGAATGGAAGGAAGCATGCCTTTATTCTGAATTTTAAAAAGAGGATGGAAGGTTGTAATAGACTATTTGTGAGGTTAAGAAGTCAGTTATCTCTCCAGAGCTGTGTCTGGGATTCTCAGAGGTTGTTTCTGACCTCTGGACAGCATTGCTGGTGTGCAAACTGCTCTGCTGCCACTTGCACTTCAGAGAGGACTTGGGAAGCAACCAGCTCCTTCCCTCCAGGCTCGTGTCACCAAATCCTCTGCACATGGTGGGGAAAACACTGATCTCTCATGTGTGTGACTCAGGAGCCTGGTGGACACTTGCAGCACGAATTTCACTAGCAAATTTGCTCTAATTTACAGCAGATTGATCCAGCTTGCAAAGACAAAGGAGAATAGAGCTGCAGAATGGCTCGCAGCCTGCTGAATTCTGTAGCTTTTGAAAAGGCTTCCTTCTACTGTGCTTTTTAAAGCCCCCAAGCTAGGATTTGCCCAAATGGATACCTGAAAGCAGCTTCTAAAGTATTCCTGTTGTGCATATAAAAGCCTCAGCTTCCAAAGAACTGGGCACCTTGGCTTTTCTGATGGAGTTGTGGGGAGGGGGCTCCCTGGCCAGCCACCTTAAATAATTCTGGGGTGCAAATGATGATGTAGTTCACAGGCACTCATAAACCTGGGGCTTCCTTCCATCACTCAGGTTTTAGAGTCATGTTCCTGTTCTTCCTGCTCTCCAAGTGGCTGTCAGGCCATCAGGAGTAACTGACTCAAAAAGCCCAGGGGATTTAGACTCTGTGAACTGAGGGTTCTTCAGTTTCCTCTGTGACTCTCTACATGTGAATTGCTCAAAGCCAGAAGCAAGCAGGTCCCAGCTTGAGATCAAGGAGGAGACCCATGGGCTACCACACAGGAGAGCCATGGGCGACCACCAATGGCACCAGGTGCAGTGCATGAGTTTCAGGAGCAACACGAGTGCCCCATCCTCAAAAAAGTGCATGTTGTACTGCCCCTCATGGTGCCCCTCTGGTGTTCTTGTATCATGTAGCAGGCAGTGACAGCAGTGTAGCTGGATGGCAGGCACACATCCATCTCGTCATGAAGAAGGATTGCCCCCAGGGAGTGGGCAAGGTTTGTGCTGCACTCAGGGCACTGAGTGGTGAGGTGCTAAGTCCCTGAAATGGGGCTGCTCCTCTGGCATCTTGCTGCTTGCTGGCTACATCCATGCTTGGCCATACCCATGTGCAAGAACATGAGCTTGGCCCCTAAAGTGTAGGGCAAGACCTCCCAGGGTCTTTAGCCAGGGATCAGAGGAGGGCAGCCCCAAAGTCAGGACAGTCATCTGTTGGAACCCAGAATGCAGAGAATATTTCTCTGCATGTTTTGAAGGATCCAAACCCTCTGACAAATATTACTTTTAGCCTTTGTCCATGGAAAGGGCTTCCTAGGTTCTGGGATGAAACAGAATTTTCAAGAATGTAAATTAGATAGTAGCATAATATGTAATTTCTCACAGGGTGAGAAATTTAGATTTTTGAGTTTGTTAGTGTCATAAGGAGATGAAGACAAGATGGAGGATCCTTGTGGTTTTCAGGCTTCTTTCTCCTTCTTCATCTCCTCCATATTCTGCAGTGTTGAGGACACAGGACCATTGATCACAATTTGCCGCGGTGTAGTGTTATGTGAGTAGAAATTTAGTTGGTTATTGGTAGAAAAATAGAAATAATGTATACGTTCTTGGTGATAATTGGGTGAATTATCTTTAAGAGAACCTTGGTTCTGTGTGTTTGAGGCTTTTTGGTGTCTTTTCTCCCGCACACCACGCTGTTATAAAGCCTGGTGTGCAGAAACTGCTATTCAGAAAATAATAAACAACCTGGAGAACGAGAACAACCAAGAGTCCCGTTTGCCTTTTTACTTAACAAGGACTTCTGAAAAGGCCTCCCCTGTCAGGGGAGAGACTTGTGGGAGTGGAAGAACTCTGACAGTCATCGACCCCTCCCAGCTGAGGGCTTAGGGAAAGTGGAGGAGGGTGCAGGGAGGATGAAGAGGATGAAGGGCCATGCTGCTGCAGGTTGAGGGCTTTGCCATTGAGCTGTCAGGGGCTGCTGTGCCTGGACCATGGGTGTCTGTGCCCGCTGTCCTTACCTGCAAGAGTACATGTGGTTCTTGCGGACGCTCCTCCTGAAGAAGCCTTTGCAGCCATCGCAGCTGGAAGCGCCGTAGTGCTTCCCCGTGGCACGGTCCCCACAGATGGCACACTGCGTGCTCACCCCAATGCTGCTGGAAGTGTTGAGGTTGGCTGCTTCTGACGGAGACGTGTCTGCTTGGGGGAGGACACAGCAAGAGGAGGGCAGTGAGACAGCCAGCCAACGTTTGCTAACTCAGCTACCAGTCTGAGACCCTTGGAGAAAACAGGTGGCTGCAGCCTGGCTGTGTGGCAGGGGCCAGTCAGAGAAGTGTGTAAGGAGAGAGTGTGTATTCTCTCAGTGCTTAAGTAATTGCATTTTGAGTGCACTGAAACTTCCTGTATTCCATGGTGAGACCCCTCTTCCCAAATTGCCTGTCTGCAGCAATGCCTTCAGATAAAGTGGAAGCCCTTTTGCAGGAGTCACAGGGCAGAGCCAAAATTCCTCAGGGATTTGCAGACACTTTGGGCTGCAGCAGTGTGGCAAAAGGAAAAGCTGATGCAGAGTTAAAGCTGAGGTATTACAGCTCAGGGTGAGCAGCTGATTTATTAGGGAGGTGTTTGTGTTATAGCACTGAAAGAGCTCTGAGCAGATGAGGTGAACAGTTCCCTTCTCCAGGCAGGGAACTCCAGCCCGCACAGCCTTTCTTTGGGAAAACAAGATTTTAGGTAAATAACAAACTCAAATGGCTTCAGCTGGAAAATTCACGTGAGCAAAGGCTACCCATGCAAGGAAGGACTGATTAAAGAAAAAAGGTAGCATTCTGGCATGGAGAAGGCTGTAGGCTGGGTATCTTCCAGAGTCTGGTAGGATCACAATGGACATTGATTTGTCTTGCAGTTCTTACAAACCAAGGGGAACTGGGACTTGCAGGGCTTTTTTTGGAGAATAGGGAATCACAGCAGTCTCTGGAGGAAAGGACATCTGAGAGGCTAAAAATCATACAAGGGCTACACTAAACCCCTCCAGCAAGCCAAACAAACCTCAAGGCTGAAGGGATCAGCCCTTAATTCAGTTGATCTAATTGTCCCCTCCCGTGTATGTTTTTCTGTGTTAGCACAGGCACATCCCCCTCCCTCAGTGGAAATGCCAGTCACGAATCATACCCAGGATCTACAAAGCCATAGAAACCTGCTGGGAATTTTAATGCTTGAGTCTGTTGGCCCCTGATTTCTGGGTTTGTGTAGGGACTAAGTTAAAGCTCACCCTGGAAGGGCCACAGCTGCTCCAACCTGGCACCCAGCACAAGGGCTGGTCCCAAGGGCTCCCTATGGTAGCCCAGCTGTGGGTGCTGGGTGGGCCAAGGCAAGTCTGGCTGGGGCAAGGCTGTAATTTTTTAGCCTCTATTTTGCAGAGAAAAGGGTATTTCAGCAGGTGCTGCACGTCCTGCTCATGGCACCCCTCAGCAGGAGTAACTGGCACAGAACCAGCAGTGAGTGAGCACAGGGGTTCTTGAGCCTTCCCTATCTCTACTCATCTTTCATTTCCCTGCCTGCTTTCTGCCTTTCCAATTCCTGTATTTCTTTCTGAGTCAGTCTGCTGCCTCTCTGTGTCCCTGCCTGGCACACCCTGTCATGCAGCTACAGCAATACCAGAGCAAAGCTCCTGTCCCCACTCCCAAAGCCTTGAGCTTTCCCAAGGCTATCCTGGCTGTCTCTTATCCCCATGAGCAGCTTTCTTCTGAAAACGTCCTTCCTCCACATGTATCCTGAGGGCTCAGCTGGATGCAGGTCACTCCAGAAGGAAAGTCAAATTCCCAGTTTCAGCTAAACATAGGACTTAGATGTGAAAGGAAGAGTTGATCTGCCTGTAATCCCATTACTTGTACATCTGTGACAGCCCAGATAAATCCCTTTTTAGCAATCTATCACGCTGTAATCAGATGAACATAGAACTGGAAAAACTGGCACTCTTATCAAACAAATTGCAACATCTCAGTCTAATAGTCAACAACAATGAAATTATTGCCTAATGGATAATTTTCCAATTAAGTTTATTTTGCCAAATATGTGCCAAAAATGTGGGCGCTGCAATCAAGTGGTTGGAGTTAAGGTAAAAGGAGGAAAGAAAAAATCTGACTTTGAGACCTTGCAGCTGAGTTTTGTGCTAGGATAGGAACTGCTCAAGAGGTCCCTGAGCCTGTCTGAATTCAGGATGCATTTTGCCTGTGAGAGGCAAACTTGGTCCCTGCTGCACAGCTGCCCTGTGGCTGGAGCTGCAGAGCTGTGCAGGGCAGTGGCTGGGCTCTGATGCAGTCCTTGTCCAGAAAAAGAGGCACAGGCTCTGCAGGTGGGGGTCCTGCAGGAAGTGTCTCCTCCAGGGCAGCTGCTGCCCTGCCAGAACAGCCCTGGAAGCAAGGGCTGTCCCTGGCCTGGAGCTGGGCCCAGGAGGAGAGGAGTTGGTGCTGCCTGCCCCAGCTGACTCATCCACCCCTGGAGTGTCACAGCACACTGGATCCTGTCCCAAGAAATTATCCTGTCCCTCTGCTCCATGGAGCCCTGGGTCCGGCATGAGCAAATCACAGCCCCTTGTGCAGAGGCTTGCTGGATAGGAGAGGGGCACCGGGAGGGAGCAAGGCCTGAGCTTGTCCCAGAGTGTCCAGATGGATATCAGCAGAGCCAAAGGGGGTGACTTTTGGCCCCAAGACACCTGAATAGGTAGGAGCAGCTCCCAGGAGTGGAGAAGGAGCTGGGACCCAGAGTAGGGGGGGGTGGTGTCATTGCACAGCAGAGCCACTTTGGCACCACAGTGTTAACAGAGCCATAACCCAGGGAAAACCCACACAGGTTGTGATGGAAGAATCCAAACAGCCAGCACAGCCCTTCTGGGACAGAGGTGCCCAGCAGCCCTGGTGACACAGCACATGGAAGGAAAGGGCTCAAGAGGGACATTTTCTGTGGCTTCGTTTAGTCATTAACCTCATATTTAGAGAGACTTTAGGGGGTACTTGGAGAGGAATCTCTTGTTATCTCTGAGCATTTAATCACCAAGACTCTTTGGTCCCCAAATGGGTGGGCCAGCATTGGGAATTCCTGAGGCTTAGGTGTGATGCTACCTTCCTGAAGGGATGGGAACATTTGTCTATCCTCTCAAGGACCCCTTGTCCCCCTTGGGACAGAGGGCTGAGCCAGGAGAGGGGGTGCCACCCTACATACCAGTGCTGTACTGGGGAAGGGCTGTGGCCTCACAGCAGCTGCGGCAGCGGTGCCTAAATCACTTCTGATAGTGATTTTCACCCTTACCAGGTGCTAAATGCCTTTCTGCTCCAGGGACTGGCTCTCAGTCATGTGTCTGGTGAACCATCAACAGCACTTCACACAGAAACTTTCGGCTGGGGTCTGGGAGCCCCCCACAATGTTCAGCCCCAGCCCCATTCCCTGGGCTGAATGTCTGGAGGGGACCTCTCGTTCCCCCCATCTCTCTGGTGTGTGCCTGCTCCCAAAGGCTCTGGGCTGCAGGACACCATCCCACCTGTACCAAACACAGCTCTGCTCTCCCCTCTCTGTTTTCCCCTGGGGAAACAGAACCCCCCTGGGCAGCTCCCCATCTGACACCCCTTCCCTCCCCGGGAACATTTTTGTGGCCACCCCAGGACTTTCCTACAGCCCCCAGCTCATCCCACCCAGCAGAGGGGAGAAGACAGAGGGGACTTACCATTGCCCATAGCCAGCACCTGCATGTTCTCAAACTCCAGGGTGGTGTACGCCGGGTCCAGCGCTGCGCTATAATCTGCCATCTCCATGTCTATGAGGGCTTTGGAAAGGCGCATTATCCTCGGCAAACACGGGCCAGATTGTACCGATTCCCTTGTCCCAGGCTATTGGCCCTTCTGCCTCCCTCTGCCTTCACTGCGTCCCCTACCTGTTGTCTTTTAATTCAGATATTTCTCTGAAAGGATTTGCTGAGCCTCAAGGCCTATACTCCCCGAGGGGTGGAGGCAGGAGGCAGGGGGTTAATCTTTAATCATCTCACCCATTGCTGAATACTGCTGGTTTGTTGTTTTTTTTTTTTCTTTGGTGGAGCAGCAGTGATTCTTGTTGACTGTTTATTATTGAATCTCAAGGCGTTTCTGATCCTGGCTCCTGGGTGCAGGCAGCACCACGGGAGCAGGCACTCACCAAGGGCTATTGACCTTGATGCTGAGCTGCTGGTGTTGCTCTTAATTATACCTGGGGTGGAAAACTTGGAAACAACCCTACCAGGAGAACAAGGTTCTCCTCCACTTCTGTCATTGACTTCCTCACCTCACCACTGGTTGCCTATATCCCTAGTTTACCCTTCTCTTGCTCCCTCCATCCCTTCCATTCCTTCTCCTTTTCTCTCTCTCAGGGTCAGAGAAGGTCAGCTCCTGCCTGGCAATTTACACGTTGCTATGTAAAGTAAAATGTGTGGCTCCTTTTACTTCCCTATAAACCAAGTTTTACAGGGGGCTGGATGCCCTATAAACAGATCCCATACTGCAGCCTTGCCCAAACAGCGAGTGGGGCCGAGGGGTGGCACTGACACCTGGGGGATCTCCAGGGTGGCTCCTGTGCCACAGCTGAAACCACTCTGTGCCACAGCTGAAACCACTCTGTGCCAGACACCCCCAGCCTTGGGGTTTGGCTGATGTGTCATAAAAGTTTCATGAGACACGTTACAAGAGAGTAGCAGGAGTGTTCCTTGTGTGGGTGCTGTCAGCACCAGCAGTGGTTCTGTGCCTCACCCAGAACCTGGGTGTGATCCTGTTGGTGCTGGGCAGTGGGGGTCAGATCTGCCTGTGCTCTCCTCCCCAGCTGCCCCATGACACATCGCTCCTCCACTTCAGCCAGAACTGAAACTTTTCAGTGCAATTACAAGATCATTGAGTGGGAATTTAATCGATCTCTGAATGGCACTGGCTGCATGGTGCAAGAGAATCAGCAATTAATGATTTGGTATCAGTTTGTTCTGCATTGAAAACAGCCCTGGGGTTTCGCAACCGGCAGTGACTGAGTCCACAAGCTGCTGATCTGGGCTCCCAGTGCCTTGTGTTTGTTCTTCCCAGGCACCCCAATGCAGCCCCAACCCCACTGGCACCACAAGCTGCCCTGGCCACAGTGTCATCACTGCCACAACGCGAATCCAAAGTCTCTGGCTCCACACCAGAACATTCCTTTGGGCAGTTATGCTAGTGATGATCTTCTATTCACATTTTAGGAGTACACTGTTCAAGCAGCCCTTTGCCCCCCAAACCCACGACCTACATAACACTTTTGAACAGCTCTTCTACCCTGAGGCTACAGGTCTGCAGGGGTGAATCTGAGCACAGGGGAGAGCCCCTGCTTTCTCACTTGGGAATGGTGCAGGAGAAACAGTCATTTGGTCAGTGCTCCTGAGGGACAGGCCAGAGCTCATGTGCTGGTGTCTTTTCCTTTAGGCAGATACAGTCCTTGCCAAAAATTGGTTTTATGATGTGCAGACTGGGATAGAGATGCAAGATTAGAGCATAGCCCGCTCCATAGCCTCATCCCAGGGACCTCCGTCCCAATCCCGTCCAGGCCACGGTGATCCCATTGATTAGATAAATGCTGCAGACACCAGGTCAAATATGTGCAGGATTTGCCACAGCGTCTAGTAAAATATCGTAAAAGCAGGGCCTGTTCTGCTCTGCTCAGCAAAACAAACCATTTGCTTCAATAGCCTGCTGAGCAAGGAGGCTGCAAAGGCCATTTACTTCCCAGGCAGGAAGGATTAAAAGGGCCAGGAATAGAAATCAGAGAGGCAGCGTGTGCGGGAGAGCAGCAGATAAGGAGCGGGGAAGTTTGGAGAGCATTAGGTGGCTCATGAGGCCAGGGTGCCAATGGGACGTGGTGTGTTAAACATGCAAAGAAATATTTATCAGAATTCTCAATTCCCACAGTGGTGTTTTCCGCCCAGGGCTGTGTTGACTGTTGTTTTCTACTGCCAGTGTCCTCTGTGGATTGCCAGTGCCCCCTCCCAAATCCCTCATGTTGGTGTGGAGGTTGAGGGCCAGATTAGCCAAGGACACTCCTTTGCCCTGCAGATGGGCTCTGATGGAAATGCATTAGCTGCTCCCTGGGCACTGCTGCTGGAGATGATGTCTCCCTGGTGTCTTCTGCCTGGGGAGTCCTTGTCTCCCCTTGGCATCCTTGTGAGGTGAGTTTTGGGACAGCTCGCCAAGGCAGTCATGACTTGTACTGGCCAACAGGACCTCACAGCTCTGTAGCTGTTTCAGGTGGGAGATGTTCGAGTCAGGAGCTGCTTGTGGGGCTGTTTCAAATACTTCTGGCTACAGAAGATGTTTTGCCATTTTTATTTCACAGAGAGACAACTCATGGCTGGAAGACCCCCATTGATAGGTGAAGATTGTTCCCTGACTAGGTACTCTGGGGAAGTTCAGCTCCCAGATCTCCACTCTCCTGTCCCCATTTTCTCTACACTCACCCACTATTTCCTATGTCAGGACATGGTTGCAAAGGAGCCCATGACAGCTCTGGGGCATGACCTGATCTGTGCCAAGTGATTATTAATTTTTATCTGTTGAGCAGTAAATCCTTTCCCACACTGGCTCATCATGGCACTAATTCTGCCTTATCTATATATCCCCATCTGGCAAATTTATGCAAACCTAAAGGGGATTCCCTGAAAATATGATCTGTGCTTCTCAATAGGTGAGGATCAGGAACAGAGTATTTAATAGAGCATTTTTGGTAAGGATGCCTCCACCTACTGTGCTTGCTAGCTCTGCAAGTCAAGCAGGTGAGCAGGTTCCTCTCAAGGGGCTCCTCCCTGTTGCTTCGTGAACAGGGTGTTTGTAGGATCAGAGGATAATTGATGTTGGAAAGGACCTCAGAGTCTCTGCTCCTGCTGGAAGCAGGGCCAGCTGTGAGAGCAGCCTGGATTCCTTGCAGCTTTATCTCCTTGGGTCTTGAACACCTCCAAGGATGGAGAGCAGCCTCAGCAGCCAGCTAGTGCTTGACTGTCCCCATGGTTAGACATTGGCTGAACCTCTCTTCAGTTTTTATGCCCCTTGATCTGCAGCCATGCATCCTGTGAGGAGTCTGGCCCCATTTTTTGATGTCCTTGTGTGTGTTACACTCCTGCAGTTCCTGCTGGCCCATCTCTCCTGCCTGATGCAGGGCACAGCCCTGCCTGCCTGGATCAACCAGGCACCCCAGTCTGGGGCTGCCTGCAGACTTCCTGAGCATGGACCATGACCAGGGGCCCTCATACCCTTTGCTTTTCTCTCTCACAGTTCTGCACTTTTAAGAAATGCACAGCAGAAATGCCAGTGCCCAGAGCCAGCAGGACCACCCTCAGTTACCATTGGCAGTGCCATTGCTGGCCCTGGCAGCCCTGACTCCAGAGCTCTGCTCTCGTGTCACTCACAGCTCCAAGGACACTGTAGAGCTGGAATATTTCACTTGGCTTTTTTTTTTCCCAAATGCACACAAAGCAGAGATGGGCTCAGGTGTGAAACCTCTCCAGAGCAGCAAAGCCCTGAACATTGTCAGGGCCCTGCTCTGCCCATCGCCACTTCACAAGCGAGCTGTAGGGAAGCAGGAAGCCCAGTTACAAGACAAAGAACAAAAGTCCCAGGGGAACGTCACCAGCATAGTCATCTCCACACATGCAAAGGTCCCTTCTGCCTTTTTTTTTTTTCCCCTTTGAAATTTCAAATTCCAGTTTGTGGACAAAGTCCTGCCTATCTGAGAATATAGATCTCCGACCACTGACCAAACTCCACTTCAAGCAGTCCCGAGGACTGCTCTTCCCCTTGCCCACGGACTTGTCTGCTCAGTCCTTGGATTTCCCAGGATCATGCCGAAAATTTTGCACTGGAGCACAGCACTGGTACTTGCACAAAGTGGATTTTACATTTAATGCCAGCAGCTTCCTTTCTGGGAAGAACCTCAGGAATAACCAGGTAGGAGCCTTATCACCTGCAATTCACTTGGCCAGCCATTGCAGAGAGAAAATGAGGAGGAGAAACAAGGGCTTCCATTGTGCTTGTACCAGCAACTTTAGCTCATCATTTAAGTAAGGGAAGGTGAAAAAAAAGCAACTTCAGAGGGGATGAAAAACAAGAGGGTACATGAGCTTGTGGAGGCAGAGCCACTCTGCATGGTTAACTGATAACTCCAATTTGCCTCTTCCCTCTCATCTTTTCTGATTCTCCCAATTAAGCTCAACTTATTCTCATGCTAATCATTTCTTGACCTGTTTATTCTGCATTAAAAAATTAACAGAGAGCAGTTTACTGCATGACTTGCTCACACAGAACTGCTACAGATTAGCAGGCATGCTCTAAGCCCCTCCACAGGACTTTTGGGTCTTGCAGCCAGTCTGCACAGCTCGAGGATGAGCTTTTTTTCCTGTTTTTAAAGAACAGCTTTTTCTAAAGTCAATATAAACCCCCCTCCTTTCATGCCTTGAGTATATTTGCTCGGTGACTATTTCCAAATGGAAAAGATAAAGCCAAGGGCTTGTGTTTTGTCAGACTTTTTGTAAACAGGGGTATTTAGGCCATACTGTCAAACCCTCCTGCCTTCTACCTCGGCGTGCCGTGACTCCAGAGCAGAGTTGTCAGCATGTTAATAAGCAGCTCCAAGGAATTTGTTGGGGCTGGGGGGCTGCAGGTCAGTGCAACTGCACAAGCCCCCAGCTCAGGGGGCAAATCTTTGCCTCTGCTCTGGGCAATCATATCACAGACAGATGGGGGTCTGCTCCCATGTCCCTCCCCAGAATGTCCCCAGAAGCTATGAGAAGCCTCCAGGAAAATGGATGATTCAGCAGAGGTTGTTTAGGGTCTGTTTGCCCCTTGCCAGCTGCACGCTGCACATCCCTGACCCAGCAAAATACTTTGTGGAGGTGAAAATGAGCCACCAGTTCTATCCAGGGAGGTGGATAGGAAAAATCCAGCAATGAGAAGTGGGAGGAGACCACAGCCATGTGCCAGACCTTGCCTGGGGAAGATGCAATCAGTTTTATCATCCTGTTCAACAGCAATCACTCTTGGTGATTTACTTTCCCCAGGCTGAAGCAAGTGCCTGTAGCTGGGGTTGGGGCAGATTTGCTGTGTGGAGCTGGGGGCAATGCCCAGGACAGACAATCCCTGAGCAGACACACTGTCACTGATGAGTATGTGACATGTAGTGGCACCCCAGGCTCCCCAGCACAGCTCAATGTGACAGAGGCAGCTTTATTGCAACCTTAGGCTGTTTCTGACCAAAGTTATCAAAAAGTAGTGAAACCAATATTGTCCTGGTCCCAAGACCACAAAATCTCTGTATGGAGAATCGAGGCAGCTTTTGGGCATGGGGAAGAGTTACTATAAAGAAGGTATAAGACTCTGCCTGAACTCCTTTCCAAAAGCAACATGTGCATTTCAGCCGAAGCTGGGATGATGTTGGGCCTGGAGGCAATTATTTGAGCTAAAATAAATAGCTGCTCTGCAAAAGTGGTAGGGAAAGAACTGCAAACATGGGGACAGACAGACCATTTCAGCATATACAGCTCTGGTGATAACACTGTACTTGCCTTTCATCCCAGGACTGGAGAGGGGTTTATTATCCAGCTTAGCAAGGGCTCTGAACACTTGAGGAAGTAATTATTATTTCTTCTGGGAGCAGTTATTATGCAAGGACAGTAAATTTGAGCTGTTCCCAGAAGGGTGGCTGTACTTGAAAATGCCAGGGCATTTGCTGATGTGTATTTGCCATCACTCTGCCTGCACTGCAGCCCCTGGAAGCAGCATCTGGCTCTGGGGCCTGAAGTTTTGCAGTTGTGTTCTGTCTGTGTCTGCTCTGTGTTCATATAAATGAGCCAAGAGAGAGAGGGGAATACATTCATCTTCTCCCATTACACCACAGGCTGCAGCTTGGCCCAAGCTACAGCTCCCACCACTAATCCCACTTGCCCCCTTAAAACCCTACAGCACAGACACTGCACTCCATCCAAACCCCAACCCAGCACAGACATGGACACTTTCCTCCTAAACACTCTCCTGCCTGTTTGGGAGCAAGTCCAGAAAAGCTCTGACTTTGCCATGTGCTGTTCCAGGTTCACTGACTACCCTGGCAAAAGCTTGGCTGAAATCCAGTGGTTTAAGCCCCATTTAAATGGAGGAGCAGGAGCCTCAGGGAAGCAGCAGCACTGGGGAGAGAATTTGCTGCCAGCAACAGACACCAATTGTTCTCCATGCCCCACCAGCTCACACATTTAGTGTGGCAGGGACCTCAGCAGCCCACTCTGGACCTGGGGAGAACTTGTTTAGCAGGTGGATATGATTCCTTTGTGCCTGAAGTAATCCTGAAGCTTCCAAGGAAAAGGATCCCTACTGAGCTTGCAGGCAGGCGAGTCTCTCCCTTCAGCCCTGCCAGCTGTTTGCAGGGCTTTTACCTTTCATTGCCTTTATACATTCATTATACACACATGAAACAGCCCCTGAATCGTTCCAGCTGTGGAGCAATAGGTGAAGGAGGAGAACAGCCAAAATCAACAGTGGTTACACATCAAGTTTTACTTTTTTCTTTTTTTTTTAAGTATCTTTTTTGCAAAGCTGGGTGCATCAGCAAGCCACGCCTGGAAGTGACATCCAGTGGCTGCTGAGGCTCTTGGGATCAGCACTCCCTCAAAATTAAGGCAAAGGACTGCAAAGCTGCTGAGGGGTGGAGGGAAGCTGCAACAGAGCAAGGGTGTTGGGGACAGTCTGAGCCCCATGGTCCTGGAAGAAGGCAAGTCAAGGGCACCTCAAGGGTAAAAAGCATCTTCCTGGACCCAACAGCTCCAGCTGCTCTCCTGCCCCAGGCTGGCTGACAAAATCAGCCCCAGCTAGGGAGCTGAATTCAGGGGAACATCACAGGACAGGGCCATGTGTGCCTGATGGGAGGAAGAACGAGGAAGGAGGGCGGCTGCTGCAGATAGGAGCACTGACAGGTCTGAATCAGGAAAGGTAGGCTGGGCATGGAAATAAAGACCACAAAGGGATGGTGAGTTAAAATTTGGGAGATTCTATTTTCTGGAGACAGAAGGAAACAAGTTAGTGCAAAATGCTTTTTCTCTGCAGGAGTGTGGGGAGTGTCTGAATAACCTGTTGTGTCCTCAATGTCCCTCAATCACCAGAGCACAGCAAGGGGTAAGTGAGAACCAGACAACACTCAGGAGCTCCATGTCCACAGCAGCTGCATGCCCACTGCACACTCTCCTGTGTGACACAACCCTCCCGTCCACTGCCAGAGAAACAAAAACACAGCACAAAGCAAGGTATGGGAAAATAGGAGCCTTCTACATGCAAAGTTTGTTGCATGGGGGACAGCAAGGGCAGGGGATCACAAGTCCCTACAGTTCCAGAAACCCACGGCCAGGACACTGCAGGGCCAACTGCCTGGCTCCCAGCTAACAAACAAGGGAAACTGAAAACCAGCCTGTGAGTATTTGACCAAGGTCTGCAACACTGGATTACACTATTGTTTGTCCCTTTACATTCCTGCAAGTCCCGGTGCCATTGGCCTCTTGTATCATAAGGAAATTAAAATATATTATGACCATAAACTACATCATTTGAGGAAATCAACTACTTCTAGTAAACGTATCATGGGACGCTGAAGCCATGAACTTTCCTAAATCAATTTCCAGCTGATAAAGAGCACAGGTACTGCTGGGAGCAGCCCCCAGCATGTGACTCCCCACTGGCATGGGGAGCTCATCCTGTGGGATGGTGACTGGGGGTGCATTACACCCCAGGAAGCACGAACCCCACCACCAGCACAAGCCCTGCTTGGGAGGAATTGCTCAAGCAAGAGGGGCAGCTCAGTTTTTGCCGAGTCCTGGAGTGGAATGTTGGGGTGTTTTGGGAATGAGGTTCTGTGAGGCACAGGGCTCCAGGGCTCAGGAAGCACCAAACATATCCAAGTTCCTCACGGTGCTGGCAGTGGTCTGCAGGAGCTTGGAAATGTTTGATGCTTCCTAAGCCCACCCAGCCTCCTGGCCTCCACACTGAGGGCTCTGTGGGTGCTGGGGCTGACAGGCTGAGCACAGAGCTGGCTGGAGGGGGCCGCAGAGGGGAGCCCTAAAAACCTTTCTGGTAAGGCCTCTGTGCTACCAGTAAAGTTTGCACTGGGGGTGTTTCTCTCTTAGTTGCTTCTAAGCTTTCATTAGAGGGCTGGGAAGTGCCTCTGCAGATCTGGCTCTGGAGCAGAGGCTGTGCTGTGAGTGGCAGTATCTGTCCCCAGGCCAGCTGAGGCTGCAGCCTGGAGCAGTAATGCCAGGCACTGGGAACTGGCCTGACAATGACTGAATCATTTCCCAGACAGCACAGGCAATCGCTGGGGTATCATGGGATGCCAGCCTGACTCCACCACCTCTTCCCCCAGGAGTCACAGCACCCACCATGCTGCCCATGTTGGGGTATCTCTGTCTTGAGCCCCAAAACCAACTCGAGGACACGAGCCATCACCCCCACAAACCTGGTATGTTCACCCTGCACAAAGCAAACCAGAAACCAGAGACATGAGGGTCCCATCTGCTGGGGACCAGCAATACCAGTGGGAATGAGCATATTTTGGCAGCTCCAAACTGAATCCACACTGGAGACCCTGTCAATGCCCTTCATTCACAGAAACTCTGCAGCGCTGGTTATGCAGCTGCTTCTCTCCCTGCTGCAAGTGCTGGGGGAGCAGGGGGGTACCTGGTGTTTCCTGGAACAGGTCGTATCTGCTGCCATTCATCTTCCAGGGGCGCTCAGCTCCGTGGGCAGAGCTAGGGAAGTCTTGCCCCTGGATGGGGCTGTGCAGCCGGCGAGCCCCCCGCGGGCAGCGGGGCACGAGCCATGCCCAGGAGCTGGTTGTGGCGCAGAGGCAGGGACAGGCTAATCCCTTAATGCTGGTCACAATGAGATTTGATGGGGAGCAGGAGTTTGTGCCGCAGAGCCGCAGGTTTTAAAGGGTTCTGGCCACTACCCGGAGGAAAATTATAAGGTGGCTCTGTGTCTGTGCCCCGCTGCCAGTGCCCGCAGCAGCACCCGCTGCCTTCTGGGCCACCTTTCTCAGGTCCCTCACCCTGGTCTCTGGCCTGCCACTGAGTTTCTTTAGGGCAGGGCGTACCTGACCATATGTGCAGCCCTGGAGGTTGATCCAGAAAATGTGCCTGGGTGTGTCTAACAGCAGGAGTGGGTCTGGCTCCTCAGGGAGAAGCTGACTGCTTTTGCTTTAAAGTGTTTCTGTATAAATAGCCAGAACACCATATCCTTGAGCAACAACCTTGGTCTCCCCTCTCACCTAAGATCACAACGCAGGATGACTCAGTCCAGAGGGGAGCAGGGAGGCTGCTGAGTGCCCAGAGTTTTCTCCTCTGCTGGAAGTGTGTTCTGGCAAGTGTGGCCCTGTTTATAGTGGAGGAGGAAAATCGTGTGACGGAATAGAGTGGCACTTCACTAGGCTTTCACAGGCACAGAGTGACTGAATTGCTGAATGGGAGACCTGGGCACCTCTGAATTCAGCCTTGGGCTGCATGGCTGTGACCAACTAGGGCTAGGTCTCATTGGCCTCTGTGTCCAGAAGAACCAACTCAGGGACAAACCCATCTGAAACACACATTTTCCTGTATTTCTCTTCCTCCTTGCATGACTCTCTTCCTGCCAAGCCCACCTCTGCTTTTGCTGTGCCAAGAAGAGAGCTCATTCCTGCCCTCCAGACATGGGGCCCCAAGCACCACCCTGAAGGCACTAATCTAATGGAGCAAAAGCATTTCTAAACCATTCCTGTCCTGTCTCCACAAGCTTCTGCTTCCTCTCAGGACTGCCTGATGTATATTTGAGTTAATTTGGAGTGCCCACAGTCAGCAACTTCCAGAATTCTCCTGGTGGGTCAGGAATGGGGAGTGAGCAGCAGTTCTGTCCCTCAGCTCTGTGCCCAGGGAGGGGTGTGCTGGCAACAGGGGCTGATGCCCAGCATTCCCATGTGGAGCAGGGAGCAGCTTCAAGGGCAGGGCTGAGACTGAACTGTACGTAACCCCATGACACCTCCCTGCACCCCTGTGTTGCCACACGGGTTTTAGTGGCTGTAACAGGGAAACACACCCAAGTCAACAGACATTTCTCCCAGACAATAGCAGTCTACAGGCACACGCCCATGGATGAGCCACAGGCAGCACTCTGCCCTGCTTCCACCACCTCGGTCCCACCACCTTGGTGGTAGCAGCCTCTAGGCAGGGGAGTAGCCAGGTCTGTGGATCTGAAACCTGGCTATTTGTCCACTTGTCCCTCCTGCCTCCTTATTCCACTCTTCATTTTCTGTTGCTTCCTTTGGCCTGCAACACTAAACTCTGCATGAGCTGGTTCCCTCAGGATCTGTCAGTGCTTTGTCCATTCTTCCCTGCTGGGCCACCTCCACCTGAGCACGCCTGTCCCTGGCCCAGGACCTGCTCAAGCTGCAGTGACTGCAGGTGAGAGGCCACTGAGCTGTGTGGGGACCTGCAGCAGTTGTTACTTTACCTTCTGCTGAGTCCCCTGGTGCTGTTGTGTGTGGGGCTGACAATTCTGTGTCTCTGAAACTTCATAGCTGAAGGCCTGTCAGGATCCTTTCTTCCCAGGAGAAACCTTCTCACTTTCCCAAGAAAAATTTTGTAAACATACTCTCCAAACAATATTTTTTCTCAAAAGAACAAGTGGCATTTTTCATCCTTGTTTTCATAACTTAAAATATATTTTCTCTTACTTAGCCAATAGTAATAAAGAAAGTAGTGTTCCTATTCACCCATCACTTTTTACTTAACAAAATACCTTATATAAAGTGTTCCATTTTGTTAATAAAGTATCCTCTTTTCATCCTTCTAATGAACTTACTTAGAGTCTGTGTGTTTCTGTTCATAAGTAACAGCAACAGCCCTGTCCATTAACCTGACACCATGCCCAGGTCACAGCCCCTGGCAAGATTCCTTGGGTGGTGTTGGCACCAGTGAATCCTCTTCTCATGCTGAGCTGCTGCTTTTCACCAGGGTGGTGGGGTGGATGCTACCATCCCACCTGCTGGATGGGATGGAGGCATTGCCCAGCTGGGTGGAAGCCAGGGCAGGCTGGAATGCTGCAGAGGAATAGCATTATCCTCTTATCGTGGGGTACCAAGGCTTTGGTGACCGTGTGGCAAAGGGATCAGCATCCCTTGGGATCAGAGGGAGAGAGAAGTGGCTGAGTGGGGCAGGAGGAGCTGGGCTCTGCCTCCATGAAGGGCACTGGGCCATAAACCCAGCACAGTGGCTGTCGTTTGTGTGTCAGCAAACATGTCGAATGGGCTCGACTGTTGATTCTGACCGTATAAACTGGTGTTGTGGCACTTGTTCAGGTTTGTGCAGGTTTTACGGCTCTTGTTCTAAGAAGTGCCCATGTATTTGGTTTTGCTCCTTCCTTCAGGTCTATGTGTTGACATTGGCTCTCCTAACCAGAGCGTTGGGCCATGCCAGGAAGCTGAGTGTGTGTCTCTCCTTGTGTTTCCCACTTTCCCAGGGGTTATCACCTATAAAATCTCACATACACCCATGGCTGGGACAGGTTTCTGGTGCAGAGGCAGGTGAAAGGTGTCCGCTGGTCCCCACCACTGGTTGGTGGGTCTGGGTTCCCTGTGCTCAGTGACAGGAGATGAGCCACCCACGCTGACAGATGGATGGGCAAAGCTGCAAGGAAGGTGCTGCCCTGGAAAGTCTGGAGTGGAGTGAGCAAGCTCTGAGGTCTGTAGAGCAGTGATGAAAATCAGGCCATCAGACCAACTTGGATGTGCAGAGAAGGAGGAGATGCTCCCAGAGCATTGTCACAGAGGATATGGGCTATGCCTGGTCACCTATGATGGAGGCACACCCTATCACCCACTCCCTTCCTCCAATCCTCTTCCCAGCAGGAGCTGCCAGCAGCAGTTGTGCCCTCAGGGACATCTTGGTACTGGAGGCTCAGAGGGTTTGAGCTCACAGTGATGGTCCCCATCTGTCTCTCATCACCAGAGCTCCATTACCACGGATTGCTCTGGTGACTGCAGGATTTTGGGATAAAAAGTCTGATCCAGCCTTGCAGAGCCAGGGTCTGTTTGCTCCTTGACTGCCACTTGTTCTTCATGAGCTGCTCCTCCCACCCCTTTAGTGCAGCATCCTGAGCCTACCTTTATTTTCTGAGACATGTATTTCCTGAAGGGAATGGCCAAGTAATCTCTGTTGATGCTCAGGCTGAAGCTTGGACAGGAGCTGTTCCTGGGAGTAATTGTTCCTGGGACAGTTTTGCTCAGAGGCCCTGGTGCCTCTGCCCAGGACAGGAGAGCAGAGCCCTCAGCCCCAGGTTCACCATAAAATCACTACCTTGAAATTCACCTTCCGTGAAAATTCTGCAACATTTGCCATTTCCACATACATTTCTGCCAGGAGCCTTGTTTGCTTGAATATTTGAGGAAAGCAAACAGAGAAGGAGCCTGAACACAAACAGTCATGGATTTTTTTTTGCAGTCTTTGCCCTGTTCTAACCCCAAACCTGCTGGCACTGGTACTTGCAGGCATCCCCTGATGTACCCCTTGGCTCTGCCCAGTGTGCTGCCCTGTCCCCCACTGCCCGCCCTGGTCCTGCTGCAAATACTGCTGTATGTAAAGAAACTCTCCCAGCCCTTGCTGTCTGTGGGACCACCATCACTCACTACCCCTTTGCACTCATGGTAAGTAAACATTTTTTAATGCCATTTAAGAATATCAGCAGATGACTAACAGAGTATGATTGGCAGAAACCCTACACCTGCCCTGCTGAGCTCGGAACATCTCTCAGACACTCCTCAAGCCTTCCTGAGCCTCTTGCTGCTCACTTTCCAGAGCTGGAGCTCATTTCCTGCTGACAGCAGCCCTCTGGGCTCTATAAAAATACTGTTGTGTTTTAAGCAAAGCCGAAGTTAAGAGTGTGCTGCTGGCCCCATAAAGAGCTGGAATGAGGTGGGAGAAGTCACAGCCCTGTGGGTAAATGCAGACACCCTGTGACACTGAGCAGCATCCCCAGCTCTTTCCCAAGGAAACCTTCACCAAGCACCTGCAAACAGCTCTTGGGAGCAGGCCAAGGTGCTAACACAGTGATTGTCCCTTTTGCATCCCATCAAATACCTGTGCTTATTCCTGGCTGCACCAATACCCTGCTCAGGCACTGGAAGGTGCTGGCCTTGCCAGCACCAGTGTTAAAGCCACCCCAACATCCAGCAGGGATGGCCAGAGTGGGGGCAAGGAAGGGGGCTGTGACAGATGTCTTATATCCAATTGGTCCCTGATGGCTGCCAGGCCACGGACACAGAGAACAAGGAATAGACAGAGGAATTAAAGAGCAGCTGACATGAGCAGTCGAGGAGGGAAAGCTCAGTTCAGATCATATCTAGAGGAAACCTGTGAAAAATTCAATGCATTTGGCAATGAAAATTAAAAATACACAGAAAATCAGCCCCCTCTTATATTTCTTAGTTGAAACTATTCCCCACATCTGACCAGAGCTCCTGAGCAGCAATGATGTCTTGCATTTTTCAGCTTTTTCCAAAGCTGCTTTACTGATCAGGGCCAGCCCTGATTCAGCTGGTCCCTGCTGTAACCACTGGCCCTGGGGATCCCCAGCTCTGAGAAGATCCAAGATATGAAGGAGTGGTGCTGCCTGTACTGGGATTGAGACCAATTGTCCAAATTGTGCCCAATTCTCAGTGGGAGGATAAAGGTGGATCAAGGGGCTCATCCCTTCCTTGCTGCCCAGGAGGAGATGTTCCCCTTGCCCCTCTCCCTCCTCCACCTTCTCACATACTTATTTGCAGCTTCCTGCAGGGATTTAGCACCAGTGGAGCCCTTTCCAGCTCACAGACTGTTCTCAGCAGGTGCTGGTAAAGATTTTGAGTGTGCCTCCAGCTCCATGTCTCTCCAGAGCTGCAGCATCACTCCCTTCTCCCCCAGGGACCCACCCTGGGGACAGATGCTGGGGGCAGGTCAGCTTTGGCTCTGTTTGGAAGGGCATCCTCCAAGTCCTTTACACAAGACACAGGTCTGATGGGAGAGAAAGAAGAGTCCCCAAGCATTTTTAGGGAAAAGGCTGGTGACAGTCTGGGGCAGGGAGGGTTGCAGTAACTGCAGTGGGGGGATGCTCTTACTGAGGCCACCAGTGCCAGGAGAGGGCCAGATCTGCTCACTGCCCTGAGGCTGAATGCTAGTGCCAAGCTTCCCTATTAGAATGTGTCCCTAGCTTCAGATGGATGCTGAAATCCTGAAGCTCCTAAGACAGATGGGGAGAAGAGAAAATCAGAAAAATCTTTCTATCTGTCAAAAGAAACTTAAAATAACCTTGTGACCCTCTCCAAGGTTGAAGGCTCCTCTGGAGGACCCTGGTGTGCCTCTCTCAGGCATGCCAGCTTCATGGCCTGTCCTGCTGAGTGCTGGGAGCTGCTGGCTGCAAGGGCATCACTCTGGGCATGGCTGGGGCTCAGCACCACCACTGCTGTGTGAGCTCTCCCACTGCTTTGCAGGGGAATAAACTTCCCAGTGACCCCGGGAAGGGTTTGGCCACCACTTTGCCATCTGCAGGATGCTGTGCCCACTCTGCTGCCCTGCCCCAACCCAACCCTACAGAACTGCCAGGGAAGCCTGACTCACTGCCCAGTCCCCCATCCCACAGCCCTTCCTCACCTGTATTTGGATAACTTTTTCACCCGTTTTATTTATGAGGACTCCCCTCCTTCTGCCAACACTCTGAGTTTCCTCTCACTTTAGTCTGTGAGGCCCATCTTGCTTTTTTATTCTTATTATTTCTCTCTCCCCCTTGCCTGGCCCCATGCTTGCAGCGGGTGCTGGCCAGAGCCTGCTTTTGTTTGGCCATGGGGGCAGATGGGGGGAGCAGACTCAGGTGGGATGGGCAGTGAGTCCTCCCCAGCCACCCCACAGCACCTGGCTCTGCCTGCACTTGCCCAAGCTTAGTACGTGGCTCAATTACTGACTCTCAGACTTAAAAATTAAAACAAAAACAACTTTTAAAAATCATAATTAATAAAAATAGTTTTTGAAAACTTCAGGAGAAAATGACTGTCAGAAATGCTTACCTACCTGTGTTTAAGGTCACTGATGTGCCAGGGCTGGCAAGTGACTGCTCACATTAGAGCCAGCTGCAAGTGGGCAGAGTGACTTCATCTTAAGTGATTCAAGAGCTTGTTCAGCTCCTCGTGCTGCATGTGTCAGGCAAAGCCAGTTGCTCCCTGCAGGAATGAGGTTGGCTTTGCACCCTGGGGCACAGCTGGATGCAGGCACCCTGGATGTGCAGACAGCCAGACCTGGCCACCCTGCTCCACCAGATCTCCCAGGCTGATGGGAACATCCCTTGAATCTCCCCTTCTGCAACTGAGGTGCAAGAGAGTCCCTGTGAGCTGGCTGGGTCAGGAGCCATCTCCCACCAGCAGCAGGGACTTCAGCCTGGAGGATGCTCAGCTCTGGCTCCTTCTGGGCCAGTTCTCACTCCAGGATCTTACCCTCTGCACATCTCAGAGTTATCAATCCTTGATTTCACCACCTCACACGTGTCTTTCATCACGTGTCTCCTTGCACTTTGTTCAAGCAGCATCAGCTGGACACAAAGACACAACCTGCACTAAACAGTCCAAAACCTAGACAGTTTTCTGGGCATTTTCCTGCTGTTGGCTCCTGCAGCTCAGTGGCAGAGTGAACAGAACTCCTCCAGGGACTTGGCTCCTGCGGGTTGGGGATGCACAAATGAGCAACCTGATAAAAGCAGGCTAAAGCTCAGAATTCCATAACTGCTTGATCACAACTGCCAGCTCCAGCCCAGCCCAGTGACACTACAGCAGATCCTATACAGTTCCTACACATTTCCATTGCCATAGGCCGTGGACCCAGCAAAATGCTGATATGCCCTGTGTCTTACCATAGCTCACCATGGGATGATGTGATCTGAAATAAAGTGATCTGCAGGGTATTAAAGTGCTGTGTGCTGGGACAAGGAGGCACAAGGCAGCATGAATGCCACAACAGAGGTTGGTTAGGGCTGGAGGTGACAGCTGTGGGAGGATGCAGGCCTGGGTCAAGGGAAGCAACCACCCAAAGAGAAGCCATGAGCAAAGTGCAAGATGGTGGCCTGGGAGATGGTCCCACAAGCCCTCCTGTCATCTGGTTTTGCACACATAGTACCTGGAAGGTGGGCTGGGCAGGGGCTGCATGCTTGTAAAGGAGAAGAGGAGCAGGAAAAATAGAGTGAGGAAAGGCAAGGTAGTATGATGGAGAACCCCATGGGGCGTGATGGAAAGCCAGGGGAAGTGATGGAGAGCCCTTGAGAGTGATGGAGAGCCACGAGGATCTGATGGAGAGCCACAAGGAAGTACTGGAGAGCCACGAGAACCTTGTAACTGTGAGACATCAGCTGCTGGGGACCTGACTCCACAGCCTGGCCATGCCCAGGGAGCCAGGGTTCCCAGAACACACGTGCATGGGGATGCTGCAAGACAGACACAGTTGACCCAATCTGAGGGTAACAATGGGCTGATGTCAGCCTGGGCAGAGGCACCTATCCCCTGGGGCCCACGTGCATTTGTTGGCAACTGGCATCTGGCACAGCCAAGGAGCTCAACACAGGGCTGCTCCAGGCTGGTGCCCACTGTGCCACACCAGGAGCACGGACACAGGTCTGGCAGGCATCTCGCTGTGGCCAGGTGCCCAGGCAGCATTGTGCCACCTGATGCTGTGCCCCGCAGAGGCTGGAGGCTGCTGCTTGTCCAGGCACTGCACTCCCTGCTGGGAAACCTGCCCAGCCGTAACGCCGGCCCTCGGCAGGAGCACGGCACTGGCAGGCGCCCGCTGTGCCCACTCAGGCAGCCCAGGCATGCCACCAGCCGCCTGCAGCCTGTGCATCGGGGCTGGCTGTGTGTCCTAGGGCAGCACTTCACCTCCTCTAAGCTGCTGCCACTTCTGCTGTGAGCCCAGCAGCAGCAGCAGCCCCTCTGCCAGCACGTGGGGCCGCTCTGCTCCCTCGGGCACGTGCCTTCCTCTTTGGGTCAAGCCGAGTGAAAGAGAGAAAACACAACACACAGGATTTACATCCTAGCAAAACCAGCCAGAACCCTTGTCCTGCCTCCATCTCCAGCCTTTGCAGATGCCTGAGGCGGCGGGCAGCGCGGCGGGGCTGGGGCTGGGGGCTGCTGGCTCTGCCAGCCCCGCTCCCCGCGAGCGACGCCAGGCCGGCAGCGCGGGCGATGGGAACGCTGTACTCACCATATGGAGCCTCCATCTTAGCGCTTAGCTGGGTGCTTACATTGACCATGTCTCGCCGGCTACTGCTATGGGGACTTGGGGCGAGAAACCAGAGGAAGTAGAGGAATTAAAAAAGAAATCTAAATAAATAAATAAAAATGTCTCTCACTAAGGAACTAGGTGAAGGCAGGAGGGAGCGCGGAGAGGCAGGGCAAGGAAACCTGCCTCTCCTGTTATCTTATTGATTCGCTTAATCAGGGCTAATGTGGGTGGAGATGTTAAATAGTAACCAAGCTCTTATGGAAACCAATCTGCAAGGTGCCGTTGCTGTAGCTATAGTAACTGCTGCCAAGCTAGAAACTCAAACACGGCTTTTACTGGACTCTTTTGGGGCTCCTGCTTCCAGATGGTGTCAAGGCTGGGGCAGCCGCTGGGCTGGGGTTCAGCCCTGGCCACGGGGAGTTGGGGTGGTCAGAAACAGCTCTGCAGTGCCCCGGGTGCTGCCGGGTTTTGTGCCATCGCCCACCCAAGATGGGAAAACCAAGTCTGAGCCTGTATACAGTGAAGGGCAAACACAGCCAGGGGCTGTGGGACAAGTGTAGGGACTGGCAAGGGCAGAGAAGAGCACAAGGGGCAAAATGCCCAGGCCATGAGCTGGGGCTTGCCTGCCTGATGCCAAACCAGAGAGGTTGTTTGGGGATGGGGAGCTGCGGGGATGCTGTGGTGGGATGCAGGGTGATAGCCTGAGCACAGGGACAGGCACAGGGTGCTTGCAGCTCCTCCCTGTCTTTCTCTGCTCCCCAAATCGGGGATACTCACAAGGTGCCACAGCCACTTATGGTCATCTGTGCTCTCTCTGGGACTGCTGCACCCAGAACCTCATGGTGGCAGATGTGTAGATAGGGTCCCCAACCTGCCCATGAGGCTGTGGCAGCCCCTGTGCCACTGGGGACTCCATGACAGGAGCAGTTTGGGCTGCCAGGGGCTGTGCTGAGGCCAGCAGGGCCACATGAAAGAAGTTTTGCTGAGAGAACACCAAGTATGTAGGGAATCCAGCGCTGAACTGAAAAATGATTATCCATCAGCCCAGGGCCTTCTGTATCTCCTGCACATCTCAGGAAGAGGCCAGGCTGGAGGAGGCACAGAGGGGTTCTTGCCAGTCTCAGGACCCCCCCAACACCTCAGCTATTGAAACCCTGCAGCCCTGAGGGGGCAGGATTAAGGATACCTGCTCCTCTAAATGGAAAAGCACATCCCAAGGGAGCATGCGGTGGGGAGAGTGCTGCTGGATGCTGAGGGCTGCAGCACAGGAAGCCACAGCTAGGTGCTCAAATCCAAGGACTTATAATTCGGGAATCCTGAGTTTGCTGAGTGCTGAAAAGTTGTAGAGGAGGAGCGGACATAGAAAATGGGATGCTCGGTGGCACTTGGGGCGAGGTAGAGTAGTGGGATGGTGTGGGACAGCCTGGGCGGGACAGGGAGTTTGTGGCTCTTCAGCGTCATCATCACCCCATGTCCCAGCAGTGCTGGCTTCTCCCACACGATGGAGCAAATCGCCCAGGCATCTCCTGTGCCCACAGCCCGTGGCCCCACCAAGGGCTTCTGCCCTCCCTTTGCTGCTTATCCCCAAAACCAGAGCAAAGGCACTGGCTCGGTGTTACCCCGAGGCTTCAGGCTGTGAGTGAGGGAGAACCAACACAAACATGGGGGTCTCCAGGCTGCTTTATTGGCGGACTCAGGGCTGGGGGCCCCAAGGTCAGAGGGGCTGCTGTGAAGCAGGAGCATGCTCAGGGCTCCCCACTTATCCAGCTGCTCACCACGAGGGGAACATCTTGATATTTATTAATTTACACCAGCCTCTGCCTTAGCACCGGAGGGCGGCAGTGGGGAAAGCCCCCCAAGTCTGCAGAGCAGGGACCATGTCAGCCAGCCCCATTCCCTCCATGCACCCCTAAACCATCCCTATTTCAGAAAATAGGGACCTGAACTGTCCCTAGTTCCCCCAAAGTGGGAAGCAGCCAGACAACACTGCTGGAGAGGTGTATTAGAAAAGCATTTTCCTACGTGGCATTAGGGATGAAGCAGGTTGGACAGCCAGGCTGCCAGGGGGTCAGTGTTATAAATAATTCTTGTTCACCCCATCTCCATTCCCAGGGCTCCTCCTGGGGCTGCAGCCCTAGAACCAGCTGACTTGGTTGGATTTGACTCCAGTGAAGCACATGTTGTTGGAGCAGCTCCCGCCGTAGGTGGGGGGACAGGCTGAGCACGGCCGCCCCACCTTGTAGGGCGCTTCTCCCAGCCAGTTGCCCCTAAAAAGAGAGGAGGGCATCACCTCTGAGCACCATCAGCCCACTGCTGAGGCTGCCGTGGGGAGGAGGGATGGCATGGGGGGCTCTCCCCCAGTCACTTACTTGATGGCGTAGTTGCAGACAAGGAGGATGGCGTGACGCCACGTGCTGCCCCACACCCGCACGTTGGCACAGGTGCCCAGGGCACAGCCCAGGCGACTGGAGGTTGCCCACACCATCTGTGCCAGGACAGAGAACAGACACTGTTGATGCCTGTCCTGCAGCTGATGGGCCCAGGATGACAGTACAGGGCTCTGTCCCACCAGGGAATCACACTCCAAGTGCCCCAATCTCTTTGGCTGGGTGCTGTCCCATCACAGCCAGTGCATTTGTACCAGAGGGTGACTTTTTGCTCTACCTGCAACCTGCACTGCCCTGCACAGGGTTGCCTTGCCAAGCTCACATCCATGAGCAGCAGAGTCCAGGTCGCTGTTCCAATTTGTCCAAATTAGCTCCTAAACCTTGCACTGAATCATGGCCAGCAGCTTATCCTGCACAAAGAGAGGTCAAGCAAGGACAAAAGCTCCTCCTAAAGCCTCTCCAGGTGAAATCTCTTCCATAAAAAAGTGTACATTGCCCATTTGCAACCAGGAGCATCCCTGAGTATCCCCATGGATGAGCCACATGGGGATGCAGATGCTCAGGTAAAGGTTGGAGCCATGAAGAAGTGATAATTAGGGGTTGGCATAGCTCTGCCACCAGGCAGAGAAACAGGAGTTTTCCACCTTGCACTGGCCAAGCTATGTGGGGATGTGCCAGGGGATGAAGGAGCTGCATTCCCAGGGAGCCAGAAACAGCTGGGTGCTATGAAGCTGTTTCATCACAGAGAAGAGGATTCATTCTTGGCAAAAGTACAAAGCAGCTTTTTTTTCTCTCTTCACCACCTTTTAGTTGCCAGAGGTGCAGTGAGGAGAGAAAGGCCAAAAGAGGGGGGAAAAAAAAGCTTTTTAAAAAATGGAAACCTCCTTGTCAACTGGCCAGAAGGCCCCAGCTGCTCCTTCAGTTGGTTGTGAGCCCCAGGAAACCTTCCTGCAACAGCCCAAATGCTAGAAGCCCAGGGTGGGAGGGCATGGCCAGCAACCCTCCAGCAGACACACTGCCAGCTGCCAGGACCTCTGCCTGATCTGAAGCTGGCAGCTGCCAGGGGTTGATCCTGGACCCCAGCTGCTGCTGGGAGAAGAGCTGTGAGCTGCACAAAGCCCCCTTTGCACCTGGGGGGCTGCAGTTCTCACCTGTGTGTAGTGGCTGCAGACGGAGCCGCTGCATTTGGAGGGGCAGCGGGGGTTGCACTCGCGGGGGTGGGGGAAGGAGTAGTGCTGCTTCTCCTGGTGCCAGGACTTCACCATGTCCATGACGGAGCGGTACCTGCAACGGTGCTACAGGTAAGGTGGATCTCCTCCACATCAGAGGTCACGGGCAAAGGAAAGGAAGGGAAGCTCCACACTGAGGAAGTGGAGGAGAGAAACGGTTTGGAGCCAGTCCCCCTTGGGAACAAGCATTCCTGGGAAAAAGGGGTAATGACATCCTTGTGCCAAGCCCACTTGTGCTCAAGACCAGAGGACCAGAGACACCTGACCGCTCAGCCATGTGGAGGAGATCCAGGACCCATATCCCCCTGGTCCAGGCGCCTGGCAGAGAGGGGAGTAATAGCATACTTTCCAAATGAGAAGCGGGCACCTCTGCTTTCCTGTATTTACCCATCTGCAAGAGCTGGGCCCTCCTCCTCCACCCCAGAGTCCTTGAAGTGCCTCTCATCTCTCTCTCACTCCCATGCAATGCCAGCTTCTTGACCGAGGGGCTGCTGCTGCAGCATTGTGGGGTGTGGAGGTTTCCCAGGAGCTAACTCTGCCTGCAGGGCACTCACCTGCCCGATTGGATGGAGAGGTTCTGTCCCACATACTTCATCAGCTCGGGGGGGCCGTGGTCCCACAGGCAGCGTGCAGCCCACGCCTCTGCTGCCCTGGCCAGCCGCTCATCCCACACCTGGCCACGGGAGAGGAAAAGGGACGGCAGGAGTTTTGGCTTCCCAGAGAGGGGAAGAGGAGAAACCTGCTCCCTTGTGCTATGAGGGTTTTCTGAGCACCCATGAGTGTCCAAAAAATCATGACTCATGCATCAGGCTAGAAAACGCCCCGGGGAAGGAAGCACAGCATCGTGTCCAGGAGCAATGGACCACCCCAGCTGCCGCCACAGCTCCTGCACACACAGCATTGCAGAGCAGGGGTGCCCTGCAGCACTGCAAGCCCTGAGTGTGTGATCGCCTCCAGGAATAAGCTCCTGGCACGAGGTGGAGCTGAGCACAGGGGTGAAACTCTTCAGCCCTGTGCTGCCACTGCAGCTCACAGCTGTCCCAGCCCTCAGTGCAGCCCTGGCCACAGCCTGACCGGTGAGCACAAGCTGGTTCCTTCATGCATTATTTAAAGCTTCCTCACCCATCCTGAACGCCTTTGGGGAGATGCCTGTGTGAGCTATTTTGGAAGGCAGGAATTTAGGCCAAGCAAGAAGCAGTGCAGGATGCTCCCGGGCATGTCTGACCTGCTCTAGCACCCAGCAAGCTGGGCTGCTGTGTGCCTCTCCCAAACTGCATCCAGGGACCACCCAGCTGCTCCCTCAGAGCTCTGGTCCCCTTCCTGGGAGCAGAGCAGCATGTGGTACCCCCTACCCTGAGGGTCCCACCCTGTGTAAGCTGGAAATAGCTCCTCTTGGAGGACTAGGGCTGGGTTAGGAGCTCCAAGCAGGGTGAAAAGAACCTGGGGAAAGCTCTGCCCAGGATGACCCTCATCTGGAGTTCCACAACCTGTAAGGCTGCACATCCCCTCCTTGACTCACTCCTGTGTATTTCTTCTCCTGGGAGCTGGCGCCACTTGGAACACTCAAAAGGGACCTTGGAGATTGTGATGGCATCGTCCCTCGCAGATGCAATCAGGGGAGATGCTCCTACGTGGGCTTTGGGTTGGGACCTGAGCTTTTCACGCTTGTAGCCACCTCCCAGATGTCCCAGACACAGGTCCACAGATCCTAAATCTGCCCTCATGGGAAAATGTCTCTGTGCTGGACTCCACCCCTCCTGCACAGAGACTGCATGGGTCTGCTCAGCCCTTGGGATACAAAAAATCTCCGAGGGCACATGTTCAGCCAGGAATCCAGCCAACACCCTGACATCCCCACTTGGCTGGGGCTCCCACATCAGAGGTGAGCCCCTTGAGCCCACTAGAGCTGCGGACCCCAGACTACCCTGCCACAGTCCAACTCACCATATATTCCATATTGGCGGCAGGGGGGGACACCTGTGCCCGCACTTGGTTGTGGTAGTCCAGAATGACACTCATGTCATGGGGGGAGAGGTGTCGCTTCCGCCGGCCCCGTGGGATCCCCTCGCCCCACGGCAGCCCCACGGCCGTGCCCTCGGGAGGGGACAGCAGCTCGGTGGCGTTGGGCAGCAGGAAGGAGCTGGACAGCTGTGTCAGCCAGCAGCCCAAGGCCGTGAGGTACAGGTGCAAGTGCAGCACAGCCATGCCAGCCCGCCCGGTGGAATCAGCCGGCAGATTCCTGCTCCTGCACGGAGTTAAGCAAGGACAAGGGGGATTGCTGGTCCCTGCTGCTGGTGTGCTGGTCTAGGAGAGAAAACAACACAGGCACCACTCAGGATTGCGAACACCATGCAAGCACCACTTCCCAAGATAAGGTGGAATCAAATTTCCTTTTTATTTCCCCTATTAATAATAGCAGGTTTTCCCTATGAAAAAAAAAAAAAAAAAAAAAGCAGCAATATTTAAAATTAATCTCTTTAATAACCTTATTTATCAGAGCAAATTCCCCAGGACTGTCAGGTAGTTGCCTGGGGAATCAGTTTTCTTATTTGTTTTAAAAAAAGATCAGTAGAAAGTCTCCCCCATTTTTTCACTCATGGAACATACCTATGGCACAGGGGATAGTTAGGAGTATGCTGAGAATCACTTCAGCTGCCTGCCCTGTAATTTCCCAGGAGTTTGGGTCGTTGAATAAATCCCCAGCACAAATGGAAATCTCATACAGATAAAGAAGCGCACGGAAAGACTTAAAAGCATTGTGGAGAAATCCTAACGACTCTTTAATCTCGGGAAAAGAAAAACAGCCACTGCAAAAAGCAGAGTATTTTATTTTTTAAAAAAACGCAAAAAGCTGGACTATCCCCTCATCCGTCAGCCGATGCACCTCCTAGCATCCCTGCCATCCCGGAGCAGCGGGAGGATGTTCCCGCGACCACGTACCGTGAGCACTGAGCTGGGAGCGGCGGAGCCCGGCGGCGGCGGCGGCAGCGGTGGGATTGACCTCCGGGAACAACCTGCTGGGGCAGATGCGGGAGGCTCGGCTCAGCCCCGGCGGGCAGCCCGCTGCGGCCGCTGACGCACAAGCTGCATCTTAACTCTTCCCCCGGGGAACGTCCTGAAGTTTGGAAAGAGCCCTGCCAGGAGATTTATAGGCTGGTGAATGCCTCCGCGCACACAGGCTCACGCAGGCACACGGAGCCCCGCTCGGGGCCGGGGGGGAGCGGGCAGGGCACGGCTCGGTGCCTCGGCGGGCAGAGGGGCTGCTCCTCGCTGCTGGCTGGGGATTTGTGCAGGCTACCTACAGGGAGAGGTTCCCAAAGTCATCTCTTTCTTGTTCATTCCCTAGCTGGGATCTTGCTGGAGGCAGTGGACAGAGAAGCAAATCCAGGTCGGTGAGGGATGCAGAGGGGGTTTTGCCCCGTGAAGGAAGCAGAAGGGCTGGGACTCGCCAGGAGTGACAGGGTCACCTCACTTTGGTGCAAGTTCTGCAGATGGCAGAGATGTCCCTTTGTGGGGACCTGGTGGCCACACACGTCCCTGGGTCAGCAGCTCTCCCCGTTGTAGATGAAGCCACTTGCTGGGCTGGGCGCTGCCACCTGTGTGTAACCCAAGGAGTGGGGCTTGTCACAGCCCACAGGGACTCTGCCCATGGCCCCACTGCCGACCTGAGCTGGCAGTGCCCAAACAGGGTTATCTCAGGGGAAAGCAGTGGGCTGTGCTCCCTCCACTGTGCCCATGTGTCTGTCCCCAGGGAGGGGAAATGGCTGTAGCATCTGAAAGCCATATCCTGCAGCATCAAGTGTGTTTCCCTACAACATCCCACACAGCCATCATGCCAGGAGACAACTGAGTTATTGCAGGTCACAGAGATACCTGGCCAGCTGGAGAGGCTGCTTGCAATGCCTGTCACATCTTCCTCCCACCATGCTCAGAGCCAGCACGGGTGGCTGTGTGTAACCTCCAGCAGGGCTCCCTGCTGCCATCCCCCCAGACCCCAGGTAGGCAAGGTGCTGGTCCCCCCGTGCCTCACCAGGTTTGGGTTCGCCACAGGCGGGTTTGGAGCCAGAATTTGGCTCTTCAGTTGCATGAAGAGGAGCACCAAGGCCAAACTCCCACACCTGAGCTGGCAAGGGGCACAGAGATGGAGTGCAGGGAAGAGAAGGCAAACCCACAGCAGCAGCAGGTCACTGCTTCTCATCCCCACAGCTCTGGCTGGGACAAGAACTGAGGATCCCAGACCCATAACTCCTGCCTGTGCAGGGACTGACAGCATGTCCCAGAGCCTGGCTGGCTGTACCCAGCTGCCCAAGAGACTTGCTATGCAGCAGAAGCTGACCAGGAGCTCAGGGAGGCACAGACCTGAGCATGGAGCAGGAATAATGCCCAGGTGTAAGCTGATGTGCTGCATCAATACCGCCTCACCCTGCTGGGAGCCTCCAACAAAAGGGACCCCTTTGTATATTTTTCCTGGCATCATCTCCCTCATAAAGCAACTCAAGATGCTGTGGGCCCTGGGGAGCTGCTGAGATGTGTGCCAGAGGGGTATTTCCATCCACTCCCCACCCAGCAGGTGGGATGGATGATGGTTGTGCCAGCAAGGAGACAGGGAAAATGCAGCTGAGGCATCTCTGGCTCCCTTGCAGCACTGCAGGAGGGGATCCCTCAGTGCAGAGAGCAGCAGCATCCTGTGAACCAGCAGGGCTGGGTATCCTGTGCTGTGCTGTGCTGTGCTGTGCTGTGCTGTGCTGTGGATGGCACTGGGAATTCCAGGGTGTCAGGGTGGCTCCCATAGCCCTCTGACTTTCCAGCCTGCCTGTCGTAGGGGTCTAACAGCTCAGCTTCACTTTCCAGCATCAGATCACCCCAAAATACCAGCCAGCTTTCCACAGGTGCTGGGCAAAGTGCCATCCCGTTTGCCTGTCCTGCAGACACCCCTGTTTCATGTTCATCTATAGGGACAGGTGTGTCAGCTCAGGGGCCAGCAGCAGGACAGCGCTTCGTGCTGCACCAGGGGGGCAGGCACTGGTGCTGCCTCCCTCCACTCAACCCCAGATATCAAATCTCTCATTAGCGAGGCTGGTAAAGGCAGTTTCATTCCCAGCAGATTAAAAAGGCAGATGGGGACATGCAGCAGTGATCTTAACTGGGCAGACTGGGAGGTGCAGCTGCTGCCAAGAGCACAGTGAGGTAAGGACGCCGGGGCTGTGTTGTGGAGAGGGTGGTTTTTAATGATCTATTACACAAAAGACAGAGCCCCAAGCAGCAAATACTCATCCAACACTGTGAACTGCAACATTTTTAATTAGGGATTTTTTTTTTTTGAGTTTTAGTCTCCCTGGGGGCTCAGGGAGAGTGAACCCACTGCAGCTCCCTCTGCCACGCAGCAGCTGAGCCTCTGCGCAGAGGCAAGGCGAGGGTTTTGTCTTGGGTGCAGATTGAAAGCACTGCTTAATCAGCACTCCGCGAGACAATCCAAATTCCAGGAACTGGAAGGGGTTTGTGTCCCTGCCAGGCGTAATATCCTGCAGCCCAGACTGGCCCGGCTGCCAAAGCACACGGTATCTGCAGCGAGGACCTTGCTGGGAGCCAAGAAGCACATGCATTCAGCTGGATACAGCCGCAGCCGGCAAATTCCCATTTTAATGAGCATCAGGGGGAACAAAAAAGATAAATCACTGGGTTCAAGCACTCTCTTGGCAGAGACACCCTCTGATGCTTTTATGACCAACAGACAGCAGCTTGCTCCAGAATAAGACATAATGGGACTTGCAGGATTTCTCTGTCATGTTTATTTCTCCCATCTGTTGGCTTTGGGCATCACCCATCACCCACATTCCAAGGTGGCAGACGGTGACATGAGCCCATTCAGGACTGAGCAGGGCTTTGCCTTTGCTGATGTCAGGATCTTCTGTGGTCCCTGAGTGTCCTGATGTCTGGAGCAGGTTGATGGGCATTTCCATACCAGAAACCTTCTCTTTACTGGGGTAAAATAAAATGAAACCAAGGTCCTGTCTGAACAAAACTTTCCCCAGGCAATGCACAAACTCTGTTGCTCGAGTGAAATATTCCCCTCCTATTAACTGACAGAAAGGCTCATTTTCCATCTTTGCTGAAAAATGTTCCTTTCTCCAAGTCCCACCCCAAAACATCAACAAGAGCTCCAGCTACCTTGGTGCCCACCCTGGCAGGGAAGGAAAGTGGAGCTTTTGGTGGATTTTTGCATTTCTGGAGCCCTGTAGAGGTCCAGCCTATCCAGAGCTTGGTTCCCCCTAACACATGATGAAGTGAGATCTTGGAGGTTGGAAGATTTGATCTCCACGTCTTGTGACTTGAATAAACCCAGGCTGAGCTCCTGTACGTTCTTTTGTGATCTTCCAGGAGTGAAACACCCATTGAGGTGTAATACAACAGAGATCAGCCCTGAAGTCTGAGGACTCCAAAGTTATCCTTCTTCCTATTTAGGAGCAGTTCCATGTAAATGCTGAATCTCTTACTGAGCTAAGCTGAACCTTGAAGGAAGAGCTCCTGTCAAATCTCACACTGAAGAGGTGACCACCAACAGGGACAGAAGTTCTCCTGGAGCCTTTCATATGATGCCCAGCACATCTCTGCTTCACATGCCATGTCCTCTCATAACCCACAGTTTCTGCTTGTGTACTTGCTAAGGTGAAAAAAACCTTTCCCATTTTATATATGATGATGTGATGGTGTAGGGAGACAGCAGTTGAGAGTGTGGGTCGGAGCCTGAATGTGCAGGTCTGACCACCCAGGCTAGGCTCAGAAGGGCAGCACAGAGCAGCCTTGCCCTCAGTTTGGCTCCTGACCCCTCTCCAAAACTGACCTGGGCACTGCAATTAACTCCTTTTAGTGGTGCAGCTGGCCAGAACTAATGTTTTTGAGTCCTAAAGTAAAAAACACTTGTTTTGGGGTATTAACTAAGGTGTCCCTCAAAGGTGACATGATCCTCCATGAACTCCTTGGTGAAGAGGTGTGTGTCAGCCCCCACCTCTCCCCACAACACCTGTGGCAATGTCAGAGCTGTGGCCCCACAATCAGCCTGTGAGAAAACCCTGATGGCCAATGGCTCCAGCCAGCACCAAGATATATTTGGAACCTTTGAAAGGTGAGAAATTTTTCCATTAGCTCTAGAAATAAACATCTCTGAAGTCAAGCTCTGTGGACAGTAGTTGCTCGCAAAGGTATTTTTTTACAGTAACTGGGCTAAATTTAGAAATTCACTTAAATAACACGGAAGCTACTCTCAGCATAATTTGGAAGATAGTTAATTTGCTGCTTGCTAACGGATAGTTGTTTAGCCTGGTGCTGTGGGTGTGTGATGGTCTCACTGCACACTGCCAAGGTGAGAAGAAACTCTCAGCTCATTGGGAAGAAGGACCCATCACACCCTGACTCAGCTGAGACCAAGACAGAGCCAAACCTTGGAGCTGAACATCAGCTGTGACCTCCTCACCAGCTGCAACCAGGCTGGATGCTAAGACCCCCTGCTCCACAGCAGTGCTGTGCCCACCATGCCATCCCCACTGCACACCCACAGCTCACCCACACAGGTGCAGCCCACATCCAGCTGTGCCCACGGACACGTGCCAGAACCAACTGTCCTGGAAACATGGTTCTGGTGGGGTTTTTACCGTGCTGCTGCCAGCTTTCTGCATGATTGTTTTCCAGGCTCAGTGGTGGGAAACCCATCACGCACACCCAGGAGTCCCGGTGGGAATTTTCCATCTCACCAGCCTGTACAAAATTCATCATCTGGGGTGAGCTGAGATCATGTCTTCCCTCATCGCCTGACACAGTAAGTTCCACCTGTTTAATGGTTGGGAGTGCTGTGGCTCCAGCAAAGGGCTGGATCAGCTGCTGGATGGGGGCTAGTGGATCCCAGCCCCGAAAGCCCAGCCCCAGAAAAGTGAAGTCAGGACACCCTGGCAGCCTCACCATGTAATTTTGTTGCTTGGATGGGGGTGTGCCACAGCTTGACTGCAGCCCCTGTGTATTCACTCCATTCCCTTTTTTTCCAAGACCAAAATTGAGATAGAAACTGAGCACCTGGCACTGGTTCACAGGCAGGTTTTTCGTGGCTGCACAGGAAGGTCTTGTTCCCATTGCTCCTCTTTTTGGGGTGGCCCCACTGCTCACATGGCCTGAACTCCACTGGGGCAGCAGCAAACACCCTCTGACCATCCCACCAGTGCAAGGTTCCTTGTCTCCAGTTGAAAAATGTTTTCGCTGTAGAAAAACGCTGCCAATGTTTATTTGTTTGGCTCAGATTAAATGACTGGGGCTAAAAGAGATGCTGCTTTTCCTCCCTGCCTCTGAAGGAAGAGGGCGATGTTTGCAGTGTTTTTTCTTGCCGTGGGATGTTGGAATGGGTGTAAATTCTCCCCGGGGTCTTCCCGGGGGCAGGAAGGGGGAGATGCAGCTTAGGTGGGTGATGATCATTCAAAGCCTGGGGGGATTTTAAAGCAGATTCTGGTGAGCGCAGGAATGTGGAGCACAGGAGCTCTCAGAGACATCCGGAGCTGGTTCAGGGGGTTTGGGCAGGAAGGACGTGCCTACAGAGGCTCTGGGTGTATTAACATTTCTTCCCAAGGCTGGGAACCAGCAGCAGTTCAGCTCTCCCCAGCTGTGCTGAAGCAGAGCGAACACCTGACAGGTGACACCTGGATGAAATATGGAAGCTTTTGATCTGACTGATACTGAGCAAACCACTTTCCATCCATATTTCCCTGCCCATACTCTCCCATCATGAGCTGCTAGTGGGCTCTGAGTGACCCCATCACATCTGCTAGTGGGCTCTGAGTGACCTGTCCTGCATCAGAGCCAGTCCTGCCCTTCCAGGTGAGCAGGGCAGGACTGTGCATGATTTCTGTGACATCTGCCAGTTCCTGGCATTGAAGCTGAAAGGAGCCTGTGATATTTTCCCTCACTTTTAAAATCTCTTGCTGTACATCCTGGGGCTTCCTGACTTCTGCCTACAGAAAGTGAGACGTTTGATGGACATTTTGTATTTCCCCTCCACTCTCCCATAAACATGTACTGTGAATCTCTGCCAAGAAATCTCCTTTTTATCGTGGGACTTCCAAGATTTCCCACGTCCAGATGGCTGGGTCCAAGCCACCAGATTTCTTTCTGCCTAGACATGAAATTTCTCAGGTTCAACCAAGGAGGCTGAGAAGTTTGCAAGAACCACTTTGCTCAAAGCTGGAAAAAATCTGGAAAACCAGAAATTGAGACTCTTGGGATGCTCTGCAAAATTTCTGTCAGAAGGGAGACACACTTCTCAGGGTCTTTTCTCTCTGACCACAGGACATGCTGACATATGAGTCCCAGAAAATTCTGGAAGTGGCACACCTCATCTGAAGATAACTGCTCTGAGGCTGGTGTGAGTGCTGGCAGCTCCACTGTCCCTGCATCCAGCCTTTGAAGGACAGAAGGAGCAGGATAGGGGATTCCTACATCTGTCCATCACTCAGGCTGTGTCCACACCGTGACACAGAGGCCTGACAGTGGCTTGTGCTGACACACCCACGTTGGTCTGACCTCACCTGTGAGCCAGGAGCAATGGGGAGGAAAGAGCAGCAGACCTGGGCACACCCCAGTGCCAGGAGCACACATCCTGCAGGGACTTGGGTTTGTGATGGCCTGTGAGGACCAGGGCTGGTAAGGTTCATGCTATCTCATTCTCCTCACTGCTGCAAGACTGAACCACCCTGCACAGGTGAAGGTGCCAGCCTCCCCGGTGCTAGCAGATGTGCTGGTGCCAGCCCCTGCAGAGGCACAGGGCAGGTCGGGGGGAGGTGCTCAGAGAAGGAAAGGACAGAGCCCATCTGCCCCGGGGCCCACATCTCGGACAGCAAACACTGAGCTCACCGAGCCGGCTGTTGCCTTTGGCACGGCTCTCGCCCAGCTCCGCATCCCCGGCACAGATGGAGCATGGTTCTGCCCCGGTGCTGCTGTTCTGTCCCGGTGCTGCGGTTCTGCCCTGGCTGCTGCGGTTCTGCCCCGGTGCTGCGGTTCTGTCCCGGTGCTGTGGTTCTGCCCCGGTGCTGCTGTTCTGTCCCTCCGCTGTGGTTCTGTCCCGGTTGCTGTAGTTCTGTCCCGGTTGCTGTAGTTCTGTCCCGGTTGCTGCGGTTCTGTCCCGGTTGCTGTAGTTCTGTCCCGGTTGCTGCAGTTCTGTCCCGGTTGTTGCTGTTCTGTCCCGGTTGCTGTAGTTCTGTCCCGGTTGCTGTAGTTCTGTCCCGGTTGCTGTAGTTCTGTCCCGGTTGCTGCAGTTCTGTCCCAGTTGCTGCTGTTCTGTCCCTCCGCTGTGGTTCTGTCCCTCCGCTGCGGTTCTGTCCCTCCGCTGTGGTTCTGCCCCGGTACTGCCCTGTGTGCTGCTGCCGGGCCGGCCGGGCCCCTCCTGCCCTGAAACCAGGGAAGGTGAGAGCCGAGTGCGAGTGCAGTGCCCAGGCATGGGGAGGGGGCACCCCCAGAGCCTCCCCCGGCGTTTTGCCGGCCCGTGTCCCTCAAAGACCCCCTCAGGGGCTTTGCATATTCCCAGCTGGACCCCGTTATAGCCCGTTATTTCCTTTTGTTTCCTAACATCCAGCTGAGGGTTTCTGGCCGAGAGAAAAGGAGGGTGGCATTGTCCCAGGGGCCATGTCGGAGCAGTGAAGGTGCAGGGTCAGGTTTGGGCAGGGGGTGAGGAATTAGCCTAGCCCCGTCCATCTGCATTTGTCTCATCTGGTGCTCAGCTGTTTGTACTTTTCCCCTTCCCTTATCCTTACTTAAGCTGCATTTTCATGCTGTGCTGATAAGGAAGAGGAAGCCTGGGAGCATTGGTGGGTGGTTTGGTGTCTGCATTTCCCCCTCCACCAGCTGCTGCGGTACAGATATCATGGACAGAGTGGTCCAGCAAGGACCTCTTTCCAAAACAAACCCCCTGAGTCCCCCTGTAATGGGTCAGTGGATGTCAGAAGCCAGAATTTGATAAATTCATGGAAGTGTTATATGATGGTGTGTCTCCTGGAATAGGTGACTGACAGTGTTCATGGCTGAACCTGCAGCAGTGGACAGAACATACAATGTGCTCTCATGCTCTGTGAGCAGCTGATGCCCATCTGGAGTAACCAGCATGAATGAAGTTGTTATAAAGCTACAGCAGCAGTGCTGGGAGCTGGACTGGTCTTCTCCCCAGACAAGAAAAGGATTTTCCCCTCTGCCTGCTCCAGCAATGGAAAGGATGAGGTGTCTGCAGGAGTTCATGGACCGTGCTGAGGGGAGGCCTCCAGGTCTCCTCACCGCAGTGTTTTGTGTCTGCCCACCTCCTGAAGTGGTTCAGTAAACCAACAAGGCTCCCCTCTGTGCCTGCTGAAACCCCTCCAGCCATCTCACACAGATGACTGTTGAGGTGATGAGGGGGGTTAATTGACTCTGACAAATATTTACCTGTTTCTCTGGGTTTACAGAAACCTCCCTCCAGCCCCAGCTTTGAAGTGCAGTTCAAAGCCCCAGCAATGCTGACGTCTTGGGAGGGTTGAGCTCCCCCCAGCATGCAAAAGCTCTCCTCTAAAAGGAGGGAAACTGCATCCCCCTCATCGTCCTCCTTGGGTACCAGGTGCAGTCCTGGCATTTTCCATCATCTCACACAGTCCTGCTCATCCTCTGCCCCCAGAGCAAGATCTGCTTTGCCAGTTGTTTGGGGCCTACATTAAATAATCAGCCCAAAGAAAGGCCTGGTTCCAGCAAAGAGGCAGAACCTGCTACACACGTATTTTTGTTCCTAACCTCCGAGTGGTGTCAACAGAGATTGGGCTTAGTCGCACATCTGTGGTGGGCTTATTTAAAAAAAAAAAAAATCTTGTTTGAACTGTAGAAATAAACACTTGTGAAAAGAATCCTGTTTCTTTAAGTGAAGTTGGTAAACGCTCTGATTTAGTTAAAGCACTAGGATTTGGCTTTAATTTTATTTTTCAGCAGAATTGAAGCTTGAGGATGAAAAAATGTTGTTTATTCTCAGAACAGGTAGAGTCTAGGCAGGAGGAGCACAACATTTATCACCTACCTCCTCCTTCTCCTCGGGTTGTTGATGACAGGGGCTTGTCTCTGTGCACTGTTCACCACCCTCCACGCCTTCCTTCCACTTGGTAAGGTGCAGGATGTGTTGCTGTATTTTGGGAGATGCTGTGTGCCTGGCAGACTGGAATGTGCTTCCTTGGTGAAAGCCAAGAGCAGCCAGGCTGGTCCACCTCACACTGAAAATCTGGGCCAGACTGTAATGAACCAGTAGTGGTCCTGCCAGCCCCTCGTGCCTGACAGTAAAATGCCAGGAGATGCCTTGGAAAAGGTTCAGAAGCTCAAGAACAGACACTTTAGGCTTAGTCTGATGTTTGGGACCATTTAAGCCTACTGGCAGTTCTTCTGTTCATGGGGCTACAAAATTCCTGCAGATGATCAAGGGAAGAGTTTTGGATAGGAAAAAGTCTGGAAAACTGGAGCTCTGGCACCAGAACTGCTCTGAGCTTCTTCTTGAGGGAAATTAATTCCTTCCCTGTCCTCCCCCTGGCCATGGCTGAGGTGGGCATTGCTCAGCACCCTCACACTGGCACATCCTCTCACCTCCGTGCCTTCCTGCCCCTCTTGCCTTTGGATGCCACCCATGGTTGATGACCATGCCAATAAATTCCATGGCCTGGGGCATCCTGGTTTCTTCTGCCACGGGTTGAGATGTGGGGCAGCCCTGTGGTGAAAGAGCATGGCAAGGTTAGCAGAGATGCTGAGCTCACTGAACACAGGGAATGCATAGGTAAAAAACTGAACAAATAACTTTTAAAAATAATAATTTGTAATATTGGGCATCCAAATTAAGCCTGTGACAGAATTGAGTGCACTGGCTCTTCAGCACACCCTTTGAACATCTTTGTAATTATTATTCTTTTTGTCCGCAAAGCATTTCAATGGTCATTGTGGTCAGGAAAAATCAAAATCACATTTCCAGCCAACACTTTTATCATTATCCAAGCCAGTAAAGCAAAGATTAAATATTATGTATGTATATATTTTATATTTATACTTAAATATTTGTAATTATATAGTAGACTGAAATAGCTCATGTTTTGTGGCTGGCTGTACCTGGTATCCAGTCAAGAAACCAGGACTGTGAACTGTGGTCCTGCAACTGATCAACACAAAGTCACTTCCAAATTTTACACTCTGATTCTTTCCTGCAAATATATGAGCTAAAAATGCACCAGTGAAGTTTGAAAAGTCATATTTCTGAATTTGAATTAATAAGCACAAACCATTTCCTTCCCATATTTGATCAGTTGCAATAAACGGTAGTTTCTTAATCTAAAAATAAAAAAAACCCCATGTTTTGGTACAGCAGCTAAAGGGCCACCCAGCAAATGGTTTTGTGGAGATTGTTGTTGAATTTTGTGTGATCTTTAATCTATACTTGATAATCCTTATAGAAAGGGAATGAAAGGGAACAATAAATAATTCTTTTAGTGCATGGCTAACAGGAAGGTTAATTGGTCTGGGCAGGAGTTAATTCCCAGTAACCGCTGCTGGGAGAGCACTGCCCACTCAGCCTACAAGGAAAAACTCAGCAGCAACCCCCGAAAGACAATACACCGAGAATCAAATTAATTCAAATATACAGGTGAGGGGGTGGGGAGGTTCTTTGGCAAACACGGAAGGTGTGAATTACGTGTTGTGGAAAAAAAGAGGAGTATTTCATCAAGGAGCTGCAAGTGCAGCCACCACAGCTGCTCAAGGAAGTCAGGCAATTAGAGATAAACATGAGTAATTAAGACCATTTTATGCCCAAGTACATGTACTCTTAATCACATGAATTATATATTTTTTCACATGTAATCTCATCTCCGCATCATCTGCTAATGGGCTCCTTAGTCTACATTCTAGGCAGAGTAGCTATTTTACATCTTTGTGAACTCTGCTTATTTTTAAGCTCTTCAGACCATTATCACAGCCCTCTGCAACCTCACCATTTTCTCTGAAGACATTTAGGAAGGAGAAGAACAGAATCTCTCCCGTACTCTGCTCAGGGTGTGGGCATAAGAGCATAAGGGTCTGTGGCTGGGGAGGGAGTTTGTCAGAGCCACAAATTAAACTCAGCTCCTCATGCTTGTCACAAGACCATTCTCTCCTGTAAATCAAACCCTGTCATTAGTCTGCTCTGCTGTGATCTGGCTGTCCCAAACAAGAAATGTAAATATTTTGTAGCAAGAAGTATTAATTTTTAGCATTAATAAAGTTTGAACCACTGAAAACTGAATTGGTTCTTTCTTATGCTTTGCCCCATATACCAAAATATTTTGATCTTTGGATGTAACCACCAAAGCTGCTGCAAATTCCCTCCAGCTCAGATCATACCCTTCCTATTCACTTCAGGAGAGCTGGGGGTAGAATGTATGACCTGCAGAGGTTTTCAGTCTGGGTCCAACTGGGTTCAATCTGTCTACATTCCCTGGGGTTAATTCCCATACCTTTTCCTAAAATTCCTGGCGTTTCAGGACAGGGAAAGACCTTTCCCATTTATTTGGGCAGCCACACAGGTGATGAGTTACCAACGTGTCCCTTCTGTTTCCCAGCTCAGCATCTGCACTGTAAACAGCACATGATCCCCTCGAGGGCAGCCTTGGTTCTGTCTGGACCGATGACAGACAAGTCCAGGGCTGATAGGAAGAGCATCCTTTCCCATCAGAGATGGGCAGCAAAGATCCAGGCCAGCCTGACAGAAAGGCTGCTATGCCTCCACCCTGGGCTGCATTTCAAAGGCATCACCGACACAAGGGAACAAAGCACGATATTATTTTTTTAATCTCTTTTCCTAAGCCAGCAGTGAATAGAGAAGGCTGCAGAGCTCAAAGCACTGAGGTTGATGGACAGTGTCTCAACAAAGGGCCAAAACTATCTTAACTTCAAGCTTAAGCTCCCATTAGGCAAAGAAAATACAGCCCAAATTTTGCTTATGTAGCACCTTTCATGCAAACATCCCAGGACACTCCAAGATCAAACTCAAACACAATCAATCATGGAGATGTGAGCAGTGCTCACCAAGGAAAACAGAGAGCAGGGCAGGCTCGGCAGGAATGAGTGGCACGGCTGCCACGAGCACCTGGCTCCCCCAGGGAAGGGCTGGGGGCTGTGAGAGCCCCGGGCAGGCAGGGATGGGTGAGCAGGTGCTGGGAGGCTGTGGGAATTGCTGGGAGGGAGGAGGATGAGCTGGGAAGACAGAAGATCTCCCAGATCCAAAGGGGTTGTTACCACTGGGGTAACTCATCCCCACGGAGTGTGTGCACACAGGCTGATGGCTCTGCCAGCCCCGACAGGCTGGATGGGCACCCACCATCTGCTCCTGGTGTCCCCGGAGCACACCTTCCCTCTGGGCTTCACTGGGATGTCAGCACCCACCTTACCCCAAACGTGGGTCAGAGAAGAACCACTGCTTGAGTTTGCTAAAAAAGAATTGTGTCATTTTCTCTCCTTCCTTGGCCATGACACAGAGCAATAAACCCAGAAATCTCGTAAAATAAAGTTATTCCTATTTAGCACAGTCAAGAGGCTTAGTTTGGCTGTTTGAGCTGAGATTTCAGTTCAAATGTCTTGGTCCTGTTCCACAGCAAACCTCCCAACCTTTGCCAATTTATTTTTAAGTGTCAGGACACTCCCTGGCTGGGGCATTCATGACGGCTGAACATCCTGCAGAGCTTTGTCAAAGGGCAGAAGAATTAAACTCCAGTAATTCATCCTGGATGATTCATGATGGCTTTAAGTCATAATCAGCTTTTCAGTAGCAACCTTGCCACTTTCTAGCCTGTAATATTTTTAAGTGATCAGCAGGAAGAACTTGCTAGCAGGAGTCTTGTGACATTGAGGGGTGAGGCTGTGACCCCACTGCAGCATCATTTCTCAGCATGAAGGTGACAGCAGATCACAAATGCAGCACCTGAGCAAAATGTCACTGTCTTACAAGGAGGTCTGAACCTCTCCACAGCTAATTTTAAGCATGCCAATTAGGTGAACAGTTGCCCTGGTCTCCTGGAAAGGGCTGCTAAGGCTGTCTTTCCACTGACTATATTGAAACTGGGATGTCTTCTTCCAGATGAGGAGCCTCAGTTGTGCAGAAGGTATCCATACCGTAGTCTTACATCAACAAGACAGACTTCTTCTTTGCACTCAAAATGATTAGCAGATAATTAACAGAATCACCAAAACAAGACAAATAAAATTTCTAAACAACTTAAAATAATTATCAACTCCTAGAATCATTGTTCTTTCTCTAATTAATAGCTGATACCATGTGAACTCTATGAACAGGAAAGATTTCTCCTCAACCTGCCACAGCTCCTGAGGGAGGATGCTTTTTTCAGCTCTGTTGGATCCTATTTCAAGACTCTGCTCAGGGGGCTGGGATCTCCCCATTACCTGTCTAAATAAGTGTCCTAAGCTCTGGGTGACTGGGTATGAAGGGTCAAGGTTTACCAATCTCTCTTCAGCTCTAGAAGTTGTTCTACAGCTCCTAATGAATCTGTCCCTGTGGATTTTAGAGGCAAAATGGGATTTCTCAAAGAGAAGCATTTTGTTGGAGGCCTTGGTTCAAATTAAACCAGAAAAAGAAATTCCTCCAAAACCAGTTTTTAAAATGAAAAATTTCAGCTTCAAGTAGGCACGCATTTGGTGAGGTTAAGGAAGAAATTAAGGCAAAAGCCACATCTGCTGTACCTGACAAATTAATTCAGTTTAGTGTGGTTTATACCTGTCACACCTTGACCAAGTATCTGTGAGAGCTTTTCAGGAGCCTTCTGCAATTCCCTTAGAGCAAACCTTAGTCCTTGTTTATCAATGAAAATTTTATCTGATGTTTTGAAAGACGTAAATTCTCTGATTCTTTACAGCGGTATGGCAGTTCGCTCCTCAGAAAGTCTATTGGCCTTGGCTTGGTGCTCATGGCAGCAAATACATGGCCTGAAAATAGAGATTTCCTCTAAATCTGCAGAACACCTGGGCCCGGTTGAGCTTCGCTCACTGCACTTGTGAGAATCCGCGATTTACACAGATAATCCTCAGACATTTCAAGCTGGGCTGAGGATAGACAACATTTCCAGCCCATGCCATCAACTGCATTCATCTGGAACAGGTGCCAAGCTTACGAAATCCCCCTGCATGTGGCAGACACCACAGCACGCTTCATTAGCAGCCAGCCGAGCAGCTCCCACCTCCAGCGCCGGCACTGCAAACAGTCTGCAGATCACAGCCCCAAACCTGGGAAGCAGAGGAGGCAAGGTTTCAAAGGCAGAGGGGATTTAGGCAGACAATGACGGACTCTGTGAAACCTGCTCCCAGCCTCTCTTATCCTCACTCGTTTGAGTGAGCGCAGCTGCCTGTCGTTTCTAATTCGGGGTGCAATGCTGGGGCTGGGAGTGCTAGACGTGGCCGTGGCTGCCTTATTAAAAACAACAGCTAATAAATTGCCAAATGCCATTTACCCTGGATAACCTCCTTAGCCAAAACCCTCCATATCTGCTGGGGCTGCTTTGATGTGTTGTTCTGCTCTCTCAGCCCAGATGTTGTCATAGATCTGCTGACGATGATGGTGAAACAGCTTTGAAATGCTCTGGCAAGAAATACTTTCCCATCCTGTCTCAGATAGGGTCTGCTTCTCCCCCCGCCACCACTCTCACATTTTTCTTACTGAGGCCATTGGGATGAATAGAGGCTCTTTGTTCATTGAGCCATTTCTCTTCTTGCTGATGCTTTTTTTTATATTTTAAAAGCTAAGCTGAAATGACAGTGGCAGCTGTTCAATAGATGAAATAGGTCTCAAATACCACAGCCATGGCCAGTGTTTGGACACCACTTTCAGCCATAAACATGGATAGTGAAAAGGCATGGGGGCCTTAACAGCTCTAGAAATACTTTCTCCCTTCCGCTTAAGCCCTAAGAAAAATTAAAATAATTCTACAGATTGAGAAAATTCTCAGATTTTCTCATGAATATCTTAGTAAGATCCTTTTTTTTCCAGATGTACTGGTACCCTACTTAAAAGTAGTGCTTGATCTTTTATAGAGCAAGAGAAAACAGACACAAGTTGCACCAGGGGAGGTTTAGATTGGAGATTAGGCAAGATTTCTTCACCAAAAGTGTTACAAGCACTGGCAGAAGGTGCCCAAGAAAGTGGAGGGGTCACAGTCCCCGGAGAGATTTAAAAGATGTGCAGATGTGGCACACGGGGACATGGTTTTGTGAAGGGCCAATGCTCTCAGGCACATGGTGTGACTCTCGGGGCTAAGAGCTGAACTCAGTGATCCTTATGGATCCTTCCAACTCAGAATATTCTGTGTTTCTGGGAGTCTATGATGCCTTGGCACTGATGGCACAGCCCACGAGCCTCGAGCATCTCTTCTGGCACTCTGCTCTGGGAGCATCGTGTGCATCTGGGGAGAGATACAAAAGCCCACCTGTGTTCTCATTTTGACAGGCAAGGGTGGGAAAGGGATGTTTCTGAGTACAGCGTTATTCCTGTGACATGGACACACCACGAGGTGCTGTAGATGGACCCAAGAGGATAGATTTGTGTGGATGGATCCGTGGGGATGGATCTCTATCGATGGCTCTGGGGAGAGGGGGCTGTGTCAATCCGTGTGGATCCATGTGGATGGGTTTGTGTGTGTGGATCCATGTGAGGATGGATCTGTGGGAACAGGTCCATGGGGATGGATCTGTGGGCGTGGATCCTTGTAGAAGGATCCGTGTGGTTCCATGTGAAACTGGGTAGATGGATCCTTGTTATTGGCTCTGTGTGGATGGATCCCTGAGGATGGATCCCTGGGGATGGATCGCTGGGGATGGATCCCTGGATGTATCCCTGAGGATGGATCCCTGGGGACAGATCCCTGGGGATGGATCCCTGAGGATGGATCCCAGGGGATGGATCCCTGAGGAGGGATCCCTGGGGACAGATCCCAGGGTATGGATCCATGATGATGGATCCCAGAGGATGGATCCCTGTGATGGATCCCTGAGGACAGATCCCTGGGAACAGATCCCTGGGGATGGATCCCTGTTGATGGATTCCTGTTGATGGATCCCTGGGAACAGATCCCTGTGAACAGATCCCTGTGAGCAGATCCCTGTGAGCAGATCCCTGTTGATAACAGATCCCTGTGAGCAGATCCCTGTGAGCAGATCCCTGTGAGCAGATCCCTGTGAACAGATCCCTGTGAGCAGATCCCTGTGAACAGATCCCTGTGAACAGATCCCTGTGAACAGACCCCTGGGAGCAGATCCCTGCGAACAGATCCCTGTGAGCAGATCGCTGTGAGCAGATCCCTGTGAACAGATCCCTGTTGATAACAGATCCCTGTTGATAACAGATCCCTGTGAACAGATCCCTGTTGATAACAGATCCCTGTGAACAGATCCCTGGCACGGATCCCTGTTGATAACAGATCCCTGTGAACAGATCCCTGTTGATAACAGATCCCTGTTGATGGATCCCTGTGAACAGACCCCTGTGAACAGATCCCTGTGAGTAGATCGCTGTGAACAGATCCCTGTTGATAACAGATCCCTGTGAACAGATCCCTGTTGATAACAGATCCCTGTTGATAACAGATCCCTGTGAACAGATCCCTGTTGATGGATCCCTGTGAACAGATCCCTGTTGATAACAGATCCCTGTTGATAACAGATCCCTGTTGATAACAGATCCCTGTGAGCAGATCCCTGTTGATAACAGATCCCTGTTGATGGATCCCTGTGAGCAGATCCCTGTTGATAACAGATCCCTGTTGATAACAGATCCCTGTTGATAACAGATCCCTGTGAACAGATCCCTGTTGATAACAGATCCCTGTTGATAACAGATCCCTGTGAACAGATCCCTGGCACGGATCCTCAGCGCGGCGGGTGCGGTGCCGCCGGTGCCCAGCAGGGGGCGCGGTGCGGGGGCGGTGCGGGGGCGGTGCGGGCGGTGTCCGCACGGGGGCGCTGTGTCTGGCGCTGTGCTGGGCGGGCCGGGCGCTGTGGCGGCGGCCATGGAGCGGCTGGAGCGGAGCGGGCGCTGGCTGCGGGCCGTGCTGGCCCGCGGGCGGGTGCGCCGCCGCCTCCCCGCGCTGCTGCTCGCCATCGCCGTGCTCGGCTCCGCGCTCAAGGACAGTGAGCTGGTGCCCGACACGCCGCTGCAGAACAAGCGGAACCCGCTCAACGTGTGAGCAGGGGCGCGGGGTGGCGGCCGCGGCGGGCGGGGGCGGCTCTGAGGGCCGGGGGTCGGTGCTGGCCGCGTGTGCCGCGCTGGGCCGGGGCTTGGTGCTTCAAATGGTGAGATTTCCTGTTCCTGACTCAAAGGTTTCCGATTGTCGGGGGTTTCTGGCTCAGTCTTTATTGGAAGGGGGAAAAAAGGAGGGTTATTTTTCTTCTTAACCTGGCAGGTAATTGCTCGTATTCGAGTAGACTGATTTCTCTTTCTCCGGCAGCCACTGGCGGGACCCGAGGGCATGGCCTGAGGCTGTGTCAGGGCAGGGCTCGGCTGGCATTTAGGAAAAGGCTCTTCATCGGCTGCAACAGGCTCCCCAGGGCAGTGCTAACAGCAGCAAGGCTGACAGAGCTCAGCATTTTGACATCTTGACATCATTTTGACATCATTTTGACAACTCTCCCAGGCACACGGTGTGACTCTTGGGCTGTCCTGTGCAGGGCCGGGAGTTGGACTCCATGATCCTTGTGTGTCCTTTCCAACTCAGCATATTCTGTGATTCTGTGGTAGTTACTGAGTTGATCTAAAACCTAGCTGAAGGAAATAGGTCTTTTAGCATCTTTCCTAAAAGCAGAGTGGCTGCCATCCTTTTGTACACTTGGGCAATGATCTAACTGGCTTAGTCATTCTGTGAAACTAGTCTGAGTGTTCTGAAGGAAGCAATGAGCTGGGCTGCAGCACGTGTGCTGTCCTGCTACCCGTCTGAATTTAAAACTAAAATTGCTGGTTTCCTCTGGGACTTGGGGAACTTTGGACTTTACCGATTCAAATTTGTCCTTTGGTGATGTGGGAGGGGAGCTGCTCTTAGTGTGGCTGAAAGAGCATTGACAGGAAACACAGAGAAATTGATCTTCCAGTAAAAGCATATTTCAGTTAAGTTCTCGGTTTTAAATAGAGGAAGGTGATCTGTACTGAAAGTTTCTGAAGCAAATATTTTTTTCCCTGCCAATTACTTACCTCATGGTTTGTCAGCAGTAACCTTTTTTTGCTTTTAAATAAAGCAAAATTTATTTTCAATTACTGTTCCGTAGTAGCAGCTGTAATTGTCACACAGGCATCACTTCTGTAAAATTAAAGAGTGAAGGAGGTACTACTCAAAATCCTGGGCAAGGTCCCAACAGGTTTGTTAGGGTCATAAGGAAGATGCAGAACTCTAGACTGGTTTGGCTTTGCCTTTGATGTTCAGGTGAGGATTAAATGATGACTGTGTGTGTCTGTTCATAGCTCAATCACAGAGCAGAATTCAGCTGCTGGACTCTGGATAACAAAGGGGCTGCACAATTCCTTGCTCACAAGGAAACAAACTCCACTGGAAGGTGCTGATGGGAGAAGCAAGATCCTGGACTGTGGCCTCCTTAATTTATTAATAATTTCACTTACACATGCTCCAGTTTAAGATTTGAAAAGACAATGAGTTATACAATACTGTCTTCTGTTAAACAAGATATCAGCACATTGTCAGCTGGGTTTCAAGATATTATGGACATTATGGCAAAAGTTTTCAGGGCAGAGTGAATTTAGAGATGGAAGGATTTTTGTGTGCTAAAGGAAGGTGCTCATAATTGAGAGCACAACAAAGGAACAGACACATTGTGCTGCTTCATTTATTTAGAAGGACATGAGAGAGGAAATCTTCACAGGCTGGTGAGGGGAAAGAGCCAGCACTTCTGGCTGTCTTAAGAGGTTGAGGCTGTGAAAGGCTTTGTAAAGCAAGGATAATTGAGATGGTGGAAGAGTCAGAGAAGGGGTTACTGTGGTCAGGGTGGCAAGCTAAAAATACATTCTTTGCAGCTGCATGTTGAGTAGGGCAGAGTGTTTGTAGGGTAAAAGTGATTGCTAAACTGAACTGCAAGTCTGCTGCAATGAGTGCTCTGGGTCCAGCTCGCCTTGGGAACAAGCACCTGGCTGAGGAAGTATTCAGGTTTTGGGCTTGAGGGAAGTACTGGGGAGAGGGTTAGGGTTGTAGCTAAGCTGTATTTTGAGGGGAGGGCACAAGTCTCTAATTTAATGGTTCTGAATGCTGACCTTGAGTATTTAATCCACCGCTTGCCCCACTGCTGTGGCGTTTCACCCGTGCCCGTGTCTCCTTTGCCTTTCCCCTGGCAGATACTTCGTGAAGGTGGCCTGGGCTTGGACGCTGTGGCTGCTGCTGCCCTTCATCACCCTCAGCACCTACGAGCTGGCCCGGAGCAAGTTGCTGTACGGCCGCACCAGGAGCGTGCTGCTGGTGCTGCGGCGCCTGGGCGCGCTGCTGGTGGGCACGGCTGTGTGGTACCTGTGCACTGAGCTCTTTGTCTACGTGGAGAACCTCACTGGGCACTGCTCCCTGCAGGGCAAACCCGGCCAGCCCCCCCGGCTCTACGCCTCCAAGCGGGAGTGCCAGCAGGACAGCGGCGTCTGGAACGGCTTCGACATCTCGGGGCACTGCTTCCTGCTCTCCTACTGTGCCATGATGATCCTGGAGGAGGTGGCTGTGCTGGAAGCGCTGGCCATAGACCACAGCTCCAAGCTGCGGGTGGTGATCAACGCCCTGCTTGTTTCCCTGTGTTTCCTCACCTCCATCTGGGTGTTCATGTTCCTCTGTACTGCCCTGTATTTCCATGACTTCAGCCAAAAGCTTCTCGGTGTGCTGATAGGTCTGTCGGCTTGGTACGGGACATACAGGTTTTGGTATTTAAAGCCCTTTTCTCCTGGACTACCTCTTCCAAATATACCTTTGAGTGCAAAGAAGTACAGCTATAGCAGATAAAATAAGGTTTGAAATGGTTTGGGTTTTGCTTTCAGTACTGGAGTAGTTGAATGTAGGAACGGTTGCTGTATTTCCACTGTAAGGAATAAGGTGATGGGTTGGAGGAAACCAGATCTGTGCTAGCCATTGGCTGGCTGGTGGTAATGAGCTTCTTCCCTGGGAGAAGAAAAAAAATTGGTATTGGAAGAGGTCTGACAACTGAGATTGTCAGCAAAGAAATAAGGAGTTAAATCTGTTTCTCTTACTAATAAATGGAGAAGCAGACCTAAGGCTAAAAGAGGCCTTTGATCTTTAGAAGTGTGATTTATCTCAGTTAATTCTCCCTCTTCCTTTTTCAATTATATCAAGATATTGTGGATAATCCAAACCACATGCTTTTTTTAATGTTCCTATTTGTATTGCCTTATGGGAAGGCTCTAATAATCACAGTGCTGCTAAGCATTGCAAAAATATCAATTCTTGTGAAAGCAGTTCTTTTGTGAAACTGGAACACCTCATGTTCTCAAACGTTAAAAACACTAACTTGCCAGAAATGCCTCATAGCTGCCTGCACCTTCTGCAACAGAGAGTAAACCTGAAATGCAATGCCTTCAGCAGACTGTGGCTCTAAATTGATGCCTGCTCTGAAATGGCAACTCTTGCAAAAAAAAGCCTTAACTTTCTCCTTAGGTGAAGTAGATATAATAATATAGCATCATTTTATTCTTGACACTACAAAACCCAAACTCCATTCTGTTTTGCTAAGAGGTCTAGTATGAGGATTGGGGTTTTAATTTTTAAAAAATCTAATCCATTGCACACTTTGCAACAACAAATTCCTTGGGTTTGTTCTTTCTTCTAGAACAACAGTGGAATTCTGGTGTTTTGAACAGGCTAGCTTATCCTGCTATTTCCCAAATAGTCTGCTTGGTAATGAGTGAAATGCATTGTTTATCCTGGGAGCTGCAAAGCAGAGTGTGCTTGAAGCAATATTTATTCTTGCAATACCAATAAGCTTTTAATTTTGATTGCACATAAAGCTGTGGCCACTTTTGATGTGGCTGGAAACCCACTACTGAATAAAACACTACTATTAGATAATGAATAGAGGTGAGGTAGGTTTGCTCATCTTATCAGTCAGATGTTTAGCATAGTTTTTATCTTGAAAAGGTTGTTATTATTTCATAAAACCTCATTCATGATGCAGTTGCATGATGTGTGACAGTGATGACAGGACAGCCAGGAAGGTCTGTGGGCAAGGTTTGGGTCACCTCCACTGACCCTCCAGTGGGCTCCAAGGTGACTTTTTCAGGGTTCAGGATGTGATGCTCCATCAGGTAATCTTGGCATGTTTTGCCAGCTCAGTGTCTCTCTTCCAGCAAGAGTGGAAGCATTTGCAATTCCTCCAGCAGTATTAGTTCCATGTCGTGGTCTGCTACTGAGGAGAGCTAAAATCACTGGAATTCCCACTGACTTCGGTGGCAAGTGGGAGTTGTGTGTCCTTAGAAAGAAAGAATCACCTCTCAGAAAGAAACTGTCCAGGGGGTTATGTATTTTCTGTCAAGCTCCTCTTGGTTTTGTGTTGAATTGCCTTTTAAGCTGACTCCTTGAAAATTGCACTGATTAACTCATATTGGGTTTAACTAAATTTGTTTAAACAATGCAAATTTATTTGCAGACACTCTTTTGATGTAATTTAAGCCTACTCCCAATAGAGCTAAGCTAAACTGCAAGCCACTTTCACCATGAAAAAGGATTATATACCCAGAAGGTTTTATGATTAATTTCATTAAGTTCCTATTTTAGGTTATCTTTATGTAACTTTGCTGTATAGACAAGCCCTTGGAACAGGAAATGCTGTTTACTTAAACCAACTGATTTGCAAAATGATGTTCATTTTCACAAATGTTTTGTGCAATCGCTGTGGATATTTCCATCCACTTTAACCAGTGTCATGTAGATTATTTTTTTAATGGAAATAATGTAGGATATGGTTATTCTCTTATTTAAACAATGAAAGAAAAACATTTGAAAACTTTATCAGTGTTTTTTGTCTTTGAGTATCTGTTCCTGATATCTGTAAAGATGCCGTTGTTGCTGTTCACTTCCTTGGGTGACCCAGCCCCCCAGAGTTTGTGTGACTGCTGAGATCTGTGATCAAGCTGGCACTGGAAGTTCTGCACTGTTTGAAAGGGTTAACAGAGCACTGCTTCTCAGGAGTGCAAGGTTTTAAAAAGAAACAAAACCAAACAAAAGCCATGGATGACTAAAGCAAGTTTCCCAATGTGTGCCTGTTACACCAAGCAGTTCATTTTGTGGGCATGGACGTTGGTTTATTGCAGCAGAGGGAAAAGCCTAATCCATTGAAATGTGTGGGAAAACTCCCATGGGCTGTAATACTGCTGTAATATTTGTGAGTTTGGAAATCTTGGGGTCTTTCTCAGTGCCCAGACACCATGGGCCAGCTCTTGGCTCTGAAAGTTCCCTTGTGCTCCAGACCTTTATTTGTGCTTTTTGACTCTACTCCAGAGTAGGAATCTGCTTCCTCGTACTTCAGCTGGAAACTATAGGTTGCAAATCTCTCGTTCACATATTTGCCATTGCATTTACCTGACTTCCTTTTCTCTCCCAAATTTTATCATTAAAATAAAAATTGCAGCCTCTCCACAACAGATTTGTAGCCAAAGAGAAACAGTGCTGGGAGCAGCAGGATTTGGTATCCTGTGCCAAAGGCCCAAATCAGCTGTCAGCAGGTATTACTGGTTTGTTTCAAGTGTTGGGGTGGGTTGGCTTTCTTTGCTTTTTCTGCATTAAAGTGTTCCTGTTGTTCTCACAGAGCTGTCTTTCTCTCTGTAGAATTACCACGAGAATTTTTATCTCCAACATCTTACTAACATATTTCAACATCTGTCTGCTAATCTTTCTGTTTTGTGGGCCCTGTTTCACAGTTCTTTCACAGAACAGCATTTGGCCTGACTGGGTGACCAAAGCAGCTCTTGGTGCCTTAAACATTTTCTTCTGCTGGGAACAGGTAGAAGACAGTGGGAAGAGAAACGGCTTTAGGATTCATTTCACTCTTCACTTATCTGGGACTTTTTCAAATGTTGGCGTCACTGGAGGCGAGATCAGGCAAACAGGAAAGTTGAGGTCTTTCATAAGAGCCATGTGAGCAGTTCAGACTTTAAACATGTCTCAGCCCAGGGTTTGATTCTTCCTCTAAGTTTGTTCAAAGCAAACGTGATCCATGAATGCTTGACTGGTGCTAAGTGATATTCCTGGTTTCCCAATTTATTTGTGTGTGCTGAAACTTGGGTTGTGGGTGGCTGCAAAAAAAGAATCCTGTTTTCTGTTTTGGTGCGTGGCAATTGGTGACAAAGTGAGAAACACCCAGTTATGCCCTGGGGTGCACTTTAATGGAAGAAACTGCTGTGATGTGTTAAATATTTTGGGAAATCAGTCTTTAGTTGTGAACACAAGTCTGTGGTCATTTCATGAAATAGTATCTGATTTTTCCACTGTAGCTTACGGTTGGTAAAACTGGGACACTTAAAGTAGCTCCCTGCAGCTTCTCTGCAATCGGCCTTTTCCAGCTCTTTGATCACCTTGTGTTATCTCCTTTTGCTCAGAAACCTGTTTTCTGGGATTATTTCTTTTCATAGCTTCACCTCTCCTCCTGGAGCACAGATTAGTAATAAATGCTCTTCACCTCTGCTGGATGCTGCTTCCTCTCAGTACTTTGCCTTCCCTCCTTTGAGGTATTTTGCAAGCTTAAGAAGAAAGTAATTAACAGACACAAAAAGGCTGTTGTGACTCTGTTTAACTGTTTTTAAACAGAGCTGTACTGGTGGAAAATGTGGAGAAAAGCACATGGTTTATTCATTGAAGCAGAGCTGCACCTGATGTGCTTGAGCTCAGGGAAGGAAAGGTGATGTGACAGCCAGGGTTTGCCCTTCTCTTGGGGACTGAGTGCCCACTTCACTGGACAGTACTTTTACCCAGGTGCTTAGCAGGAAATAATTAATTCAGACATGGGAAGAGTGCCTTAGTGCTGAAATGAAATATGGAATGAGAGCATAAAGTTTGAAAGCTGAAAAAGCAGACATGGAAATGGCTGTCAATATTGAATGCAATCCATGGAATCTCAGGCAATTATGTAATTGTAATATTTAGCCTGAAAGGTTATTTATTTTTAAATTACCCCCTGTCCATCACGAAACAAAAGACAATGCCATGTGCTTGTAATAAGCCAACTAACTTCTCTGTAAAGCTTTGGGACTAAAAGATGGCACAGAAAAGCAGTAGGGGAAGAGCTTTACCAGCCCTTCAGAAGGGTTGGATATCATGGGAAAGCAGCACTCGGAAAAAGGCCCTTTCCCTGTTGTCCTCTTCCTGACAACGTGTGCAGTGGCAGGAGGTTTGTGGCTGAACTGAGGATCTCCACAGTGGTGAAGGCTGAAGAAAGGAAAATGTGCAACAAGAACAAGTGCAAACGATTTCTTCTTCCTCACCTCTCTGCAACCTTTTCCCGTGTCCAGTCCGGGTTAGTTTTGCAGATCTGGGCTGTGTATTCCCTCAGTCACGGATGATGTCAGAGCAGGAACTAGGTATATCCTCAGTGTAAATGTCAGCTCTTCTGAAATGCCTTCCCTGGATCCTGCCCTGCCTGCAGAGCCTTCCCATCTCATGGGGATTGTGCCGAGCGGTCACACGTGGTGTGACCGTATCCGTGACAGGCTTACCGTCGTGACTCATCACCGAGGAAAATTCAGCTGAACAGGCTGTGCCTCAGAGCAGCCGACTGATGGAGAATGCTGTGCAAAAAGCAGTGCAAAATCAGGGTGCTGCTCAGCCCACAGAGCCTGTTGGCTTTAGCCAAATGTGTGAATTGTTCCCACACCTAGCAGGATTGTGCTGTTGGGAATGGCACCCTGGGCCTGCCCTCTGCAGGTTTTATAGGTGATGGGAGCAAGCACAGATCTGCTGTGGGCTTGGTACAGTATCACTTTTGCTTCAGCTTTGTCGTAGCCTGACCTGATTCAGTTTTTAGAAGAATGGGAGTGATAGAGGATGAGGTTTTTAAGAATATGTGTATTTTTTCTCTTGATTGTCATAATTTGGAAGTTAGGAGAAAAGGTTGTGCCAGTGTTTTTTTGGTTTATTTCGTTTACTGTGGATTTTTCTGTGTTGTTTTCAGAGGTTTTGTTGGGTTTTTTTCTTGTGGCCAAGAAAAAAAAAGCTATTGCTGTTGTGTAGTGCTTGGATCCAAGGGCATGGAATGGAAAGGAATTGCTTCTGATAAGCAAAAATAGAAGAGGGTTCAGGGGGCTGGTGGTGGAGTGACATGACTTTGTGATGTAAGGAGCGTGTTCGAAACGGCACTTAACTATTCAGGATACTTGGTTCTGTGTCAGAAACTGCCTGCAGCATTACACAGCACCCTCAAACCTGGTTACACTCTGTTCTGATTGCAAAGTAGCTTTATTTGGATAACTCTCCTGGAGCTAAAAAGGATTTAGGTCGCAGGAGGGATGAGGTGCTGGTAGGAAAGGGCTGAGAAGGGAGGCAATGCAAGTAGGGAGATGGATGGTGTTATTTTTAAAGGAATGTTTCAGAAATCATTGATCTGTGCTGTTTGTTAAGAGGTTTTTAGCAAGATTCCATCTCCTCCCTTTCTCAGCAGTTCTTCCTCAAACAGGAGGCACAGGAGCTGATGTGTTCAGTGATGCAAAACCCAACAACCCAGGGGACAACAGGAATGTCTCCTGGAGATGGTCACGCATTGCCTGCTGTCTGTGACAGGAGAGTGGCACCAGGGAGTCCAGGAGAGAGCAAAAGGGTTGGACAGCAGAGAGGGCTAAAGAAGAGAAGGGGCTGAAAGTAGATCATTGTGCAGAGGGAACAAAAAGGAAGAAAAATACTGTCATCTCCTGAGAAGTGGGTGGAGGGTTTGGCATTTTGCTTATTGAAGCTCTTCAGCACCAAAGTGACATGGAAATGGAAATAATCTCTCTGCAGGTAGAGCCTGGCCAGGAGCACACAAGTATTGCTGCAGTGATGGACACCTGTGTTCTGACAGGGCAATTCTTCATCCTCATTATTTATGGCAGAGCTGCTATTCCTTCTTCCACTGAGAGCTGTTCAGTGCAGGCTGTTTTCTCTCTGTTTAATCCTCCAGAGGAAAGCGAGTTAAAAGGAGAATGAAAGAGAACGACAGTGAAATGTCCTTTGGGCACGTTTGGGGATCAGCACCAGGGGAAAACCAGGAAATGTATTTGTCATGAATGTGCTTTATCAGAGAATCCAAGTTCCTGTGTTTTTATTACTGCTTATAACTTCAGTTTCTGTAGAAATGGCTGGGTCCGAAACATCTGCAATTTGGCCACTGAGGCCATGCTTTGGGAAATCGTTCAGGTGTACAAAATCTGTTCCTGCTCACCACATACAGAGATGTTCTCACTCTCATTCACACCTGTGGGGTTGAACTTTTCCCTGGGCACTGCTGCTGAACTGGGACTTTATTCTGTCCCTCCCTAGAAAAGTAGCTTTTCTACAGACTTGTGTAGGAAAAGCAGCTTTGCTGTGAATAGAAATTGCCCTTTTATCCTCAGCTATGCCCCAGGTTATTGCAAGTTGGGGGTTACAATAGTTACCTCTTAGGTTGTACATTATTTCCTCTTTCTTTGGGTGTTTAGTTTTTAATCTCATCATATTTTATATTTTTTTTAGCCATCCCAAAATACTATATTCATATTATCCCACATTATTTTAATCCCATATATCTTTCGGCAACCTGAGGGATTTAGTTGCTGTCATTGCTTGCATTGTGGATCCAGTCTGGGTGGTTTTGGCTTTTATCCTAATGATGGCAGTAAATGCCACCATACACAACCTGATATTAAATATTTTCACAAGCTCTACTCTTCTCTGTTTGCTGTTATGTGGGGAATTTTGTGTTCATTTTCTCTCATGGCAGAAAGGAAGGAGGGAGCAGTTCTTACAGCATCCCTCTTCCCTCTGAAAACTGGATTCTGAAATTGCAGTTGGGGGTAAGGATGTTTTTTTCATTCAAAAACAGAGGAACACTTGACAAATAGTTTCTGACAGGCCCACCAAATGGCCACTAGATATTCCTAGGCATCTCTTGATCTCGATTTCTTTGGCAAGTTGTGAGAGGCTCTGTGGTGTGTTCCCTGTCCTCTAGCCAGCTTGGTGTTGAAATCCTTTATTCTGCATGGAGAGGTCTTCTCCATCCCTTGCCAAGCAAAGGAGAACGCTGCCAGCCAGCAGGAAGGCTGACATGTACGGTTTCAATTTTCATAATCGAATCTTTTGAGCAAATCCTGTAGGAATAAAAAGATTTCAGGAGCTGTAGCTCTGCAAATGTGGCCACTGGGAGCCTGTTAAACAGGAGGCTTGAGAGGCAGGAGGGAGAGACTCTGTCATGAAGCTGCATCTCAGGGCTGCTTGGACTTGACATAAAGCCCCTGATTTTCATCTCTCTGATAATTAGAAGTTCCACACCTCAGCACAGATACAGATTTTTAAGCACCGAGGTGCCTCAAAGCACATTTGTCTCTAAAACACAGAGATTTTGGAGGATAAAAATTTGTGTGGGTAAATAAGTACATCTAGAGTAAAGGAGGACTCTGGCTGAGGTTGGGTCAGGCACACAGGAATGTTGGGTGCAGAATGCAGCAGGAGCCATTCCCTCTTGTCTAAAATATAAAATAGCACCTCTGAGGTGCCTCACCTTCCAGCCTTTCCCCTTGGGCACTGCTGTTACCCCACGCCTTGCTGAGAGCAAAGCATAAAGTCCTGGAGTGAGAAAACAGATTTTTGCCATCATTTTCATGTTTCTGTGTACAGAACATGCCCTGGGCAGCAAACAGGCCAGTGCCTGGCTCACAGCCAGGTCATGCAGTGGGCTCCCCTCTGCAGTGGAACTGGAGCAGAAAAGGTCTGGCTGGGCTGAGATCAGTCGGAGCAAGAGCAACTTTTTATGATGACAGCGTGTAATCACCACACCACAGGGCTGCTTAGAGCAACGGGCTAATCTGGATTGATCGGGGCTCTGGCATTCGTTCCGAGGGATCTCACACTTCAATCCAGCCTCTGCCTGCCACAGTAATTGTCTTTTATCACTCTCGACGATTGCTTTTCCCTGGAGCAAAGTCCTGGTACTTTTTCATTACCAGGGCAGGAAAACAAGGCTTAGTGACAGGGAGTGGCACCAATTTATTTATTTATTTATTTAGTCCAGAACAAAGGCTGATTATTGACTATTTCTAGCTGAGAACCTATGCAAAATTCACCACTACAGCATCAGTGGCTTCCCAGCAGCCCCGAGTGCAATGCTGGTGGCAGCTCTTGTCCATGCCTTGTTCCAGCTGCTGGATTTGCCTGGCTTCCTTGTAACAGCTGCATTTTAACAGTGTGCTCCAAACAAAACACACACCTATTTTCTCCAGTGTTTAGAGATCTGATCTGCTCCATGACTTTAAATTTATTCTGTGGTTAAAAATACAAAAGCTAAATAAAATCAAGGAGCAAAGTACTGCAGTCTTGCTAAACAGCTTCCTTCTGCCCCATTCTTGGGCTGAAATCCTAGGAATGGAAGAAATATTTGCTCTTCTTCCCTCTGGGTTTCCTGGCCTTGTATCCCATTGATATTCCTTTTTACACCTGGTGTGTGCATTTCATCAGCTTTTGAAGATCACCAGGGAATGTGTGTGTGTATGACCACCAAGAAAGGGAAAAGGGTGAAATCCTGGTAAGGCTTTCATGTTGGTGTATCTTTATAAATCTTTCTGGGAGGTTTACCACCAGCTAATTGACCAAATACTTCATTTTCTTACACCTTGCAGATTCAGCAAAAGGCAGGAGCTCAGGGCACCCTCCTGCCTCCCTCTTCAAAAAGAAGGAAAAAAACCCAAAAACTATTTCTTCTGAAGTCACCGATTCCACAAAGCAAATACCAAATGTATTTGGGAGAATGTGTGTCTGCAAGGTTTCACTCAGCAGCCTCAGCTGCAGGAGCCAGGTGTGCACGTGCAGATGGTGAGATGGGTTCTCACACACCAATTTTAAGTGCAGCCCCAGCCATGGGGGGAGACAGGGATAACACAGAGCCTCTGCAGCTGCACAGCCTGTTGTATTCCAGAAGCCTGTCAGACGAGCCTTATGACAAGCTCTGTATAAAAGTGTGCATTTTGCACTCCCTATGTGCTCATCCCCTGTAATTCCTGCTAAATATTCCCAATTCTGTGGATGCTGGGTTGTATCAAAAAGTCCTGGGGAAGCTTGCTGCTTTCAAATACATACAGATATTTTTTGAATTGGAGGCAAATGCAATTCCTATTATTTCAGCCACGCCTGACATACATTTCCAAGCCCTGAGATGCAGCGTGGCTCCCAGGGATCACTGGAGTGCCTGGAAAGCCAGCAGGCTGAGTGCTGGCAGGAATTAGTGGTTGGAAGAGGAATACCTGCAAGTTCTATACCAGTGCAATACATGAGCCAAAGCACAAACCACCTGCACATCCCACTGCCCTCAGGCATGCCTTGCACTAGGACCAGAAGGATGTGGAACACATTCAGAGATGCGAAGCCATTGCTCCTCCCATATGGTTTATTGAGGATCTCAGTTTCCAGAGCATGAGTAGCAGTGAGGCCTGTTATTCTTTCCAGCATGCAAAAGGCACAAAAAAGTCATCAATGTGATTCTGTGCAAAGTGTCCCTAAGAAAACACACAGCGAGGAAATGACAGAAAAGAGCCCCCGATGGAAGAAAGCCAGAGCGCCTTCAGGAAAGCGCTGAAAAGTTCTGAAAATGGTTGTACTGTTTCAGAGTCCAAATATGCTCAGTTGGTGAAAGATGCTTTGCAAATCCGTGAAAGAAAACTCAAGAGACAGAGCCAAAAGGCTTAAAACAATAATCTCCTTCATGTGCCAAAATTCAGGATGAAAGTCAAAATGATTTATCTCAAGAAAAAAGTGCGGCAGTTAAAGACAGACATTAAATTCTTTAAAAAAAAAGCCCACCAAACCAGACGTAGAAAGTGGATACATTCTAAGAGCAGCTCAATAAAAAATATTCCTTTTAATGAAAATAATTTTTAAAATGGATACTTGAAGAACAGAAATCTGCCTTGACTGTGACCAGCTACTGCACCCTGCTCCCAGGAAAGCCTCCAAGCACAACAACACAACGTCTTCTAGAAGAAGAAAGTCCCCACTACCTGCATGTGTGAAATGTGGCCAGTGAACAATTTGGAAACACAAATGCACAGGACCAAGAATCCAAGTCCCATTAGTCAACTTGGGTGTCGGGAAGCCTCCTGGGATTCCTGTCTCTCCTACTGGAGCTGGCTGGTGCTGGAGGCAGTACCACTTCCCGGTGGGCACGGCTCAGCCCGTGAACCCTTGAGCCTCTCGCCGGAGTTGAATACTTAAACCTAAAAAAGGCATTTACAAGTTGACGCTTTGTTGTTGTTGTTGTTGTTGTTGTCGTCTTATTTCCTTGCAGTATAGGTTTCTACTTCTAGACTATGGAATGTTACATTAAACAATATAATTATTCATTACCTTGCTTCAAATTTCATTACAGTTACTGAGGCTTCATCATAATTTCACACAGCACAGAGACACCAAACTAAACACCAAGCAGTCAGCACTAGATGTATTTTTTCTTTAAGTACCAATAAGCAAAATATCCCATTCCCCCCAGAGATCCCATCAGGAAGGAGGCTCCAAGGAAGGAGGGAGGTTTCCGCTTGACCAGCCTGAAGGCATTGGGTACCACTGCAGAGAGGAGCGTGGTGTGTATGTCTCCCAAAACTTTCCTGAAGGCGAAGCGTTTCTGTATCCTGTCAAAGAAGGACTGTAGGTTAGGTCTGCTGCCATCTTCCCAATATTTCTTAGAGAGTCCCAGAAATTTGAGGCGGTGCAGGGTGGCTCCTAACAAGACATCGGCCAAAGTGAAGACGCATCCGCAGAGCCAGAGTTCACACTTCTGCCCTGGAGAGAGAAGAGACAGAGCAAAGGTAAGAATCCTTTGGATGGGCACCTAAAATCTTGCTCAAAAGGTCCACATTGGCAGGAGCATTTGGATTAGATCTGGAATGTTTTTTCCCAGCTCTTTGATGGGCCAGGAGCTCAGAGCCCATCTACCAGGTTATGTGATGGAGGGTATGGGTGTGCCAAAAGCTGGGAATATAAGATAATAATTTATAGCCTGTGTGAATACACAAATTACTGGCTGCAAAGTGGCTCCTGCTGCCTCTCCCCCAAGTCAAGAGCAGCAGTACTGGCATCCTCCTGTACCCAGGATGTTCCTGGAAAGGAGCCCTTTGCCCCCCTTGGAGGCAGATGCAGTGTAGTGACCCCCTCTGCTGTGTCAGTGCTTGGGGAGAGCAGCAGTGTCTGCCCTTGGCTACACCAGGAGCTGTTTCAGGAGTCTCACGTCAACTTGGCCTATTTTAGGGATGTGAGAAATTCTCAGGAATCAAAACCATTTGCTGGATGGCCTGGCTGCTCTCCCTTGTGTGCTTCTGGGGAGGTTCTGCCTTTGTTCTCTGTCCTGTACCAGGGACCCTGCTCCAGGACACCAAAACTGGCAGCACATCTGTGCCAAGAGCCAGGGAGACAGAGCTCAGTGTGACTGCGGGACATGAAGAAAGACACTGAAGGGTTGAGAGCCCCTGATAATGGGTGATCCCAGAAATAACCCCACTAGAAAGACATCCAAAAATAAACCAAGCTGCTGTTAGGCTGGAAAAAGCAGTTTCAGGCCAGGATATTGTTAAGCACTCCCCCAGTGCCCTTTCAATACCAGGGGGTTGGGCTGGGCTGGAGCTGAGGGAGATGAAATAAGGTGCAGGTAAAGAACATCAGAAGGGACACAAAAATCCGCCCTCAGCCATCTTTGCTCTAAATTCCTTATTCTGGGGCTCTTCATTGTCCTGTGGCTATTGTATCAGGAAAGAGACGAGAGGCTCCAGTATAGCACCCCAGTGCAGGCACTGCTGCTGCAGGGCTGCCTGCAGGACCAGACCGGGGCAATTAAGGGTAATTAGTAGCCCTCATTTGTAGCTGCTTGGCATCCTGCCTAACCCTGCTGGAGGCACTGCCCGAGTGGACAGATTGCCTGTCCCTAATTAGTCAATAAATATTTTCAGTGACTAATGATGTGGGGGTGCTGCAGCCAGAGCTTCTTTGGGTGCGGTGGGGACCTTGTGGGTGCGGTGGGGACCTTGTGGGTGCATCTGCTCAGAGGTGAGGGGAGCAGGACTGAGGCTGCTGCCTCACTCCCAGGCACTGCTGCAGGTGAAGGAGAAAGCACATGTGAGGATGGCAACTTCGGGAGAGAGCTGTGATCCACCCCTGTCCCTCCTGGCTCTGGGCTTGCACCTCTGCTGAGGTCTGCACCCCGATGTGGGCTGCTCCAGTGCCCTGTGTGGGGTAGAAGCACAGGCAAAGCAACTCCTCCCCTTCGCATCCACAGCAGCCCCAGCTCGGATCAGCCTGTCCCAGCTGAGTGGGGTGTCTGTGGCAGGGGTCTCCTGGTGCTCCTGCAGCACCTCCCACCCTCCTCCTGCCTGCATCGCCGGCAGCCCCGGCTGCGTGGGAGTAGAGCTGCTGCACTGCAGCTCCTGGGAAGTTGCCAAAGTGGTGATCGTGCCCACTGCTGAGATCCTGACCAGGGCATGGGCACGGTGTGGGAGTTTGGAGTTCTGGAGCAGAGGGCAGGAGTGGACTGAAGGCATTGGGGCACCTGGGTGCTGGCAACAGCAGCAGCAGCAATCCCTCTGCTCCAGGCACCTGGGATGTCCTCCCAGGGCACCTCATTAGGCTGAATTCTGCTGTCCCAACCCTCACACCGGTTAATGAGGGTGTTTGAGGAAATTAGGGCAAGGCAGGATGCCGTTGTGAACGCATCAGGGCTCTTGGTAAATCCCCAGCCTGATGCCCTGCAGGACCCGACCTTGGCACCTCCGAGGGCCCTCCAGTGTGGCCCCAAGTGACGCAGGGCTCCCTGGGGCCGAGGCTGGCCCCGAGGGCAGGGGCAGCTCTGGGACCATCCCCTGATTAACTGTATCTGGGCTCTGCTCTGCATCTGGCACCGTGGTGCTGGCAGCCCTCCCGGGGCCGGGGCTCTGAGCTCTGCCAGGAGTGGGGAAGAGAGGAGGAAGGACGGCGTCATCCAGGGGTGATGGCAGGACAAGTGCTGCCCAGCTGTGCCCAGGCACCCCTGACTGCCAGGGCTGCTCTTGGCAGGCTCCCAGCACCGTGTATTTGGTGTCAGGGATGGCTGGTGTCCCTCTCTCCCACCTGCTGGCGTGTGACGAAGGTTCTATAAAGGCTCTCCCCTCCGGAGCCCCTCAGATTCCTGGGTTTCCCTGCCCATGCTCCTCTGGGATGTGCCACAGCCTAGTGATGTGAGGGGGCTTGCTGGGCACATCTCTGCACTTTCAGCAGCCAGTGCTCCTCGTGGTGCAAGTGCCTGCTCCTTCCTAAACCAGGCAGAGCATCAGTCACTGGGGTAGAGGGCACCTGCCATCACCCTGTGATGACTTTGGGGCTCCCAAAGAGCACCCATGAGGACAGGGGTCATGCTATCCTCTGTGGCAAGGGGTACAGGGGTGGTTTGCCAGAGGTTTGTAATACCATGGCTGCAATAACATCAGTGTACCCAAAACAAGGAGAGCCATGGGGTGGCCCCAGACCACTGGTGAGTGGTTGCTCCATGGGAGTTGTTCATCAGGTACAAAGCTTTTGGCTCATGTGGAAAAACACCTCCTAAACACAGCCCAGTGCCTACCTTGGTACTCCAATTTCCTTTTCTCTAGTTCAGCCTCAATCTGGTCTAGCACCATCCCAAGTTCTCCAAGGATCTTCTTCAAATAGTTCACATTATCGTGCTCCAGGATCTTGGCCTGGATGGAGAGCAGGGTTAGAATGAGGAATAAATGGATGCAGGGACACCAAGCATCAGGTGCCCATGTGGGGTCTGTGGGTCATGTTCCCCCAGCACCGGGGATCTGTGTGGCTTTGACCCACTCACCATGAGCTTCTTCTGCTTGGAGAGGTAAGGCTCAGATAACTGTGGCTCCTCTTCATGGTCCAGCTTCATCAGATCCGTGGTGGCATTAGCTAAATGTCCTGGGGGGACACAGAGAGGCTGGGATGAGTGGTGTCTGATAGCAAAGCACCTCATCCTGCAGTCAAAATATTGCTGTAGCACCAAGAAAAAATACCCCCGAGAGTTAAAATGGGCCAAATTCAAGGCTTGCTGCTGCTGTGCTTCCACATCTGAGAGCATGGGGCTCTGTCAGGTGTCACATCCACTCGCACAGGGCAGTGCTGGCTCCAAAGTATGGCAAATCCCCCTCCCTGTGGTAAGTGCCAACCTGGGAGTTTCAGGGGGAGTTTCAGCTCTTAATTTCCCCTGCTGGATTCATACTAGAGCTGCTGGAATTTCTGTCTGTTGCTTACTTGCTAACAAGCAGCCCTGAGCTTGCCCATAACCTGGTTCCTGCAGCTCCATCCCCAGCAGGCTGAACCTTTGGGATGTCTGAGCTGGCTGTCCACACTTGGGTGTACATTCAGAGCAGTGGGGCAGGGTGGGGCTCAGGGGGGAGTGCTCCCTCCTAGGTGAAGCTGTCCTGCCCTGGCTCGGTGTCCAGGGACACAATTCCATGGTGTGGAACCCATCATGAGCATGGGAGAGATGCTCACCCTTCTGTCTCTGGGCATAGGGAGGATGGGAAGGGTTTTGTGCAAGGGAGCTAAAGGAGGGAAAGGAGCAGAGTGAAAAGACGAAAAGAATCCTAGAGGCAGAGTAACACCTAAGGGATAGCATAAGCAATCCAAAGTCGGGCTAATGTCTTCCTGCCAGGGACCATCTGTCTTTCCCTCCTTGTTCCCCCCAACAAGGGAGGCCTTGGCTCTGCCAGTGTGCTGGTATGGGAGGTGCCAGGGCTGGCTGGGGTGGGAGCCAGCAGCAGGCTGTGCACTGCCATAAAATGCTGAAATTCCCTGTTTTCTGCCATGAGCTTCTGCTTGCTAAGGCTGCCAAGCAGCTCTCCTGGGGCTGCAAATCAGATGGAAACCTGAATATCGTCCTGATTTCATTCCCCTTGGGAGAGCCTAGAACCTCAGTTCACCCTCTCCTTGGGACACGACTGCCTCGATTTCCCTGGGCACCCACTGCAACAGGGCAGCTGAGCCATTGCCTGAGTGCAGGAGGTGTGCTGGGGAGGAAGGACACCATCGGCCCACAGACCTGCTTGTACCCCTGCAAAGGCCTGGGAAAAATGCCACCAGTGACGAGGTTTGGACAAGGAGATGTGTTTAGAGACCTCGGCAGAGTGCTGGGGAGGTGCTGTGAGGCAGATGGGGGCTGAAGCCATCTCAGCAGCTCCCTTTGGGAGAGGGATGGGCTCTGGCCTACGTCAGCCCAAGGTCTGGGGGTGGAGGTGATACTGACACTTGGTGACATGGGGAAAGCTGTCTGTGACAGGTGTCAGCAGTGGCAGGGCAGACCACAAGCTACACCTCAGGAACTGCCTATTTCTCTTTGTGCACAAGTGCATCCCACCTCAGCAGGACCATCTGGGACCCAGGCAAGCGAAGGGATGGGGTGGGAACAGTGGGCTCAGCTTGGGGCCAGAGCCTAAAGGAAGGGAGAGACCTGGGACATGCCAATACCCTCCTGACAAGGTCGCTTTTCTGGCGAGGAATTCTCCCTAAGAGCAATCCCTGCCATTGAGTTATATTAAGCATCGTCAATGTTTCATGAGCACTTGAAGGTCAGGTACACACACTTATGCCGATTCATCCACTGCCTGCAACTCAATCTGGCTGCACTCTCCTGCTTTTGCCCTTAGAGTTATTGGAGGGAGAGGGGCAAACTCCTGTGCCCCAGAAAGAGCTGAGAATTGTGCATGGCCCATGGGAGCCTGGACACCCCCTGAGTTAGGAAGTCTCTCTAGGATGCTTGCAATTCTCAGATAGCTGTGCTTTGCCATTTCCCAGCTTTGGTAGAAGGGGAAGATGAGCAGGAGCACAGTGGCTATGGAACCTAAAGGAGCTGTGGAGCCCTGGGCAGCCCCGCTGGAAAGGTGACTTACTGCGGATCTCAGTGGTGGCGTACTTTGGGATCATGGAGTCGGTGGTGAGCTCGGGGTGCAGGATGCAGCCGTGCGTGTAGGCATCCATGGGCAGCGAGTCCAGCAGCTCCCGGTACTGCAGCACCCGCGAGTGCAGCAGGCTGCCCGGCTCGGGGATCAGCTGCGGCACGTTCTCTGCAGGGCAAAGGCAAAGGGGTTAACAGCACCTGCGAGGGCTCAAGCGCTCGTTAGCGGCTCATTAGCCTGCTCTGGACAGCAGTGTGCAACCCTGCTGAGATAGCAGGGCTGGCTGAGGCAGGGGATCCACTCAAATCTGTCACACTCTGCCCTCTCCCTCCCTGCTGCCCATCCCAGCCAGGAGTGCAGGCAGCCCATGGGCCGAGATGGGCAAACCCGCAGGATCATCTGGAAGTGTAGGGATGTCATTATCCAGCCCTACAGCCCTCATGTTCCCTGGGGTCAGTGCAGCCAGCCCTGAGTCTCCACAGCCTCTGAATTTGTACACTCTAATTTCACATCTCTTAGAATGGGAGAAAAATTTCCCATTCTGCAGAAAAGAGCTAGAAGATGGGTATTTGAGTTTAGGATCTTCTGAGACACATATTCTTTACTCCAGTGGCAGAGAGGTACATCATTCTCTTGGGCTTCCTTGAAAATCCCAAAAATGTGCAATTGAAGTAGATGACCAAAGGAGCCCAGTGTATCTTCCTTCCATGCTCAGCTGGTGTCTCAGCTGCAGGCACATCCCTTGTCCTGGCTGGCACTGCTCCTCCTTGCCTTGTTGGGTTTTATTCACCTTCCATGGATGGTGGTTTGCATTGTGCCTTTTATTACACTTTCAACTCAAAATACATGGCAGGTGCCACCAGAAGAAGCGAAGCATTGCCCTTATCTCCCCCAAGTTTTTTAACTCTCACAGTTGTTTAAGGGATCATAAATGTTTACAGTGTCTGCAGAAAGCAGCTCACAGTAGTGAGTAAATCCACCACCAGGACTCTGACTGTGCTGCCCACATCCTGTCTGCAGCACTGGGCTCTCCACGTGCTGGGGTCTCCACCTGAGTTAGGTCACGCTGGCAGAAGGACTTTGGCAGATGTGACCAGTGCAGCCCCTTGTTCCAGGGCCTGCAGTGACAGCTGTGCTCTGCCCAGCCCTGCTGCCGGCGGCAGGAGCTGGGCTGCAGGCATGGCAGTGCCCACCTGGCAGGGATCTTGCCTTGCCATTATCGTGCCTGCTGGTGCCCACGGCTGGATGAGAACCAGGCAAATTTTGGTACCTCCTGTACTGGAAATCTCATGGCTCTGACCTGGACTGTCCCTGCTGGAAGGCTCCAAGGAGTTGTTCCCACAGATAGGCATCAATGTCCCTGTCCCCTGAGCAAAGGGAGGATTTGGTGGCTCCTCCCTGCCATGGGCTGCTCACTCCCTGTGCTGCGTGGGCTCCAGCTCTCAAAGAGGGCATTTTCCACCTGAGAAAAGTGAATGAATGAAACAAGAACTGACCCATAGCTTGTGTTCTCCTTCCACAGGGCTCCTGGCCAGCACCTGACAGGCCAGGGCTGGGGCTGAGGCTGGAACAGCACATCTAGAGGGACTGCCCCATCCCACAGGAAGATGGAGCAACCACAATGAAATAGCAGCGTGCTGGCCAACAGCCCACGTCCTTCAGCACATTCCAGAGAGGTTTTTCACTGGAATGGCTTGACTTGCCTTTACATGCCACAGCAACCTGCACACAGTGGCTGCTGCTGCACTCTATGGCTGTGCAAGAGGATGCAGACTTTGGAGTACGCTCTTGCTTGGAAGAAATATTGCCCTGGTCAACTCATCGGTGGTTTTGGGCACTGCTGGGCTGTGTCCTAGTGAGAAGCACCCTCTAATGTGGCTTATTGGCACCATCACTGCTATTTTGGGGGAAGGAAAACATTTATTCACATACCACCCTTTACTGATAGCTGGCCCCCAGTGTGTGTAAGCAGCTGATAAAGGCCATGCTCTTAGCCCAGGGGAAAACATAGCTCAGTAAAAATACCCTGTAAAGGCCTTTTCAAACTCTATACATTTCTGCAAGGTGGCTGATTTCCCCTCAGATTAGCACTGCCACATCCTGGTAATGCTTCTGGCAGCTGCATTGCTGGGTGATAGGATGGAGCAGAGCATGGAGCAGGGAGTGATGCTCTGGGCCCTCTTTCCTGGAGCTTCCCCTCACTATTTCTCAGCAAAAACTGAGAAACTGCACCTGGCTGGTAAATCTCAACAACAGGAGTTTTCCAGTGCTCGGACAGCTCTGTGTCCCCCTCCTGCTGGGGACAGCCTGTTGTCACATATGTCGGACCACCTGCCCTTCGCAGAGATCAGGTGAAGCAGTGAAGGGACTGACAGTCCTTCGATGTCCCTTGGTGCTGGGGCTGCTGCCAGGCAGGAAAGCAGCTGCCATTCCCTAGGACCTGCTGCTGGTGTGGGATTCCTCTGATGGACCCAGCCCTGCTGCCCCACTGGTGAGTGAGCTGCGTGCCTCCCTGGAGCAGCAGCACGATGCCGGGGCCGGGAGAGGACAGCAGCTGAGCTGGCAAGGCGCCCTAGCTTCGGGAGTTATTTTGAGATGTTTTTGATGTCTCTGTTGCAAGGGGATGGATGCTGGGGCGAACATCGTGATGGCAAAGCCCGAGATCCCTGCTCAGCTTTGAAGCCTGCCTGGTGGGTGTCCCAGCCCAGCAGCCCCCAGGATTGGGGAACAAGAGTGAAGGGGTGTGAGATGCCAGGGAGAGGCTGCTCACCGCAGCTGCTGAGCAAAGCTGACTTTGAGCTCTGTCTCAGCATCCCGGTGTGCCGGGCTCAGCAGGTCACTGCCTGCAGCCCTGCTCCAGGGGGAATAAGCGCTTCCCTCTCCTGGCCGTCCCTTCTTCTGGATTTGTGTCACATCATCCTCCCATGGTCCTCAGCACCACTGGCTGGTTTTGACCTTAAAGAGGCTGTTATCCCTGAGGCACAGCAGGGTCCCCTGCCCATGGCCCAGGAATCCTCGAGGAAGCAGGGAGAGGGGCAGTAGCACACAGCTTAAACCCACCTTCTCTCTGCAGAGGCCCTTACAGCCCCTTTATACAATTACCCAGGGCCAAAGCACAAAACTGCCTAAAGTCAGAAGTGAGCTTCCCATAGGCTGTGCCCCAGTGGGGACTCTGGTGAAATGCCCCCATGCACCATGAGGACTGAGAGAAATTGTCTGGTTTGGAAGCGTAACTTCCAGGACAGAAAAAGGGGGACTCAGCTACCACACCCCTCAGAGCCCTCCAGCAGGGGATTTCTGCTGGAAATTGTTCAGTTTCAAAAAAAACATAGAAGTCTGGGGAGGACTGGTGGCTTGCTGATCTTCTGGGGTGAAGATGAAACTTCAAAGGATAAAGTGGATTCGTTTAGCAAACAGAACCTGGACTGGATACGAATTTCCTCTGAGGCACAGCCCAGGCTTGCATTACCTCCCGTGAAGTTCTTCTCCATGTAGTCAATGATCTGGTTGTAGTCGCTGATGATGTTGTCCCTGTGGATGATGACGGGCACCTCCTCGCCCAGGTTGAGCCGCATGAACCAGGGCTCCTTGTGCTCCATCAGGGGCATGCTGACATCCCTCTCCTCACAGGGCAGCCCCTTCTCTGCGATGACCAACCGCACCTGGGGCAAGAAGCCGGAGAGAAAGGGCTCAGCCCCACACCGAGCTGGTCTCCAGGATCCCCTACCCCATTACACCCCCGACTCTTCCCTAAAACTTAAACACAGTGGAATGCCAGGACCACCTGCTTGTCCTGCAAGAAGCCAAGCAGCTGTTGCCATGGGACAGCTGCAAAATCCAGGCAGCCATGAAAGAATTTGTTTTCCTGGCAAAGAGGGGATACCCGAACCCCTCCTGTCTTCTCAGAATCTTGGACTGTCCTCCCTGGTCCTGGTGGCCTGTGTGACAGGCAGAGGAGCTGGAGGGCTGAGAGCCAATCCCTCAGCAGTGGGTGGAGGGAGGCAGGAGCTCCCCAGCTGGGGGAGAAGGAATGATGCTGCTGTGGATCCCAGCATAACCCAGCACATACCTGAGGAAGAGAAGGAGGAGAAGAGGAGGAAGCAGAGGCTGCAGCAGTGTTATGCCTTGCACGTGCACCCAGTGAGTCCTGCTGTCTGGCTGAAGGAGACCTAGATGCTGACTCAGGTACGTCCCACTCTCAGGAGTGGACTCTGGCTTTATCAGCACGTTTTGAGCAGGTGAAGGCTCTGTGCTGTGGGAAGTTCAAGGCAGCCCCTGCACAGCATTCCTGCTCCTCCTCCTCCTCCATGCTGACATTAGCTTGAGGGCATCACCCAGCACCTTCACACCTCTTGTGTCACACCTGCTCCCTTCCCCTGCCACTGCCCTCCTCCAGCAGCACTGCGGGTGTGGCACCCACACATCTCAGGGGTGGGAAAAGTGAGTCCAGCCTTGCAGAGCAGCAGGAGGAGGCAGGAGAAAGGCTGGATGTGGGACACCATCCCCACCCCAATCGCCAGCCCTCAGGGCTGATCCTGCTGCTCTGCTCTGTGCGTGAAACAGTGTTGAATATATACTCAGGGATGGCATTTTAGGCTTCTGGGTTATAAAACCTGACTATTATGAACTAAGTATGTCAAACATGAAAGAAAAAAAAAAAGCCCACGGGGGATGTGAGAAAGCCATGATTTACAGAACTACTGAATGAGGAAAAAGTACTTGTTTTCATCCAACTAGAAGCAGCTAAAACCAAAATTTAACATATATAAGCATTTCTGTGAGTACTTCAGAGTTCCTGGGGAATTAGTCATCAATTATTCACAGGACTGGCAAGTTAATTTTTTCTTTTAAAGTCAAACAAGAGAAAGCCTGGGTTCCTCAACTGCAATTAATTCCTGGCCTTTTCATCCCAGCTGATAAATAAACCTCAGCCGGTACCACCTGGGGTGTCCAGCCCCAAGCTCGCTGTGCTTCCCTTTTCTGCTACCAGGAGCTGAAGGCCTGGCAGGAGATAGCCCAGGCTCTCCCGGTGTCTGAGGGCAAGGGGAGCCCCTGCCAGCACCCCAAAAGGGGATCCCAGACAGGGATGACAAAACATTCCTGGGGAATTCCGCGGGGAGCCGGGCAGGAGCATCCCCCGCCAGTGCGGATCCCGAGCCCGTCAGTCCCGTGCTGCCGGCGGTGGCGGGGCCGACCATGTGCAGCCACCCTGCTGCATTGGGCATCCTCCCTCCTTTGTGTCTGCACGCAGGAACGGGCACCTCTGTCCCGGCCTTCCCGCTGGGCTGTGCAGCTCGGGGAGGCCCTGGCACCGGGGAACTTGGTGTTCTGCCACCCACCCCTGCGAATAGCCCATTCTCCATATGGTATTAATGACACAGGGATGATGGGGGGTTTGGGGCCGGGGGAGAAGGTTGGCTTTGCTAAACAGCTGCTGTGCTGCGAAATGAGCATTTACTGGAAAACGGGATTTCTTGCTGGGGCAGCCCGGGAATAGAATTTCCAGGGCGCTGCTGCAGTGTGAGGGGTGAATCATCGCTGCGTGCTGGGGTCCGGGATCCTCTCCTGGGCACCAGCCTGGCTCGGGGCTGCCTCTCCTCTCGCAGCTGCAGGGTGGTCCCGAGCCCGGCTCTGCCTTTGTCTGCGATCCCAGCCACGCCAGTGTGCGGCTGGGAGCGAGCACAAAAGGCGAGGCGGCTCCCGGTGCAAGCCGTGATCCCAAAGCAAAGGCAAGATTTGGCTGAGCTCCCCCCCCCCCCCCCCCCC